>NQII01001359.1:300482-340771 GCA_002778355.1 Clitarchus hookeri
ACACACCTTCAAACCGAAATCACCAACTAGAGAGATTCTCTTAATAAGACAACGGTTGGTCAAAAAATACATGTCTGTCATAAGGGCACTGCCTACCGGCTGCCAGCTGCGAAATTCAAATAGGAAATCCATGTTAAGGGCGTTGGCTTCTTCGGCATGCAGTGTTTCCGTCGTGCTTTGTGTACTTATGCGACTTTAAGCTGTCACCCTATCATTTGATTAGTGGAAAGTCTCCACCAAAGTTCAGTGCAGGTACCTATAACAGTTTCACATTTTTCCGACCAGTATGTTATGAAATACAGCAATGTGAAAAATTTGTTTTTAGCTACATATGTTGGAGGGCTCGGGAATAGCATTTATAATATGCATCATGTATTGTGAGTATTATACTTACCTCGTCAGACGTGTTTTTTCTATTCGTATATTGGTCTAATGGGAACACGTTTAATGGTTTCTTAAAAAAAATGCGTATTTCAAACACACTGCAGCGCTATTCAAGCGCCAGATAGGCGGCGCCCTTAAGGATATTTCGTATCAGTGCGTTGATTTTAAAGATAGGCGTTTCAAACAAAATGTAATTTTCGCGAATTTGTTTAGGAGGAGTTCCCTACATCGGAGATATTTCCATAACAAGAAAACTTTAAAATTTGTGTTTTACAAAACAGTACACACTGCCTATCTATATTGAAAATACGCGCTCGTAGGACGTGAAGAATACATTTGGTTTGAAACACCAATCTTTCAAATGAATGCACTGAGTTGGAATTTCCTTAACATGAGATTTCCTATTAAAATTTTGCAGCTGCCAGCTGGTAGGCAGTGCCATTAAGGCTGCTGCCTGGTTTTAAAGCTGTGAGAATTTGGTATACAGAAATACATGTTCGTGAAATTCGGTTTTTGGCGTTCCTGTTAAAGATATGCCAGGTGAGGCACCTAAGGCAGGCCACTTGAATAACACCGCCAATTTCAGTGCTAGAAGAAAATGTTTCAGACAAAAGTTGCTTGGGCCCAAGACGCTAATAACTTGATATTGATAATGTCCCCGTACAGGAAGGATAAAGAAGATACAAAGGTCAACCACATTAATCTAAATGGAATGATAATTATTATTAACACCCCTCGACAGTGTGTATGAAGATATAATAAATACGATGACATTATCCAGTCATTCAAGACCACTGAAGGTCAATGACGAAGCAAACTGTGGCGCCGCACGGAACAATGGGCCGAGGTAGTGTCGTCCTGTAGCGACTGTAGCCATCCTGTAGCTAGTATTTGTTTATACAAATACCAACATCAGACCACACTTCCTGTGTTATTTTATTATGATATCATGTATTCAAATTGGTGATCTTCTTGTGCATTGATACATACTGTAAAGCGATTCTGAGCGGACAATATCGCACGTCGAATTTCATCTGGACTTATCGCAGAACAAGCTCGTGTTATACGGCCTTTCATGTCTTCGGGAGTCGTCGTAGGGTCTTTGTAGACCTGTTGCTTTAATGTTCCCCACATAAAAAAATTCCATAATCGTTAAGTCTGAAAAACATGGAGGCCATTTCGAGTTTCCAGACCGACCGATTCAACGACCATCGAAAGTTATGTTAAGAACCATTTATTACAGCATCATACGCACTGTAGAAGGGTGTTAATAAAAATTATCATTCCATTTAAAGTAAATAAGTTGACCTTTATAACTTATTTACCTTCCCAAGTACGAGGTTATTATCGCTATCAAGTAATTAGCGACTTGAACACAAGCAACTTTTGTATGAAACATTTTCTTCTAGCACTGAAAATTGGCAGTGTTATTCAGGTGGCCTGCCTTAGGTGCCTCATTCTATATATATTTAGATATAAGTAGTAAGAAATGGACAGTATATCTCGCGTCACCTGGCGTTCTGGCAGGGAGCCCCGGGCGCCACAGCCGGCATCTTGAATGATGTCATGCGGCAACCTCCCGCTCTGTCATTCCTCACCAATATCAGCAATCCTGGATTTCCCTTTTTTCCCCTCCTGCTCAATTACTCTACCTCAGCACTTCATGATTTTACGTTCCGTTTGAGGGGTTTTCTCATATTCCTTCCAGATTTATCCCTTAGGAGGTAATATTCCCTCCAGTTTCTCTCTTGTCTCCCACATGCTATCCCTCGGGGGTTTTCTCATATTGCTTCTAATCTCTCACTCCTCTCTTGTGTTACGCGCCCTCCATCACTGCCGATGTCGTCTGATGAAGGCGACCATCTTTCACTCCCTCACCCATCACTACCAGAGTGTTTGAAATGCTACAGGTCACGGGCAATACTATCGGTGTGGCCATTTTGTATGTATTGGTTTACTAGTTGCCTGCAGAGGCGCGCTAGCATCGCGTGTCCAAGTGTCCAAGTGGCAGTGGAGTCCAAGTGGCAGACACCAGGAGCGCTGGGAATTGGTTTTAGGTGTTTCGAAACTCAAAAGCTGCAGGAGGCATGCGGGATCGTTCCGACCACTCTTGGGTCGCCAGTCCGACGTCTTGACCACACGACCACCATTGTGTGGGAAGTGTTAGGAGACGAAATAGCATACACACTCACGTCTTAATTCCGAGAAATTACTAAACTTACATAAACATGCTTCTTATATAAGTAAAATATATTTCTAAAAATTAACAGCATGACAAAAAGTACCGATAGTCTATCCAGTACCTCGACCACAGATCTGCACGTCCATATATAATAATAACAAAATTAATTAAGAACGTATTTAAAAATCAATGTTAAAGACACCAACCGAACGTGAAACAGACTATACATACAGACAACGCCGAGCACGTGCACATCTGCGCTGGCATGGGGTGAAACAGAAAAAACACTACCTCGCTGCGCAGTACGGGAATGTAGCTGGCAAAGGGAAACATTTCGTTCTGTAACAACTAGCATGGGGATGTGGGCCTGTGACTCCCTCGGGAGGAAGGTTTCTGAACATTTGAGGTGGTGTGGCAGTACCATGCTATAGAAGCCAAGCCTGGTTACCACATTTGACCCTAGAAAGGGTGGGTGATGCATCTCTCTTATAGCCTCTCTTTACCCATGGCGACCCAAGGCTCCTCGTGCCACTCCTGGTTCTGCAAATTGGGCTCCACCACCCGTCTCCCTATGGGAACAAGTCCCCTCGCGGCTAGTAAGGGGTATCTGCTGTGATGGCTTGGGTCAATAGTTGGTACCTAGGCCCGACCACTTGGCGGGGTGTTGCACCACTTGGAATTTAGGCCGATGGGGCCCAATACTGGAATTTCATGGTGCAGAAATTCTAAAGTCTGGAAAAGGTCTGTGTCCGATGACAGCTCCTCTAGCTGCACTGCTGGTGGATGGATGGGTGGCGATGGCATGGAGACGGTAATGAGATATGGAAGAACTCTGGAACCTACCGGTCCAGACCTCCGGATTTTTATAATGACGGAAACCTTCCATTCAGTCTATCGCACGCTGCCCATTTCTACTGGTAAAATAGATAAAAAATACGTCAGTCACACTTGCGTTTTTGGACCCTGTGTGTCGCTGCCTGAAGACGGGTACAGATGGCAGTTCCCGAAACGTCGCATTCTGTCGTGTCTGGGAAAACTGCTGTATTTGAGTGCGTTTCTTTGTTGTGTTATCCCATTTTGTTTCTACATATACTATCAGTGTTGTCTTATTTTTCAAGCAGGTTTCTAGCTTGTGTTGTTTCGTATGTGATATCTCTTGGTTGTGTATACATATATGTATATTTTTCGTAACTAGTTACTGTCCTGGTTTTTGAATCTATTCCCTTTTGGAATGTTCGAGTATTGTATAAATATTTATTCTCGTCCGTAGGTTACTTGTCTTATTTAAGTATTTTTTCATGTTCAGTCTTGTATTTCCATGACGAACATCTGCTTCACAGTGGCGAATGTCCAACATTTTCCATCTTTTCATTCTCCGCTTTGAACCATTCATTCAAAAATCAAATACGAATTAAGTTGTAAAAATGAAAAAAATTGCAAAGTAAACTAATGCCATGGGCATTCTCTTGACATATATGTAATCACCGAATAAAAAAGCCAAATATATGTAAAAAAAAATTAAATATAAAAAAAATATTTCATATTTTTTACATTGACTTTTAAAATGCATGAACTCTTATTCGGTGATTATATTTATGTTAAGCGGCAGCCTGCGGCATAAGTTTATATATTTTTTCATTTATACAAATTAAGTAGTATTTGTTATAGTGGCTGCCGCCAAACCGAAAAAGTTTAGAACTGAAATAAAATTATTCAAATATATGGAGTGTAATATTTTTTTATTCACTAAGAGTCATCACATAGAATGCTTACAAGTTGAACAACGTTTGACACAATTATAACATAAATAATGTTTTGGTTTCCAACACCCTTGTTTTGGTATCCAACACAGTTCGGTTGGATCCACGGCCGTCCACGTGGAGGGAAAATGTGTGTGGAGGCGACTGGCCCCGTTCCCCCACCACAAAACAGACTAGCTCTGCCACAAAAAAAACTGAATAAATATACATACTGGGTGTTTTGAACAACACTGACAAACTCCAACAGGTTATTACTCATAAAAAAAATAAGACGTAAATGTATGCGCCCGCAAAAAACGAGTTTTAAAATGCCTTTCGTTCAAAATGTTATGAACTACTTGTGATTAAGAAAGAAATCGGTAAATATTTTTTCGTAGAAAACGCGGTTGGCAATAACATCCTCTTTCATAGTGGAAATGGGGGTTGGCATTTTACTTATGGATGAAACTGTGTAACACTAAAATGTACACGATTTTATTATGACGTCTTATCAAACAGCACGTATAAATTTACAAAACGGTCTTCTTGTCGGAATACTCTCAGGTGAACAGTCTTCGATTAATCCATTCGTTATTCTCAAAACAGAATGTCTGTTGCCTGATGGTAGGCAACATACACGACAGTCAAAGTTATTTTATACAAGGAATTTGTGGGGGCGCACAGCTCACTTAAAAATCACTTTTATGGGCGAAGTGTGTGTGTATGGATGTATATATATATATATATGATATTCCCTACATGTCGGTGCTAGGGTCCCCAGTTAATATTAGATGGCACAGACTACAATCAGCCTTGAAGATTGAGGGTATATCAATAAGGCTGTCTTTCGGTTTTTCACTTTACTGGTTGGTTATATTGTCTCGAGTTTCAATATACAGAAACAGTTTAAACACTTCCGAGATGTGGTACTCTATTTAACTAACTCGGATTAACTTTGGGCGATGTCGTGGGGGAGGAGGGCTTCTTTGGGAGACGACTTGATACTTAGGTCTTCTTGTAGTGCTTGGTATGTGTCGGCTGTATGAGGTCCGGCGATGTGGGCGGCCTTGGAAAGGCTCGCGTTTGGTTCCGTCTCCCCTCGACTGCTGCTCTGGGTTCGCTCCTTGATGCTCTTCTCTCATTCCGACGTTCTCTCCCGATTCCCGACGCAACTGGCTCTCTCAGCACGGTGATAAAAACTGATCTTCTTTTCTCCCGTAAATTCGCTTATATCCGCTTTTGACTCCCTCCCTAAGTTATAACACGTGTCTCCCTTGTTGGGGGAGGAAAGTGGGAGGGTGGCACAGTACAACGAAGACTTCATACATGCGCCATGGTTCTTGTTGGTGGAAGTAGGGGTGACCTGCACCCTAAAACTTACCCTGCCAGCCCCCCTCTGCAGCGCATGTCCAAGTTGCCCTGTTGTTTGCTAAGGGGGGGGGGAGGAGTGCTCATGGCCCCATTTCCAAGCTTGTCAGCCGTTTTCTCTCGTGTAACTAGAGGTGCGTGTTGGCGTCACTCTAGCTTGACTCTGCATTTTTGCCCGCTTTCCTATGTATTTACGTAGCGCCTTCTAGGCGCTTTGGTGATATGCCAGCTCTTACTCGGAACAATCTTGACATGTGTAACTGAGTCTTGGTCCTTTGGGTTGACCTATCCTGGCTGTCCACATGTCCCGTGACATGTGTCAACTTGTAGGTGCTTGCGGGGAGGATAAAATCGTGGGAGGTGTCCACGAGGTATCTACTTCCAATATGCGTTACATGTCACATCCACCCTGGCTCTGTAAAGCTGACCCACCTGCGCCAAAATTTCGGTTTCGGTTGCATCTCTGTCTGTAGTTTTCATTCTGTGACTGTCGTCTGTCTATGCAGCACTTTAATTTCCCGCGTGGTTTATCTCATGGCGCGACAGCTGAGACCTCCCTCCACTTCGACTCTTCTCCTTCCTCTTGTCCCCTCCCTCCTGTTAACCAAGGACGCGCACCATGCAGTTCATATCTAGCTATCCTCTTGTCTGCAACAAGGGTCTAACTAACACTCTGGATCAGCTTAAACATTTTTCTAAAGGTTGATTACTTTACAATTTACATATTATATTTCAAATACATTGCAGGCCGATCTACTTTTTGAACTAGCTAAACAAACATAAACCTGGTACCACATACCTCGGTCTCCATAGAGTACTTACCCACTTTCTTACAGGGTTACAAACATATCTCATGGTATCTAGTTCTATAGACCAGAGGTGGATCTGCATGGTGTTAGAGGAGCGTCCCTGATTTCCTGGCTCTTCAGTAAACATATGTTTACTGACTTTAATTAAATTAATTCCCAAGTTTTTCACATTTTTTGTGACGATTTATTTTTAAACTAGAAAACAGTGTTCTGGGAATCTAATGGAAACCATGGTGTTCTGTCTTATAGTGCACTTTCAATTGCCAAGTTTTTATGGCCTTTTAATATGGTTAGTTCTGTTCTTTGATCTGCAAGCTTTTCATACGTTTAAGGAACTAATAGAGTCGCTTTTGCCTACCTAATGCCAAATACGACCAGGTCGAGAAAATTTGCTTTACAAGAGCTTTTCTTTTCATTACGTTTTACTTAAATTCATCTTATTGCTATAATGAAATTTTAAAAATTTTGAACCTCTTAATTTTGTCTACGCACCTCTTTAATAAATTATTTTTTGATTTATGATGTGTATTAGTTTGTCGGTGTGCTCCTTTGAAGGCATATTTATATTGTTCTGATGCATATTGAAAGGTGAAATGGATTAACTATAATTACCTACTAAAGTGTGAGTGAATGTGTGTTTAAATTAGAAAAACAATCTTGTACACATAAAACAAAATGTATTTCTGCAGTAGATATTATTACGGGTGAGAGTGCACACCTCTTTATTTTATGGTGTGTAAACACCTTTTACAAACCCCAAATAATAATTATTCGCTTATTAAAATGGAATATTTCTTTAAAGGTGTAAGTTTTCCCTTAAAAGTGAAAAACCTCCTACCACGGAGATATGTTTTCTTACAGGAGTACGTCAGAAATCTCAAATATATAATTCTATTGGAAAGGTTTTAATGGAGAATATAAACGTTTTTATCAAAAAATTTAAAAATTATCTACGAATTAATTATGAGTAAATACTACAGTAGTATAATATCAGTTGAAATATAAACCGTTATTATCATCAAAATTATTCTCTTAAACGCATACTTTGTCATTATTGTGCATAGTTTTGCCATTTTTTTAACAATCTATGTCATCCATGTTTAAAAGAAGTACATATTTAACTAGGTTAAAATTTAAATTTTAATCATTTTCAAAATTATCTATAAATATATCTTCTGTAAATAAACTTAAAATTGTTTATAAAAAAACAAAAATTACTTTTAACAAGATCCGGAAAAAAACCCGAGAAGCTACGAGAAATTTAGTAGACGCACTTATCTACATCCACTGCTGAGAGTTGTAGAAAGGTTCGAAAACTAAACAAGGGTACCAAGCTTAAAATAAGAGACCCGGTGCTTCAGAGGACAAATACAATTACCTCCTTTTTGGAACCACATTACGAATCCGTTGTTTTTAAGCCTGTTGTGTAATAAGCGGTTGGCGTTAGCGTTGTTTTTGGTGATCGTTGTTGGTAAGTGTTATAAGCATAGTTGTGCACAAAGACACGAAAGTTGGTATTGGTACTGTTGTTGGTGTTTTTGGTGCGAGTTGAAAAACATTTACCATTTATCACCAACACCATAAACTAAACGATCAGACTATAAGTTATGATTATGAGCAGAAGACAAGAAGACAAATGAAATAGTTGTCCAGCTATTTTGAAATATTTACGTGTTTGTTTGTTGTGATAAAAATGGTTGCTAAGATAAATTAAATTCAAAACTTAATTTTGTGAATACTGGTTCTCAAAAAGAGTGAACAGTTTATTATATCAATAATTCTAAATTTAAAAACTATGCGATAAGGAAAAAGGAAAAAAAATGTATATCTTGTTAGTTATTTTACAGGATTATTCACGAGGAGTTACCACCACTCACAGGGTTTATTCCTTACATCATTTAGAGCAAAAAATGTCAAATAAATGTAGTTCTTATTCCCAATATTTACATAGCAATTCGAAACAATTGAAAAATGACGAATAAAATAATAACCCTTTCAGAAGTAAATATAGGGATGTATCATCAGACCGTATTATTTACATTTGAGCATCACAATTGCGTCTAACAAGCTTATAAAAGACGTTCAAAAATGTTTCCCTCTACTTCCATACACTTGGCCGCACGCGTATGAACCGCAGGTGTTGCTCTACGTAGCTGCACACGGCTGACTTTGATTTCTGTAGCGGCGTGCATGATACGCGCAAGTAGTTCCAAAGGACTGCACGTCCTTTGGTAAACAAGATCCTTCATCCATCCCCATACGCGATAATCAAGGCATTTATAATGTGTCGAATTATTCTGTAAATATTGCGAATAAGACCTATATTTATTTTACATATTTTGCTCCAAATGATGTTAGGACTTAGTCATGAGAATGGCGGTAACTCCTCGTGAATCATCCTGTATTTATACCGTTGGTATTTATTTCAAAACAATACATTTATTTGAATACTGTTTTAAATTATCAGACATTTAGTCACATACAATGTATAAAACTTTGCAAATTGATAAAACTTAAAATTTTTTGGTAAAAAATGACGTAAGTAAATACGGTCAATATGTAAATGAAACAAACCGTTGTTATTTCTTTAGCATTTCCTGCTCCCTTGTAGAATCTCACTTGAAATTATATACAGATACACCAACCTAAATGTGTGGCAATGGCGCACTTGCACACCAATCAAAATCCACCAACACAAGTAATTTGAGCCACAAGCCTTAGCATTCGAAGTTCCGTTTCGTATAATACCTGTAGCTACAAATCTTTGTTACCTTTTGTCTAGCCTTTAGAGAAGTTCAGTAGGCCGTATATCGAGATATGTGTACAGATAAAGTCGTAACAAGGAAAATGCTAAAGTGTAGAGAGATAGAGAGAGAGAGAGAGAGAGAGAGAGAGAGAGAGAGAGAGAGAGAGATCAGTGAGAACAGAGATTCTGTGTTTTACTATGGAGATTAATGTTAAAATAAAATGTTTTCCAGCGGTAATAGTTAATGATTAACACGAGTATCAATGTAAGTCAGGGCTATATAGTAACGAGGAAAATGCGTGACTCACTTAAGCAAGTAATTTCAGTTGCTAATAAAATTACTAGTGACGTGAAGAAGGTAATATAATGATGTTATGTAAGGTAATGAAAAAATGTAATAATCTGGATCAGTGACGACATAAGAATTCTCAGAGCACACATCACATAAATAAATAGAATCAGCATTTTTGCAATAAATAAGAAGAACACTGACATAAAGCACAATTATACAATTACACTAAATAATCAACATACTATACAATACAAGAACACTGGCATTTCTGTTGCAATATCAAATGTATTACGTAGCCATTTATGATGCACGTAATGAGAATGAAAGTCCAAATTTATGTTAAAGGTAAAAATTAAAACATACTGGAAAGTGAAAACTGACGGTGACTAAAGATTGAAAATAATGAACTTATGTTAAGTTGAAGTGAAGTATAATCTCTCATAAACATACTAATAGCTAAAAGTTGATAAAATACTATCAATGCCTGTGGTTCGCTCTTGAATGACAACTGCGCTGGCGGGGCGACGCGGCGTCGAGTGTTGGCGAGGTGGAGATTCTTTAGCTCCCGCAACGACCTCTGCCTATTCATCTTCCTTCGGCTCTATGTCCACCCCCCTCGCCACGCGCATGGGCACATCGCTGAATGTCATTCATTTTTGTTGTTCAGTTTTGTAAGTTGGTTCACTCTTCTTCTGGCGGCTGAATTGTTAAGGTTCTCAATAGTATGATGCTAACTGAGATTTCAGCGGCAGACGTTGCCTGTTAGGTCGTCGGTGCTTGACGTCACTTGTTTGCATTCGAAATTAATTTTCGCCTCGCAACTTTAAAATTATGTTTTAGCATAAATTGCTTGTAATTTGAGACCTCTTCTCAAGTGATTTTCGATTTACAGATTTCTAAGTGTTCGTACGCTCGTAAAATTAATTGTGTATCCTTTTTGATAGTTTGTGTTACGTGCGGAGTTTACCTTTGCCGTTTGCCCTAACTATGCACGTACGTATGGCGTTGAATTGGGTTACGCTGCACTGTGGAACCTTGCCCGTGAACTTATCTAATTTTAAATATAATTAATTTTGCTATGGTATTGTATGACCATATTCAGAGTAAAACGTGGTGTGCATGTTGAGCATTTTATTCGATAGCTTTATTACTTGTCCATGTTGCAATCATATAACAGCGAGCATATTTTTTTTTCTTTTGTGTAATTTGTATTTGTTATGCCTAATTGTAGGTTTGTAAATGGATTATTTCATATGTGCTGTGCGGTAAGTCACATTGTACACTCATATTTTGTTTATATTTTATTGTTTTTGTTCGTTGCAGTACGCAAAGTTGTTGTTTTCAATGTTTGTATGAGTGTAAACTTTTATATATGTTACATAAATCCTTCAGATAAATACATTGTGTTGTAGTATTTTTAGTGTATCTGTTCCTTGTCACAATTGCACATCACAGTGAAATTTTCTGTGCAATTTCGATCTGCCTAATTAATTTGTTACTTTTTCATGTTTTAAACTATGGCATCATCTGAGGTTCGTTTTTTTTATCAGTTGAAGAAGAAACAATTGTAGTCTTCTTGCAATATTTTGACATTCCTATTTTTTTTAGAGCTGAGGCACACGGCTGTGAAATATTGGAGGTCGCGTTCAACGACCAGCCAACTCCAGTCGAGGACGGAGTCAGTGAGTGTTCACGATGGTTTGGGTGCAAGCAGTTTGCTGCAAGCAGTCAAACGTTTACCTGTTTGCATCTCTGTGGAGCCCAGTCACAAATTGCGCTTTTTAGATGCAGTCACTAAATGTGTAGATTTACGTATGTGTAAAAGTGGTAAATTACTCCTGGGCGTGTCTGTAAAAATGTGCAGGTATTCTCTTACATTTGACTACAGAGGAAATAAATTGTCAATGTGGGGTCGTTTAGAAAATTCCAAGACGAGTATTTGGCCCACGCTCTTCCTTCGCGCATGATGCGCTGGTATGTGCGCGGTTACGTCCACAGAACTCAAAGGCCAGGTAAATAGTTACTAGAATTTATGGAATCTCTTTTGGTGTAGCCGCGTGTGCTTGGTTTAATTTATAGACATATGCGCTGGTTGGTATTGTATTACACAACATGGCCCCACGTTCACGCACTATGCACGTTGCTTTCCAAACCGGTTAACCTGCGCGAGTTGGGAATGTTGGCAGTGGAAGTGGAAGGTCACCTGGCGGCTTCTAGCGAGTATCACGACGTGTACCCTCCTTCAGCCTCTTAAGTAAGACGGGCTGGATATGTAGTGTTGGGTAAAACTTAAGGAATATAAAATATCAAACCACGTGTTGTGGTAATTGCTCCTTGCGTGGACATCTAAATCGCGAGTGTAATAAGGCCCCTGTCAATGCTGAACTACCTAAGTGTTTCCATTGCGGACAGGCAGGACATTTCCAAAGACATTGCGTTGTGTCGGGAAATGACGCGGAGTCGGAAATGAAGAAGGTGTTTCCGACCAGTACAAAGAAAAAGGGTAAATCCTAATATGCATGCGATGTATGCCGTACAAATTGCGTGCTGTGGTCAGTGGCATACCGCTCTTATTGTCACCGGGGCCACACAAAGTATTGTGAGTTTATTTAAACTAAAATATGTTGTTGCAAAGGCAGAACGTTTCTGATTCACGTGTTCAGGACGCTCTCAAAATGCATATTTGTATTGCCAATGGCATAGTGTTAAAATATTCGCAAGTTGTCAATCTCCACTTTAAAATTGAAGGTTTTCCTGGACATTTACCATTTGGGTGCTGTCTTCTTTACGCCGAGGTTGGATTAATTGTGAACCCTGATAAGGTCACCCTGGAGTCTAAATAGGTTATCTTCCTGGCATATGTGCTCAGTGATAGGTATTTATTTATTAGTCCTGATCGCGTGTCTCCGGTTTTGAATTTTCCCCGTCCCTCTACCCCCAGAGGGGTTCAAATATTGTGGGGTTTTATGAGCACTACTTCAGATTCATCGAACATCATTCTGATTTAGTTTCTCCCTTTAACTATCTTAAAAATAAATACGTACTATTTATTCAGCGTGCGGAACAGAAGCAGGCATTTTATAATTTAACAAAACAGCCGACTTCTTCGCCAATGATTTGGTTTCCGTTTTTCAATCACTGCTTCGTTCTCCACGTAGATGTCTCTTGGATTGCCTTGGGTGCTACCCTTGGTCAGTGGGTAGATGGTAATATAACCCCTTTAGGCTTCGTGAGTCGTTAACTGCATCGGTAGTGAACGGAGTTTGGGAATCTACCAGAAGGATTACGTGTGTTGCTTACTCAGTATGGAAAAGTTTGCGCTATGTATATAGCAAAAGAATGCGACCTATTCACAGATAAACAGGCATTTAGCTGGATCTAACATCCCTAGTAGCTAGGTAGACTAGGGCGCTAGTGCCTTCGTTTGTCTAGATTTCGTTTTAAGGTACATAGTGTTTGTGATTCCGACAATCAGGTAACCGATGCCCATTCCCTTAAGTACGTTCCTTAAGACCTTTAATTTAATGAGGATGGAGAATTCGCAAACCTGGTGATTATACAGAAGTTATACAGTGATGCCTGGTGCGGTTAGTTTCGTGCATTTATGCCTGCTGGGATAAGATGTCCACATCTCGATCGTGGTAGTGTTTTGTATTACATCGGGAAAAATTAATTAGCCAGAAAAGTCGTGGTTCCGGAAAATTTGCATCCTATGCTACTCCATTATTTTCAACTTTCTGCTGTTCGGTGGACATCTCGGAATAAATAAAACCTTCCAAAAGATTCCCTTGAATATTGCCTGGCTCACCATGTAAAAGGACATTTCACAATATCTATGTATATGTGACAACTGATTATTCGGTCGTGCAATTTCCCTACAGCCACTGGAATACTGTTCATGTTGACATTCTCGGTCTCTTAGTGCGGTCCAGAAAGGGCAATGTTTGGGTACTGGTACTCTTAGATATATTTTATAAGTTCGTTAATTATTAGCCTTTACCAAAGCCAAAGCATTGTTCGCACAAGTAGTGTGAAAAATGTTTGGCTCACCGACTGAGATAGTCTCGGGTGATGCCAGATATTTTTGTTCTCGGGTGTTCAGTAATATGTGTTTTCGTTAGGTGATTGAATACTCAACTTCGAGCTCAGATTTTCCGAAATAATAGCAGGTGGAGCATTAAAAAAAACGTAGAAGCTTACTTAGTGGTATTTATTATAATCAGGACCAATCGATCTGGGATAAGGATATAGATGTTATAAAAATGAATTGACGGTGCTGCCTCCTTCTCTCCCATGGCAAGATCGCCATTGTTCCCATCTTCTGGTTATATTTGGGGAATCCCTTCCTTGTCTTTCTCTTTGTCTAGCGATAAACGAGGTCATCTTCTGGAGGAGATGGCTTGTAGCTCGTGGTGATGTCCCTTTTATAGTTTGGGATAATCTTATATGAAATAATTTTCTCTGAGTGTTAAATGGCAGAGATGTTAGGTCGAGAATTGTTAATGCGAAAGTTTTGCTGCGGTATCCTGATTCTGTCCGAGAATTCAAGGAATCTAATGTTTCCCACCTAAGGAAATTATATTCCCTTAGGTGGGAAACATGAGATTCCCTGAATCCTCATATTAAGGTTTTCTGCATCTTTATGGAGTATATTACATTTAGTATTTACTTGCTTTTTTTTACTCTTTGTAAGCTTATTGTGTCGCCCTTTCTTTTCTTCTAATCAATTCTTTGTTTGATTCTTGACCTTATTATTTTTATTCCTTTCCGGTTGTCTGCGGTGAGCGTTGTCTACGAACCCTGCTGGATACACCTCCATTTCCTATTCTCTTCTTTGTCCTCTGGATCTGGACTCAACCATCTACGAGCATCGAGATGCTTCAAACTGCTGCCCGTGCCTCGGTCGCCTATCCCCTGTCAAATGGAAGATGCAACCTGCCACTCCTCATTGCCCGTGAATACTTCTGCTTACAGACGCCAAGGCTTCGCTATTTTGTTCTTATTAGCATAGTATATATTCTGAGACTAAAACAAAGTGTGTTTGCATGGTGTATGTCCATAATTGTAGAAAATAATCAATTAAATTAGTGTACCCTGTCTTACCTCATGTTAAAGAAGTTGATATATCCCATTTAAAACCTCTATATTCGGGGGGGGGGGAAAAGATAAATCTTTCAAGTATATCAAATATTTATTATTGCCCTAACATTCGCGCCACGTTTTACTCTTCTACTAATTCCGGGACTTGCGAATTTTTTTTTTTGTATTATCTGCTGAGAAACATTCACATTTATCAAGGATTTGACTTCAAGGTATGATTGTCAAGATGTATACTCATTCAATATAATTTTCAATATCCACCCTGGCATAGAAACGTTACAAAAACAAGTTAATTAAAAGAAAATTTGAGCATACAATGTGACTGGGCACACAGCACATAAGTGACAATTCACCTACAAACCTAAAATTACAATTGTACATAAAAAACCACAAAATTTAAAAGCGCTGCCTGCTATCAGATGATGGAAAAATGGACAAGTAATCAATCCAGAAAATAAAAAACTCAACATTCACGCCACTTTTTACTCTGGCAACAGCCACGCTATACCATTCTAAATTCTTCAGATTCGATACGTGTTGTCTGTCTTTTTGACCACCTCTACCGGTTGTGTTCTGTCGTTTTCCTGGTGTCTTCTGACTGCATTCCGGCTTGAAATTATATGAATGTGACATTTACGTTGTGCTGTGTTGTCCTATCTTTTTTTTCTAACTTAATTCCTTCTTGGATTTATATGTATGTTACATATTTGTCGACCACAGCTAACTCAGGATCGTTCATTCCTATTTATTTTATTTATAGTTTGTAAGCTAAGTTATTTTGTAATCTAAATTATTTTATTTATAATTATTGATATTATTTTTGTGTACATGTTTATGGTCACAAATGCACATTATGGTTCAAACGATTTAAACCGAATTTGCTGCAACTAGCAAGCGCGGAGCACAAATAATTACTCCCGCTTATACCTTTGGTCACAACACATTTAAAAAAAAAAAATTCATTTCAGCCAAACACTAAATTTCACCCTTATTGAAAGTGGCAGAGTGATGCCAAATGTTACGTCAAGTTATAAATTCTCGACCTTACAATGGACCTATTTAATTTTGACGGTGTTGCAGGCTGGCTTCACCTAGCGACGCTTCGGCAGTAGCGCGATCGTAACACCAAATAATTCTTAAATATTTCGCTCTCGGCCTCTTCTTGCCTTTCCGAGTGATGTTGCGAAACTTGCACGCCTCTCCTACGTCGAACCTAACTTCTGATGGGGAGCCATCACATCATTAAGAGTTGATCAGCCGTCCCAAAAACTGCGTTGGTCTGCTCAGTCAGATGGCCGAAAGGAGAGTCCCTTAGTTAACTCAAAACTTTCGCAGGCTACTTGGAATTCTAAAATCGCATATTAACATTGTCCCAGTTCGTGCTTCGAATTGATGATAATTCGTTTGCAGTCTTCGGCGAAACCAAGTAACATCGCTAGAGGAATGCAGACTTCGAATTTCCTTCTAGGATATATAGGAACACTGTAATGTCATCTGCTATCCCCCAGACTGCCATCTTGGTCACAGACAGCTCGTTCAGCATGAGTGAAAGGTAGTTTTTTATTGTGGTCATTATGCCTAACTCTCTCATCTGGTCTACATCGAAACTGTTGAGCAAATACATGATGCGATCGGTAAGATGGAGAATACCATTGCTCGTTATATTCTTTGCTGCCGGGTTGGATACATCTTCCTTCGTCAGTGTCCCCCTGAATCGCAGGAATGACTTACAAGTTACAGTGCAGATATATTTGGGTTGGATCGCTATCCGAACTTCCTATAGTAACTTGTATTATCCGATCAGGAATGACTGGTATGCATGAAGTTCCTCTTTCGTGGTGCTGTCTTCAAACACTACCAGTTCGTCCACATTTATGTAATCTTCCATGGCGATCGACCTCGAAGCCAACACTATAAAGGAAAATCTAGTTAGCATGTGTTAACACCTTGTTGACCTGCAGCATACTGATGGTCGGTTTTTGCTTCTGGTCACTGTAAATCTTATTCCCATCTTTTCAAATGCAAGTATACTTGATTTCTTCTTTTCGAAAGTTCACCAAATCTCCACGCTTGTCGACGAACATCACTGCCACCTCGTGTGCTGTCTTCCCGACGACCGGAAAGTAAATTATATTTTGCTGTGTCATGGCCAGTTTAAAACATAGAGGGGGCATCGGCGAAAACTCGTACAGCGTATTGCTCGACCTACTGTTAAGATATGTACAGCTCGCCAAATTTCAGTTTATTTGTGTCATATTAACAGGCAAGATGTTTACAGGTCACGACGATTCGTGGATTTTGCCGGCTTCGTATATGAGTGGCTCGAACCCTAGCAATATTACGATGGAATCGAGTTTCGTAAAGTCGATATCTTCGCTGCATCCAACTACACTCTTCGAAGTATTGGAATTACCATGTCATTCGAGTTATATGTCGGGAGATAGTAAATCTTCGATGTACCTTAGTTGGTAATAACCAATGGGCAATGTTACCTCGAGGGATACATTACCACTTTTCAAGAGATACGCCTTGCAGTTTTATCATCGATGTTGGGTATCGCATTGTATTTTTCAAAATCGACCAAACCTATGCACCATTCCCCCTCCAGGTGGTCGAGTGTAAGGAAGTGTACAGCATGCAGCTCGGAGCTACGACCCGTCAAGGTAAGCATTAACGACATGACTAATCGTTTCCGGTCCATGTATAGCAGTTTTATTCAATTACTTGTATGTACGAACGAAAAAGGAAGTGAAGACACAAGTGTTTGCAATTCCATGTGTTCGGCATCTGCTCCATCTCATAGTTGTAAGTCAGTTTGCCATTTTTCCAGCACCCCCACAGTTCAGGTGGAGGACGCAAATTCTTGAAACTGTCATAGTAGTCTCCACATTTTTCACATTTCACACAAGTTATCCAGTGTGTACCGGACCTGGTTGTTGTGCCCAGGTTGATTATGGCAAATTTGTCTCTCTATGGTTTAGGAGGCAATGCATCTCGCATGAACACTCCGCGAAAATTAGGTATCTTCAATTTGTGTGCAAACAGTTCCAAATCCATGTTCGTGAACAGTCGCGGTCGTTTCGGTAGAGATTTCATTATCGCCTCTTCCTGCTGCATCGCTTTTGCACACTTCCGCCGGCTACTGTATATGGCCTTAGGTAGAGGCCGTGGCCATTTTTTTTTTACCTATGGCGACAGTTTCCACATTTGCATTGTGCCTTTGAGCCTCTGTCAACTGCTTCCGTTCATTAGATGCTGTGTTGATGGCTCGGACGATACCACATGTGGCTCCGATTAGGGCCCCGAGTGCGGGCAAAAGTAGTGGAAAAAATCCCCCAATGGTTATTTTCTTGGTCTTGCGTGCTTTTCTTCCCTTTTCACCACTTTTCGTTCCACTTGCACCTTCCACTTGCTCTTTGCACCCACGCCCATCTTTACCTTGGACTTCATCATGTTGGAAATGCCCCAGGCCATAATTGTTTCTCCTACCTCTGCATCTGACGATTTTCTTATGTCGTCTGCTTTTTGCGCGAATATCTTGTCTGCCTTGTACAATACTTGTAGGTATTTTATCAGGGAGTACGCGATATCGTGTTGCTTGTACACCTCGTCCAGTGCGCTGATGCCCATATTACCATGTGCCAACCTGTAAGCTATCTTTGTTCTCGGACTGCAAAACCTGTATCCAGGAATGTGCAGCTCGAACAGTAGATTGGTGATCAGCGTACCGTCGATCCCGCTTCCAGCTATGGTCTAACATTTTCGAGACATCGTGGTGAACTGACCTAAAAACATTATAGATTTTTGTTTCGGTATCACTGTAGACTTGAACAATACGGATGTAAAGTGCTAATGAAGCATCTGCTTTTACGCTTCTGTGGTAAAACATTTACAGCTTTGCTAAGTGTGTGTCGACATGAAATAAAGACCTGCACAGTGAAAAGTTCCAATATTGCATTTCAATGCAAACTCTGTCAGAGGCAGTTTGCTCTAAGTGATATTTTGAAGAGACATTTTAAAACTTGTAGCACTGGTTCTCTGGAACTGCAATCAGCACCGCAGATAGCTCTGCATGCACAGAAGTTAGCACCGTATGCACTACAGTTAGTACTGCTAGATAGTAGTGGTAACACAAATATTGTCAGGCATGATGTTACTCTACCTGTATGCATTACTACTGTAGATGAAGCTATTCCTCTCTATTCACGACATGAAAGCCTATTTCCGAAAACATTGAGGTGCATCATCATAGCACCATCAAATTATGGGAAAACATGTGTCCAACTGAGCTTGCTGGAAGAAGAGAATGGTCTTAGGTTCGAGAACATTCACTTGTACTCCAAGTCGCTCCAGCAACCGAAATACCAGCGACTTGCACGAGTACTGCAGGCCATGGATTGTGGATTATTTCCCTTGCAGCTATAACGAACTGTCGTGCCACCGAGCAAAGCATTGTCAACTCAGTGTTTATTTTCGACATTGTGGCATGTGAGAAACAGACTTGCATTCAATAATACTTTAGCATGGGACTGCACCCGAAGGTGGACTGCGTATACCTCTGCAAGAATTATTTGCGCAAACCCAAAACTGCTCCGAGATAATGCGAATGTGTTGGTGCTATTTTGAATGGACGATATGAATTTCCGACATGTGTACAATGACCATGTCAATATGGACATGATATTATTGGATTTAAAGAGCCTGTGTTCTTTGTGCTGGAAAGACAAATATGAATTTTTGGTGATCTTTAAAGACTGGCCTCTATATAATGGCAGGTAACTATGTGGATTCGATCAGTCCATCGTCGACCAGCTAGAATGTGTTACAATATATCAAAATTCGGGCAGAGTAGCCTCAAGCTGCTGCTTGACAAAGACAAAGATGTAGGTTGTCTCGTACCAAGAAATGATAGCACTTGCGATGCTGGTAGAAGAATAATTCTAAATGTTGGCGAACCCGAACGATCCGAAGAAGCTGCTACTAAAAACTTCGTCCTCGAAACTAGTAATGGCTTCATCTCAGAATTACATAATGTGTTGGCTGATCAGAGCAAATTCTTTCGCACTTACTTGTCTGACCTCGGGTCGAAGATGGATTGTGTGAAGACCGAGATCGTTCGCGATTTTATAGTAATGGACGAGTATGTAACGAGTGTTCAAAGACAAATTACCGGTATACTGAATGTGATATTTACATAAAATGATGATAAACTACAAGTGCTTAAAGATTCCATAGAGCATAAATGTTCTGCCTCGCTTTCCAAAGTCGATACGACTACATATATTCAAAACCATCGTATGACATATTGGATATCTGCAGCAAATTCCTGGAAAGAATCGACAAATCGTTTGTCGGTGACTCACAACTAAACCTATAGAAGAGAACAACAGTACCTATTTTTATTCAGTGTGGTGTCGGTCATTGCTAACGAACTGAATCGAGTGATACAGTCTGTTCACTCTAAGTATTTGCTGACCTTATAAATGAAGAAATCTTTAAGCCCATCACTGGATGCCTCGATGTACTCAGGGAGAACGATGGAACGTCTGTACTCGTGAAGCCCGATGACGACGATACTGCTGATCCTATGAAGAAAAGGAAACATCATGACATACAAACGGATTGGCTAATGGACCGGATGTTGATTTGGCATACAAAAAACAGGTGCAGAAGAAAGTCCTGAAATTCAATGCTCTGGCTCGATGGTACCTACGATCGTACATGTCTCATAATAATGATACGACGTACAGTGTATGGAGGCATAATGATAAATGGTTACTCGGAGCTGATGAAATAGAGTTTCTACCAGGTGGGATAATCCAAGTAGGCGATTACAAGACGCGTGGAACAACCGGGCTTTACTATCTTATATTTCACAAGGAGCTCATGGAGTTTACATAATCCAACCTGCTGGAATACAATACGTTGCTCGAACTCACGCATACACTTTACCAAGTTGGTGTTGGCAGCACGGTTGTGACCTGAAGAAATAGTGGCTCGAAAAGGCCTATCTAGTGTATACCCCCTGCCTACATACCGTTGGCTTGCTAATGAAGGTAAAAGTATAATGAGTGTCTAAAGACAACTGTAAAGTTTCTTCATGGAATATTTAGCAGCTAAAACTGAATCTGAAAACACCAGTTTTAGCCATTTTCACGCCAGAAAAATCTTGGAGTTGAAATAAGAACTTGAGACTTGTCACCTGGCAGGAAACCTTCTTAAAGACTGTACACGGTAAAGTGAGCAATTTTGAAAGCTCTGCTTATTTCTACTTTCAGCCCATTGCGTATCCTTCAACTTACACAATGTAATAATCGCCACATGGTGTTTGTTTAACCAGCTGTCAGATGTCCGCTGTATTTATTTACTAAACAATGCAACAAGAGAATATATATTGTAGTGCACATTTTAAATAAACACACGTTAATTTCATTAAACAATATATCTTTGTGCATATATTATGTGGTTCTTATTATTTAGAAACAGATTATCTAATCTTCGAAAAATTATTTTTTTATCCTGTCTTGAGCGTGTCAGAAGAGTCGAATACTTGGGTTATTTATCGTTATTATATCAGCGCGACGCTCTTTAGAACATTCCTAGTTAAATACGTGCAAGGTTCGAACTTTCACCCGTCGTCAAGTATCATAGGAATGAAACCCTACGAGATAATACTGAATATTAAGTCGATCCCATACGACAAACAACGTGTGCTAAACCGTCAATTATTATTTTTAATAACGTGCGGGCACAACTAAAAAAATGGCATGCTTAAATGCTTTTAAACGACGTTATTTTATACAAAATTATTACAAAATAATATTCTCCCGCTGCTTACATTACAATCGTGACACTATCTGCAGACTATCAAAATTTTTGCTGACAACGGTGTGCGACTTGAGGCACAAATAACTCCGAAATTAATAATTGTACACACTCACTATATGTAAGCAAATGCCCGGTTATGCTATGATGTTACGATTTTCAAAAATAGTCATAAAACCTTGGTGGCTAAACCAGACTGATCCAAATTTTTAGGTTAATTTATACAGCACACATTCATGGTCATATTTATCACTTAATGCAAGTTTCGTGAAAATCTGTCCCATGAATTTGGTTTTAACAGGGTCTAATTACACGAAAGTTTTTCCTAACCTTGATAACGATAAAATTGCATTTAGCTTAAAAAATTAGAAGGACTACAGCGATGTGAACGTAATTTCACCAGATTACTAAAAAACCAAAACCTAACCGGTAAGAACGTATTTCACGAAATCGTATTCACGCATTTATTGCAGACTACAATTTTCATTACAGAAATCGAGGTTATTCGTGGCAGCTCGAAATGCTCACTGTTTATGTTGGCCCGGGCACATTGAAAGGTTCAACAAAATGTTGACTAACTGAGGCAACTTACTAAAAGTACAGTAGTAAAGTTTCACGTGTAATATGAAGCAGTTTCATAGCTTTATTGGTTAAAAAATAATGAAATACATACAGAGGTATGGACTCGTATTCTCGGACAGTCACGTGAATATAACACACATCCCTCGAAGCTTTAGAATTGCTAAAGGATATTGCAAATATATTTAGATGCACTCCAGCTAAGTATCTTTAAGTTTTCACAACATTATTATCAGCTTTAATTACATGTACACTCGCAGGTTAGGTCGGCATATCACGTAAAATATTGTAGACTATACGCGACGCACGACCACAAAGAACGTCGATATACAAAAATCAATTATAAAATGTACCACTTAATTGACAACAGATAAATTGGCCTAAATATCATGTAGATAAAGATTTTATATTTGAGGCTACGAACTGACACATTATTATAATCATTGTTTAAGGCACGTAACGAGAACTAACGAAGGAACGGAACAGTAAAAAAAGTCAATTAAGTATTGTTACAACGAAAATTACCTTAAAAATATAACTTTTTTAAAAAATATTTAAAATGTACAATTATTACTGTATCTGAACAACATGTAAATACATATACTGTGATTCAAAAGCCTTCCAAATCTCATTAATATGTTAACAATAAAGATGAGGTTACCTCGAACGTTCGCGCATCGTTCTGCGCACGTCAGTTGCCGCACTGGTGAATGCAACTTGGTCAGCCAGCCCTCACGGCGTCCCGTCTCACAAGTCTTCATTACCAGTTTTCTTTTTTTTTTTTTCTTCATTTTTCTCAAAAGTGGAGTACTGATTCATATGATGACCATTTGACTGGAATGATGGACATGGAAAGAGAGGTATAGAGTTTGAACCGAAGAGAGTTTTTCCACGACGCTATTCAGAGCAGACGAAGTCGTTTGATGGCTACAGTGTGATCAAATATAAATGGAGGTCTGAACTCAAAAAGTGACTGAATGGCCTTAAAGACAAACTTGACGCAAGTTACTAGTACTGGAATGATATTTTTTTGCAATTGCGACGGCATGGCTATGCGGAGGTTTAAGAAGAACCTAGCCAAGAATAGTAAAGGTGACGTGCTTGGTTGCTTTTTTTGTCAGACATCCTCCCTCGAGACGGAAGCCGAGCATGCGGACCAGAAAGGTGGTTACCGCGCCTGACCCAACACTGAGGCCAGCATCTCTGACTGAGGGAGCAAGGCTCGCTCGATAAAACTCTACTATTTGCCATCATAGTTTCAGAGATGGCTTAGGCGTGCTTGAGACGTGCATTTAACCGAGTATTTACGTATGTACGTAGAAATATAATTTCCGGCGGACATGGCAGCTAGAAATGTTACAGTATTTCCCGCAACCGTGGACTACAGTAGGGTTAGGGCCTCTATAGGCTAGAATTATAATAAATAAGTGGAAGGTAGACCAAGTAGAGTTCCAAGAATCACTTGAATAGGGCTGGTACTAGTAGGTGAAGCGGTGAAGCCAGCCGCGGATCCGTCCGAGGTACATTGACTGGAATTATGGCGCTAGTTCAACTGCATGGAATGGCGAAGCAAAAACATTGAAATACATGCTAGTCGACGTCGAGGTACACTGGCGACCTCGAAAAATCGAATACGGCCGCCTCCAAAAAGTCGTTGTGCACATCACACGTAAAAATCCGAAGCTCTGCGCTCAAAGGAAATAAATATACTACAGTTTTCTTAGGGTCAAATTCAGAGTCTTTTTAGTCCGGATCAAGGAAAGATCATCCTCTGACCTAATTGTTTGTGTTCATAGACACTTATCATTGCTAGTCCGGATTGAGAGTAGGACTAGTGAGGTTCTAAAGTCAGAAAAATTATTGCTAACTTAAGACAGGTTTGCTGATAATAAATGCAAATTGAACATAGATAAAATTTACTACCAATATAAAATGCGTTTAAGGTCGATTTTTTTCAATTTGCTGAAGATTCACTATGACGATTTAATTTATGAAATTTTCCGTTCATAATATTTCGAGGCAAAAAATAATACTGTACTAAGCTATAGCAAGGCTTTTTTGTTGCTGTGAAAATCAAATCCTCTATTGGAAAACAAAATTCTTACAAGACGTGAAATTAATGTTTTCAAATAAGTGTTTTAGTACAAAACCTGAATCAGAATACAGTATTCATTATAAATGTTTGTAGTATGTATAAACTGTGTAAAAGTATAACGGATTGTAACATCGGGGTTGCGTAGAGAAGTTTAGTACAATCTTCGTATTTTTCTTGTACTCGTTCAGGTATGAAATCTGACTAGACTGTTTGCTATCAATCCGTCTTCCATCTGCTCTTGAAATTATTCTTTGTAACAAGTGGCTGGAACTAGATTCGTTATTATTAATATTAGGTAATCATTTCCCACTTTTCGTATATTATCAGCTACATGTTCTGCTGCAAAATGTATTCCTCGTAAAGTATTCTAAAGGTTTTTCTTTAGCAGTTTTCAGTTCAAGTACTGTACATTAATTACTACAGCAAATGTTTCAAACTTTCAAATTCATCGTTTCTTTTAACCATGTTGTCCGCGTAAAAACAAAATTAGCGTATAATAACTTTGATGTACGCACAATTGTTGAGTTTCGATTGTAAAGTTACGTGTAATAATCGTTATTTTGAAACTTAGGTTTTAATAGAACGTTACGTATTTTTTTAAATAAAAGGGTAGCATTCAATTGACATTTTAATTTTAAAAATTCTAGTGTAATAAGAACTAGCAGTTCCGCTAGCCTTACGTGTAAGAATGTAGGTAGTGATGTGTGCTCAGTCAGACACTACTACGGGAGTACGTGTGAGGCATGGAGATAAGTATACCGCGTATAGAGAGACACCGTGTAACACAGATGTAAAGACATGTGTGACATAAAAATACTCACAGAAAGCACAACTAAAACTCAAATGCGAAACAAGTAAACATGTAACTAGGAAAATGTCTGCTCCTACCGGAAATAATTACTCAGCAGACACGTTGCAAGGAAGATGTGGAATTTAATTAGCTGTATTGTAATGAGATGAATTTCGACCAGAATAATGTACTCAATTTGCAGTCTACATTTTATGTATGGCCTCAGCAACACTAGCCTCTCTTGTGTTCCATTTACTTTAGACTTGGCAATAAAAATTTTTAACTTCCAAAATAATAAATTAATTGGTTGGCTTCTTTGCTCCACACTAGCTCAGTGTTTTAAGTAAAATATTATCAATATCAAGGTGTCCGTGGTTAAATTAACTGGAGTCAGTTCAACTTGATAAAATAAATAATTTCGTCTCTGCTTCCTAATTAAATAGTTCTTAGACTTTGCTGATTATAATTAAGAAACGAAGAATTATTAAGTTCTAGACGTTCCTGGCGATCTCGTCGGCAGTCGCACCCCCCTGGATGCGGCAGGAACTCTCATAGTGGGCTTTCTATTCAGGCTCTCGGGTCTGTAGTGCTATTAT
Source organism: Clitarchus hookeri (assembly GCA_002778355.1). NCBI lineage: Eukaryota > Metazoa > Arthropoda > Insecta > Phasmatodea > Phasmatidae > Clitarchus > Clitarchus hookeri. The sequence goes on from NQII01001359.1 coordinate 325,988, forward strand.
AGCCACAGCACATTTTAGCACACGCGGTAGTTCGAACTAATTACACTGAAAATATGCGCGGGCTGTTACTGATACAGGCCTGCTTCTTCATAAAACTTGCCTCGCATCTTCGACTCTTTCAAGATGACTTATTTTCAAGTTCAAACTTGGGTCCTTAAAATATATACTAAATTAAAACCCTGCGTGCTAAACCCACGCGGGCTAGTGTCCTGCCTTCAAAGACCAATATGGCTAAAAAAAAATAATTTCAGGCACTTAATTAAATAACGCTGTCTAAGATTAATCAATCACGATAGTGCTAGCGGCAAGAATTACTCATCACGTCACGTAGTTACCATGGCACAGGATTTAATTAACTGCTCAGATATTAGGGCCTTCTAAACACATTACAAAAATAGCAGACTGGAAAGACATATAAATGTGTTAACGATCAAACATAATCAAAAATTAAGCGAGCAGTGAAATTGCATACTAATTAACATAACACTACACAACAAAAAAAAATTCTGTCTGTTTCCTGGTTCTATATAGCCAATTCTTACTAATGTTGGGTCGAAAAAAACGAATAAGTAAATGAAATTTCTTTATTAGCTCTTGTTTTCAAGATATACAACAGCCCACTGGAGAAAGAGACACAACAGCCCACGCGTCGATTTAAAGGTAAATTGAAGAAGAAAAAAATTCCTCTGTAATAAATATAATACAATAGGTCATATGTCATTAAACAATGTTCATTTTTCAGAAAGCAGTGGTTGTTTTTAGCCTATTCCTGTGAACGTTTCCTTTTGGATTGCCTCTTGCACGTCAAAGCCGGAGCATCTCTTGTAATAGTCCAGCAGTAGTCGGCGAGCATTGACTCATCCCAACGACCCTGATATCTTCGTTCCATTGCAGAGATATCTTGGTGAAACCTTTCACCGTACTCATTGCTTACAGCTCCACAGTTTTTAAGAAAAAAAATCAAGATGGGAGTGGAGGAAATGAAGTTTCAGAGACATATTGCATCCAAGGTCACGAAACTTTTGTACCACTACCACTACCAACTGTTGGTAGTTCTCGTCTTTTCTGTTGCCTAGAAATCCTCGTACCACACCTTTAAAGGCTTCCCAGGCTGCTTTCTCATTCCCCTCCAAAATTTTATCAAAAACAGGATCCTTCATTATTGTGCTTATTTGAGGGCCCACAAATATTCCCTCCTTAACCTTTGCTTCACTCAATCTTGGGAACTTCGCTCTAAGGTATTGGAAAGCCTCTCCATCCTTGTTAATGGCTTTCACGAAGTTCTTCATTATTCCCAGTTTAATGTGCAGGGGTGGAAGCAGAATGTTATTTGGATCTACTAGAGGCTCAATTTGGACATTTCTCTCCCCAGGATTTAGATTTCTTGAATGCCATTTGTCTTCTATGTAGTGAGATTTTTTATTTCGACTGTCCCACAAACACAGAAAACAGCAGTACTTGGTATAGCCTAACTGCATTCCCAGGAGTAAAGCAATAACTTTCAAGTCACCACATATCTGCCATTTATTATCCTCGTATTTGATTGACTCTAGAAGTAATTTCACATTCCCGTAAGTTTCCTTTGTGTGAACGGAATGTCCAATGGGAGTGGAAGGAAGAAGGTTGCCGTTGTGTAGTAAGACTGCTTTCAAACTAAGCTTGGAAGAGTCTATAAACAACCTGGACTTACTTGGATCATGAGTTATATTCATGGAATTCATCAAGCCGTTGACATCAATACAAGCAACCACATGTTCTTTCTTCGCAAATAAATGAAGAAGATTCTTATGACTAGACCTGTACTCTGTGATCTTGACTTCTGGTTGGAGTAGATGCCATTGCATCAGTCTTGATGCCAGAAGCTCTGGTTTCTCCTTTGGCAAGTCAAGATATCTTACGAGATCACTCAATTCTGTCTGATGTAGTCTGTAGGGCTCATTCAAATCTTCTGCCGCGAAATCTGGGTCATGGGAAGTCCCATGTCTAACGGTTTCTTCTTCTTCAGCATCATCTTCTTCAATCTTATAATGTTGAGGTGTTTCAGGAATTGGCAGATTAGCCGAGTAAGGAACGGGCCGAATGGATGATGGAACGCAGGGATACTGTACCAAGTCTTTCTTCTTTGTTGTCCAACCTCGGTTCATGTGGGGTGTAATGCAGAAATAACAATTGTCGACAAGGTTTGTTGGCTCACGCCAAACCATGGATACAGCAAACTTCATTGCTCGTTTCTTCCCACCCAGCAACTCTCGCAGTCTCACTGAGCAAGAGTTACAACAAACATGTGGGGCCCACGATTTATCCTGGTCACCTACCTTCACACAGAAGTAATGGAAGTAAGCTGTCTTTACAAGTGTGCTGTGGTTCGCTTCTGGGCTTCAAAAGTCATTTTACCACAGACGTAACAAAAGTTGTTGACGGCATTAACACACTTCCGTGGCATTCTGATCTGAAAGCAGAAAATTGAAAATTTTAGTGATCTGTTTGAGTGATTAATTCTGAAATTACAAGTTTTTTTTTTTAATACTTTTTAAATCGTAATTCGATTTTAAATCGTAAAATTTTTTTATGTATTTTTTTATTTTTGTATTTGAAAGCCCATATTTTTCTGAAGAAAAAAAACTATACCAAGATTTTTAATATACATCCACAACACCCGGTTGAAATTGCAAGCACATATAATCAAAATGTCAGAAATCGTAATTGAAATACAGCCTCAAAACATTAATTTTCACTTGTTTAAAACTCCAAAGTGGCCTTACACATTTGAAACTTGATTCAAAAGGTCAAACAGAGTGATGGATACCGTCGATTGGACTGATACAGTTAATATAGTTAAATTGCTTACCTTCAGTTGTAAGGCGAATAACAGAGAATGTCACTTGAATCGTGCACTGTTGTCATTTTTCGTTCTACTGACGCTCTCACCCGTTCAAAAGACGGTCGGTCCCTAGGGAGGTGCTTCCATCTGCCGGGGAAAAAGAACGTCAAAAAGATTTTACACGAAAGTACTAACTTTCGAACATTCGATTTCCCACAAACCAGCTATAGTGATATTTCCAAATTTGGTTCTTATCTTGGAAACAAGAGCTATTATCAACTTTTTATGGTGATTTTCGTGTTTAGCGAGACAAAATTCTTCGGAAGTAACTATTTTTGAGCCCGAAAATTGTTTGGTGCTGGGTAGTGAATGTGCCAATGAAAATAATGTCTGTGAAATCGTATTACGTGTAACACATGAACAAGTAAATTATTGAAATCTGCACGTTGCCCAATTTTACGACGGTATACTATTTATATTAAATGCTGCTACGTCACTTTTCTTATTTTTCTTGGCTGCATGTGTTTGTAAATGTCAGAGTTTTTTTTATTACTTTAGAGTGGCAACGTAATTTGAAAGTACGTGGCACTAGCTTAGGGTACAATTTTTGAACTTTTTGGATATCTATCTTGCTTCTGTGGCGACAAAGAAACCAGAGTTTACTTCCTTAGTATAAATTTTATTCAGAGAGATATTCTGAGACCGCTGTGTTAAAATCAGCCAACACAAGAATTTAAGACAGACGTGGGCCTCCAAAGCTACCAATAAAATGGCGCTAGTATAACTTATAATAATTTTGGTGTATGGCCGGCGCGTGTTTTACGAGTTGCAACCCTGATGGCGTGGCGATACGTCCAGTAAATTCTGTGACCGTGAGCGCTCCCTTTCCTGGTGCAGCTTGACAACTCCGTTTTCCAGCAGGATAATGCCCGGCCTTTTACACAGCACGGGTATATCTGGCCTGCCTTCGTGATGTCAACACGCTTCCTTGGCCAGCACAGTCTCCAGAGTACTCGCCCATCGAGAACGTTTGGGACGAGATTGGACTCAACTTCGGCCAGCGGCAACTACAGCGCACTGAGAGAAAGGTTTGTTTCAGCCAACAAAATATTTGTTTTTATAGAGGCAATGATATATATTTTTGTTGAAACGAAATTATTTTGTGGTTTTCATTTGGTAGCTTTAAACCAAAAATTTTGTTTGTGCCACTAAAGACGTGTTAGGCTATGAATGCATTAAACAGTTTCGGTTAACATAAGAAAAAACTGGAAGCCCGACCGACATTCATTCGCACCTAGATCGTTCGCGTCCGAGCTCTACGCACTAGCAACCTCAGCTAACGTGACTACTGACAACGTTACTATACGCACTAGCAACCTCAGCTAACGTGACTACCGACAACGTTAGTATACGCACTAGCAACCTCAGCTAACGTGACTACCGACAACGTTAGTATACGCACTAGCAACCTCAGCTAATGTGACTACCGACAACGTTAGTATACGCACTAGCAACCTCAGCTAACGTGACAACCGACAACGTTAGTATACGCACCAGCAACCTCAGCTAACGTGACTACTGACAACGTTAGTATACGCACTATCAACGTCAGCTAACATGACTACTGACAACATTAGTATTTGTTAGATATATAATTTTCAAATAACGGGCAATGTGTGCAAATAACTATTTCAAAGTTTTACATCTGTACTTATAATTTTCATGTTGAACTTGTTTTATTAGGATGTTTGTACTATTAGTAAGCATTAATAAATGTACTAACAGACACTGTTAATATTCTAATTATCACAAAAATACAAACAAACTCTCGGGCTGTATTTTTGAACGAAGGCCCTCAGATGATTGGCCAAACAAATATGCATATAGTTGATTCAACTAAATATTTTTGTTGCCAGTCTAATTTAATTTGCCCCAGCCCAACACAGGAGTTTTGTTTACTCAACCAAATACTTTTTCGGCAACAAAATATATTTTTTCCGTATACAAACAAGTATGTTGTTGGCTGAAACAAACCTTTCTCTCTGTTCGGAGGGTCAGTTGCGCCAGTTGTGGCAGTTTAATATTTTATCGCTTTTGTCACCTGCCACCTCCTAAGCCCTAAGATAAATGATATGTTAATTGTAAACTCATGGCTTCTGGGTAGTAGCCGTGTCAGTTTCGGAAGACATTGCAGCCTCCGTCTTCAGGGAGAAGTAGCAGCAGCAATAGCCGTTACCTGTTTGCCTCTGTCCTACTTCCCAGCCAATTTTTGTGGCTTTTGAAAAGTGGTGCCCAGATATTGCTTCATTTAAAACTGTCTTCCCTGTTTATGTTTAATGGATGTTGTGATATTTCTATTACCTCTCGGATATATAATGTCTTGTAATTGGAGATGTTTGTTATTTTACTATATCGGTCAAACTCAATACTGTGCTTGGTTTCAACTGAGTGTTCTGCTATGGCCGACCAAATATTTTCCTTTTCCTAGTCTCTGATGCGTTCCTTGACCCTGGTGATGACTCTTCTTCAAGTCCGTCCTATGTATGCCTTTCAATATGAGCAGGGAGTCCGGTATGCACTTGCTGGTTGTCCTGCTGAAGTCTTGTCCTTTACTGAAGCAAGACAGTTTACAATATTGATAATAGGTTTCAGTATTGTGTAGATATTATTTTACTTTTAAAATAAATACTAAAATTACACCAACAGGGGTGCTAACTGCTGACAGAAGGAGTCCCGCATCAAGCAAGCTATCAACCGCAATGTTCACATGAATTTTTAAGTTGTTTTGAAATGTACAATTCCAATCTATAACCCAGGTACCTGCCATGTAAAATGCAAATACCCATGTGCGAAGTAAGGAATCGTTCGCGTTTCCTTTCCAATAATCACCCCCCGTGTCTTCGCACTGCTAAGGATGATACTGCGGGCTTACACAAAGGTCACTGGGTGACTAATGTCTATTGTGGTGAAACATTAGTTGGAGTGTGTTGCTAAAGTCTGTTCGTGGTTTTTTCACACTTTTTGAATCAAATGTTTGAAAAAACACCCCATGTGTGACGCATTTGGTCGCTCCCTAAATATGTCGTGTATCACAAGCTTCTTATACATCTGTTAACATTAATTTAGCTTATTGTTGGTTAAATTCAACTTTTATTAATATTTTATAAACTATTTATAATATTTAATTTCTTACCAATATTAATAAAGTCAGAGAGAAAATAGATGTTTTGGAAACGGCTAGTAATAAATAGTTCTTATGCAAAATATTATTACACTGAGTGCGCACGAATGCGATGTCAATGATTCCTTACTTCGCGAGGAGTAACTGGTGTTACTGGTGTATCCTAAGGTGGATCGTTCCCCTATTAACGACCATCCATAATCCTGCTTGAATCACCATACTACATACACATCCCTGTTCGTGTAGCCACATCCCTATCTGTGTACGAGCCGTGAAGTGACAATCAACAAGAAGCGCTCAAAATGGACTGTATACAAAACGTTATTTCAGTCAACATGAAAAAATTTGGAGATGGTGCATAGACGTAATTTCTAAATGTGGGACAATGTGGGTACAAATAGAAGGATTGATCGAAGGAACGAACGAGGAGTTGGGATTGATCGAAGGATTGGTGAACCAAGGGTTCTCAATATACCGCCCATTAGGAATGTGTTAAAATACTTTTGGTGTACAGCCCCAATAGATATAATTTGTGTGAGACTCACGATATTGTTAACTTTATTTGATGGTTCCATTGAACCGCAGATACTTCTATGCTGGCTTTGGCCACACTTAGTGTTTAATTAAGGTGTTGGTTCCTGCGTCCTTGGAATGTTACCATTCGTTACTAGAATATTGCCTTACATGATAGCAGCGTATGTTTGTTGTTCACATCTTCTCGCGTTCTGTATAGCTCGCACACTTCATAATAAATGTCTACAACACTCGTAATTCCTTCTTCACACTCAGTGATGGTTTTTGCAGGTTGTCGTACAGGACATTCTCGATTGCATGTCCTCAGTCTGCATACATCTATTTGTCATGTGGCCTAAGTAAATTTGTTCTCAACTGTAGCTGACGTATCGTATATAATGTCCAACCGGAACCCTTTCGCATATATTCTTCTTCCTCGTGACAAATTTTCTGTATACTAGCTTCAACGCTATCTTCAATTTTGCGATTGTTATACAGAGGTACATTCGAGGTCTTGAATGCTCTCGTGCTATATTCATCTTCGTGTGATTCTGGTTTTTGTATATTTACAGTCCAACCATACATTATATTTTAATGCACCTTCTTTTTCCATCTCGCATGCAAGTTGATCTAAAATATTCTGTTTTATATGCTTAAGATATGTACAAATATCATCCATCATGTCTGATGAATACGATGCAACATGCATCTTCATAAGATCTCGGAAAGCAGACTCTTTCAGTATGAACCCATTCTCATTTGATAAGTTTACAACAGGTGCAGGTGAATGTGCTTTATATGTACACGTTTTGTCATGGTTGTAATACGACTCACGGCATAGTTTTACCTGATGGTCGTGTATTCTGAGTCGCATGCTGTCTGGAACATCTGTTACTCCATAACATTTGAATTCACAACCACTCTTATAGCAACAAGTGGTATAGTCAGCCCATTGCGTCTTCTTCCGACAGTTTCCAGATGTCTCATGTTGACGAGCACTGCTACTTTTACTAAAGGTCTTGGCGCAGTAGTAACATGAATGTTTTGATGTCTGTGGCAAACTGTTCATGTCCAATTCTGATGTTGGCGATGGTGACAACGCGCCATTGTCCAATGCAGCTGGTGTCTGCCCTTCACATGTTTTTTTTCAGATGTATGACGCTACGCCTCTTAGCTGGCATAGGAGAGAGTCCCTCACTGGTTGCGAGATGTCTTTTTATGCTATCGCGTCGTCCAACTTTAGACTTACACTGTTCACATGTTAAGCTAGATTGTTTCATGTTCATAGAACAAGCAGTTTCATGTCGGCGGGCATTACGGCTCTTAGTAAATGGCTTCTTACAGAAACAGCAGAAATGACTTTCTGATATATTTTCCATCTTCGCTCGAGACGGTATATACTATTCGAAATTTGAATAACAACTAATACGATTCCATCAATTTCACATATATATGTTCAAATCTTCATATTTCATCAGTGGGATTTAAGTTTTTTTAGATGTTCTGTAAACATATATTCAGCTAACGTCTCTCCATGGCTACACGCCGTTTTACATCTCTCATGTCGAAGTGCGTTGCTAATTTTACTAAAGATCTTACAGCATTTGCGACAATTTTTCTTACGCATTGGTGACGGATTTTGTTCATTGTTCACATGAAAGTCAGAATTTGGTGATGAAGGCTTATCAATACTTTGTATAGCAGACATCTGATCGTCACAATTTTGTAACATTGACAATGCACTGTGTGGCTTAGCATGTATAGAAACAAGGTCTTTGCACTTTTTCATATGTATGTTTAAACTGTCTATACGAGTGAACATACATTGGCATATATGGCATCGATAGCCTGTGCGATATGGATTCAGCTTGCATTTATGCTTTATATGTCTCTTCACATTGCAGGCATATGCAAATGTACTGTTACAGTAGTGGCATGGATTTCTAGGAGATGTCTGTTCCAGTCATTGTTTTCATAGTAGGGTACGTTGCCTTTAATGATGTTGATGGTTCGGATTTTTCTTTTGTGAATATCTTTCCATCAAAAATTTGCTCTATTCTCAGCAAAAACTGATTGACCTGTGTAGGAAGGAGAGCTTTGCATGTTGCGCTATGCCTTTTTAAGCTATCAAGTCTTCGAAAATATGATTTGCATTTTTCACATGATAAAATAATACATTTCATGTATATATATATTGGCAACCAGTCTCATGTCGACGAGCATGCCAGCTTTGAGAAAAAGTCTTCTTACAGTAACGACATAAATAACTTTCTCGATTTTTTCCCATCGTGGAAAAAAAAACAGCTCTGTTCACTCTTCGAAGTCTGAATAGCCACTGAGTCGATGATCCTATCCTTTACTAATATATATACATACAGATGCAACGGCAGTGACCTTTATTTCAGCTTTGTTAGTGTCGAGACGCTTTCGAGACATGTTAGGCTTCTTTAAATGATATGTTACAGTAGAGACGTGATTGTTCCTTCCATTGTTTTCATAGTAGTGTGCGTTGCTTTTAATACTTTATCATTGTGTATGGTTGGGAAGACTATGATATAACCTACACTTATATGTTTGGGAAGACCCTGAGATAACTCTCCTGGCTTTGCCTGTAAGATTGTTATGTATATTTCGTAGGAAGGACATAAATGATAATCTAATTTGGGAAGACTCAATCTTTTCGAGATGACGGGAATGATGTTATGAAGTTGTCGAACATATCTTACACGTTATGTTATGGAAGTAATGTGCACCTATGCTTGTAGGGCTTAAATCGCCCTTTATGTTAGGTGGAGTGCATCGTTGAAGTGTTCGGTGCCGCCGTTTTACATTAAAATGCGTGTGTCGTTGAACTGTACGGTAGCACCTTTTATGTTATGCCACGCGCTCTTCGTCACAGTGTTCAGTGTCACCCTTTATGTTAGGGTGCGTGCGTCGTTGAAGTGTTCGGCGCCATCCTTTATATTATAATGTCAGCATCGTTGAAGTGTATGGTAGCGCCCTTAATGTTATGCCACACATGCTTATCACAGTTTTCCATGTCGCATTTTGTTAGGGTGCGTGCGTCGGCGCAGTGTTGGGCATCGCCCTTTATGTTAAGGAGCGTGCGTCGTTGAGTGTTCGGCGTCATCCTTTATGTTAGGGTGCATGCGTCGTTGAAGTGTTCAGCGTCACGATTAATATATTAAAATACACGCACCGTTGAAGTGTCAGGTGGTGTGCTTTATGCCTCGTGTGCTTCGCCAGAGTGTTTGGCTTTACCCTTTAAATTAGGGTGCATGCATCGTTGTCTATGATATGATTTTGACGACTACATCTTAAGCGATTCGGGAATTATGTCCAATTATTAAGTTCGCATAGGGCTTAAATGGCCATTTGTTAATTTCCCTTGCCTGCGTCGATGCCTATGATATGATTTTGACGACTACATCTTAAATAGTTCGGGAATTATGGCCAACTATGCCTATAATTTCGCATAGGGATTAAATTACCATTTGTTAATTTTTCTTGTCTGCATCGATGACTATGTTATGTATTTGACGACTACATCGTAAACGGATCGGGAATTACAGCCAACTATGCTTATACGCTCGCATACGGCTTAAATGGCATTTGGTGTTTATATTGTATTTGGGAAGACCTCTCGGCTCCTCGGCTCCTCATTGCCCAAAAATGTGTCATTTAGCCACATTGTGGGATCATTGAAACTATTTTCAAAGAAATAATATTTTAAGGGAAGGTAGGGGAATTTCGAGGGGAAAAAGGAACATTTTTAGGGAAAGAGGGACAATCAGAGGGAAATAGGCGACATTTCGAAGCGAAAAAGGGACATTTGAGATCATAAAACGGGAAAAAATAGCGGCGGAATGCATGATTAGGAGGTCCCCAACTGCGAATCGCTGCATTCCTGTCACGAACCTGCGTTTAAACATACATTTTCTAACTACTCTGAGACCATAATATAGCTAATATCCATGAGCATTATGATGTTTTATTTCTGTTTGATGGGCAAGAAAGCTGTAACTTTAAAAAAAAAACCCATTTTAAAGTGAATAAACTATGAATCTTAATCGACCTATGTCTGTTGCAGTAAAAAAAATTTTCTACTACAAAATCAACAATTTTATTATCTATGTGTAAGCAGTTTGGCAGCATGTTTTAATGTTGGTAGGTAGGGCTTAGTGTTTAATCGACGTCCATCATTACAGACGAGACATGTTTTGTCTGGCAGGTGGAAACCATGGGGCGGCGAAATTATACTCAGTCTGTTTACTGCTTATTTCTTTTACACAATCTGCCATAAAATGGAATTCTTAAATGAACGAGACTATTCATGCTGATGAGAGGGAAAGCTGTTATACAATAAAAAAACTCTTTTCTCTCTTTCTCTTTTTTTTTTTGACGTGACAACGTCTTAAATTAGGTTGGGCTGGGAGTCACTTATGAAAAAGTGTAACGCTCGGTAACGTTACGATGAGTCACCGAGGAGGGGTAATCAAGGGAGGGAAATGAGGGGAGGAAACAGGAGGGGAGCCGAGCCGGCCAAGGAGAAAGCCACCTTGCATGGAAGCAATTCCAAAGACGAACGACGCGGTGGAGCTAGCGTCGCAGTTTTACAATTAATAAATGTAATTAGACGAACCACAAGGAAATTAATAACGCGCTTGATAAATAAAGACGCTCTCGCATTACTAAAAAANTTCTCTATTTCTGTGTTGTACGTACTTGCTTGCTTCTTCCCCTTACATGCCTGACGAGAGAGAAATCGATAATAGTATATGAAGCATTAAATAAAACAAATCACATGATCTCAGTTTAACAATGTACGTTTACCCTGTCAAACACACTCACCGTACCACAACAAAGCAGCCCAATGCTTCACCGTGTCTGACCTCTCACAGCAGTCATGGAGCATGCAACATATAATTGCCGTCACTCAAAATAGTTGCATCTATCATCACAATAGTATTTCAAGGCAAATGGTTTCGCCTGAAAATGTTATGTATTTTGCAGTAATAAAAAACTCTACGGCAAAACCAATAATTTTCTCATATTGTGCATGAGCATGTTACTATTCACAAAAGGAAAAAGAGTTTGGTTGTGAAATGTGATCTACGATTGCCTATCGTTGTTGCTATGCGCGCAGCATTTAGCAAGTTATGCATATTATCTGCTCACAGGAAGGAGAGAGAACAGCGTGAGTTACCACTTCTATTAGCGTGATCGCCCGCGCATTTTAGCTCACCAGATGCACAGTCAATGTTATAAAAGTTTTTGGCTGAATTGTTTTTTGGTTTTACAGCTGTGACCTACCAATTGTTGGTAGCAGAAAAACCTCTAATATGTTATTGCTGTGTGCTAACAAACATATTTAATGTTGTTGTAAAGTCACTGTACACATTATAGCCATGCTCGTAAAATAGGGATTTTACTGTATTTACACATCCCACCTTTCACCCCTAACAGTAACCTTTTTTCGCGTNCCATGCTCGTAAAATAGGGATTTTACTGTATTTACACATCCCACCTTTCACCCCTAACAGTAACCTTTTTTCGCGTTGTGATCATGACATGTTTGTTATCTTTCATTATTACTTCGTCATTACTCATTTGTTTAAGTTGTTTGGATTTTGGATACATTTTAACTGTATTAACTTTAATTTCGCTTGGTTTTTGGATTTTGATTTTTGATTGCATTTGGAACTGACCGTATTGATAGTTGATGGCCTACTTAGGCCATGTTTATTGGATTACAATCTTATCTATCTTCATTTTTTGATTGTTAAAACTAGATCATATTCAAAGCCAACATAATGGAATGCTTAGTGAAATTTTTNATCTATCTTCATTTTTTGATTGTTAAAACTAGATCATATTCAAAGCCAACATAATGGAATGCTTAGTGAAATTTTTCAGTGCGGTGGAAGTGGTTTCCTACTAAAAGTTAACACAGTGCTGTGTTTGTACAGTNTTCCTACTAAAAGTTAACACAGTGCTGTGTTTGTACAGTTTTTTCACAAATAACACTGACAAATTCTGGCAGGTGATTCCTCGTGAGAAACTAATGTCAAACATGTAGTCGACCTATGGCTGAAAATGCTTCATAAAGGTGGTACACGCCTACAAAAGTGGAGAAGACAGACTGGTGTATTGCAAATAACATAGGACATAATGTGAATGGTGTGGTGTGGTTGCCGATAATTTAGTAGGCCCCCGCTACTTACCACAACACCAGACTGCCGCCAGCTATCTCAACTTTCTCCATGTAACACTACCAACGTTGTTAGAAGAGGTCTCTCTCAACATTTGTCGTATCATGTGGCTGCAAAATGATGGTGCACCCGCACACTTTGCTAGAAATGTGCTGCAGCATTTGACGGAAACTATTGTTGGTGCTCGCTGGATTGGCCGCGGAGGTCCTGTGATGTGGCCTGTAAAGTCACAGAACATGACACTTATCAATTTTTTTTGTGTATGTATTACCAGTATATTCAAGTGACGAACTGGCCCGTATAATAACTCCTCCTACTGAAAACATTAAAGTGATGTTCGGTGACTGCAGGAGTTTGGCAATCAATGCCCTGTCGGTGCAATGCAGTTACTTTAATTAGTGATATTATGTAATGTTGTGGTATTCTGTAAATTATCAGTTGCTTTTACAGTACAACATTATAATCGGTTGCATTTTTTCACTACGCAATAGTGATACATTATTTGCAATACCTCAGTCTGTCTTCTCCACGTTTGCGAACATGTACCGCCCTTAGGAAATATTTTCGGCCATAGGCCGACTGCATGTTTTCGCACTAGTTTTTCATGAGGAATCGCGTGCCGGAGTTTATCGGTGTTATTTGTGAACATTTTGTATAGTTCATTCACAGTTACTTCCAACTTTTCTGAAGACCTGCTAAACTTCTACTTCCAGGATATTCCTCCACTTCATGCTAACACAGAATAATTTTCCAAGTCTGGAAAATGACACCAAATGGACAATAAACCACATTCATATGCACTCAAGTTTAATAATATTTTGCATAAGAACTATTTGTTACAATGCATCATGTACCAACATACTATTTTTTTCCGGTTTTAATTTGTATTAATTAAAAATGAAATAATGTACTTTTATATTAACAGAATTATAAAATGCTTGTGATACGTGAAATATTTAGGAAACAATCAAACAAATAATACAAGGCCTGTTTTTTTCAGAGGTTTGATTCAAAAAGTGTGAAGAAACTGTGAATAGGCTACAAACTTTTTTTGCATTGGACGACGATACATTTACTTCTGGGTTATCATTTAACTGTATAAAGATGTCTGAATATTGAAATTAATTGGTATATTTTTTAAAACTCGATTTTTCCACAAGAAGCAATAAAAAATTTAATTCATGCTTGCTGAAAGTTATACAGTCCTGTGTTTAGTTCTTTTTTTGGCATTAATGGGAGGCCATATTTAGCATTCTGGATTACCGTTTCATTCTATAGAAGTTTGATAATTGACATACATTTTTAATAAGTCCCTCATTTTCTTATGAGAAGCAGCTGAAGATGGACTTAAAATTGCTGACAACTGCACAGCATTGAGTAATCATATGTAAATTTATGGGGTATTATTTAATTCAATGACATCAAAATATTAAAATAAATTTATATATTTGTAATAAAACCTCTGATTTTCTAATGAGAAGCAATTGAAAGCAGACTTAGCAGTCGCTGAAATTTATAAGGTGCTCTATTNATATATATATATATATATATATATATATATATATATATACATTTGTGGGGTATCATTTAATTTGGAAAACGTTTGCCTGTTGAATAAAATTAATCTTTCATTTAAAAAAGAAGTTCTTTTTATAACAGAGACAAAATGTAGACCACACAAAAAAAATTTTACACAATTTTTGGGTTTGAGGAGCTTGAATTCAGTTTGTCATGATTATACGAATTCAACAATTTCATGAAAGCATTCTTGGAACCATTATCTGAACTTCATAAAATTGGGACTCTCCTGTAGTTCAATTAAGGTTTAGCATATATGGACACTGATTCCAGAATGGGAGCTACAATGACCTCTATTATATTGTCATGAGCAGCTAAATTAAAACATAAAATTAAATTCCATCATCACTGGAAATTTCACCAATCAGGCCGGATACTAGCATCTCTACTAATAGCTGCGTAGAGACGAAAAAATAATTCATAAAGGACTACTACGTACGGCAGTCGCGCAGCGTGGCGACTCCAAACAATGTCCTGGG
>NQII01001359.1:342483-369536 GCA_002778355.1 Clitarchus hookeri
CTTTTAATTTACAGTTTTATTTATTTACTGTCAGTAAAATTATGTTAAACACAGAATAAAAATTAGTTGACACCTAAGAGAATACAAAGAAAATATTGAGTTTAATGTAAATTTTTAGGAATTTGGGGCCCTTGATGGCACTTTAAAAATATTTCTTAAAGCTACTTATTGTCTTTTCAATTAATATTTAGATTTCTCCTGGTATTTTTGTACATATTCCATTATAATATGTTAAAAAACTTTTTTTTTAATCATTTTTGATAAATGGTCAGAAAATCAGTAATTTTGCAAAATGTCAGGTAACGGGGGCACCTCAATCCCTTCACGCAAATAACTCTAATTTGGTATGTTTTCATATCAACTATAGACACAACTTTTCGCAACTATTCCATTTCGATTAGAGTATTTTTTTTTTTTTTCGCCTAGTAAGTTCACTCCACCCTACTCTACATCCAACGGTCGACTGTGAACTTCCTAACTCCGGAACATCGCGCGCGCTCGCACGACAGCTGACACAGCAAGTGCCGGTCGTTAGACCAGACTCATCAACCTGTTTCGCAATAGCGGCTTCCTTTTGCCGACAAAAACTGTTCAGTTTACAAACAAAGTGCACTGAACCCCAGGACGACGATACACTTCCGTGAAGCCGATGATATCGACCTATTGCAGAACACCTGAGTCTCGTGTCCTCACAGTCGCGCCAGGGAAAAATTTAACACACAGAACTGGCACAACTACAGAAACAAAACGTTACCTACGCGACAATATATGGAGGGCTGAAGCTTGACAATGAAATTTAAATTAAACTCACAATATTTGCCTAAAAATATTTAAACTAAATCTTTTATCAAAGGTCTANCTGTACACACATGATGAATACTACATGCTGTATCTGACACCTTGTTAAATGTTTGCTAGCTAACGAATGCCCTGACAGTGTTGCGTTATGAGAACGTTACTTTCAACTGTCGACATGTCGTTTGTCAAAAGTCAAACTTATTTAAGCGCNGACAGTGTTGCGTTATGAGAACGTTACTTTCAACTGTCGACATGTCGTTTGTCAAAAGTCAAACTTATTTAAGCGCTTATAATGCAGTATGGCTACGTGTATGTTTGTGGTTTGTGCGTTTAATGTCTCGTTGAAAGCGAAGTAATTACCCGCAGGAACATACAACTAGGTACTTGAAAAGAACTGAGGCCTTTATTAAGGAATTGTCCCAGCGTTTGCCTGGAATGACTTCGGGAAACCATTTACAACTGACTTCTGGATGGTCTGACAAGGATTAAAACCCACGTCCAGCCAACTACGAGTCCAACACGATACTGTTGCACCACTTCGCTCGGTCCCTGATTCATTAATGACGAGAGATGTTTATACGAACCGTCAGGACTCCTAAACGTTTGATGTTTGTTTAACAGTATGATCTAGGTATAGTCCATACGGTATAAGAAGGCCGTTTTCTGACAGTTCGGCGAAAGTAGCGCCAGTGTTTACATCTGACTACGTATCCTTCCGCCATCAGCTGATCGGCCACATGGCAAGGATGTTGTTTATTTTCATGCTGTCATTATCAGCTGATCCCCTAGTCATGGGACGTTTTAGGCAAACTTGCTATTCAGAAATACGTAGCTGCAATTGTAGTAATAGTAATGTGTACATAAATAANAGGAGTTGTGTGCGTGTGTGTGTGTTCTCCGCCATATTTACAAGAATAAACGTAAATCTTTGAAACAAGATTTTTCAATTTTTTCCTCAAACATTCCCAAAGAAATTTTTGAAACATTAAAATACAATTTTATAATATTTTATAAAAATTTAAGTTTTAAATTTTTATTTTTTATTGAAATATTTTTTTGCAATATTTTTTTGCAATTCTTGATTTTTGGCATTACAGTCAAGGTTACTGGGTCCCAAGGTCGAGATCGTAGAAATACAAAATGGCAGTTGGGTCAATAATGAAAACATACTGTAGATGGCCCACAGTGTCCACTGTTGGCAAGGAGTCTTGAACCCACCTTGCTGCAATAAGTACGTTTTGGCTCACTCATCAAAGAGTCTTGGATCCGTCTTGCTGATTTAAGGACTTGTGCTGAAAATAAAACAAAAATAATTCAATCTGAAATTTTTCTGTTTTTTGATAATTTTGTGGGATAAAAGGTGATTTTGAGGTAAAATACTAAAATTTTGATTGTTTTGAAATTATCCAATGTGGCCGATGCATGAGGTCAATCACTCGCTTCTCAGTTCCTCCTGCGTACTTCACGAAACATGTTTGTAAAACACATACTTTCTATTTTTTATCATCGCTGCCAACTTTTTCCGGACTGACCACCGAGGACCCACAGGTTTTTCTGAGAGACTGGACGTGACATTTAACCAGGTATGGAGTGTGTGATCAAGAGTAGCCTAATTGTATAGGAGGCCAACATATGTGAGATGCACGTGTATGGTGGCAAACAGTAAACTAATATAGTATGCAGTGGAGCGAATTCTGGAATAGGTCTCAGTGTCATTTTGCCAATACCTACTCCTCCCTGCATGCTCAAAGCCACGCTGTTCTCGAAACACAAGTTCTGAGGAAACACTAACAGCTTTTGCAACCTGAAAAATTAATCTGATCAAACATTTCCCTCCACAAAAGAGGAAACTGAAGTGCTAGAGGTAGTAGAAGCCACAGTGTGAAAGGAAAATACACTAGCTCTCGCCCCATTAATACATGGCAGTATTGAATCTTTAATGCCATCAGCTGCATTTCTAGACCAAACTGCTAGGGAGCAGTTCATTCCACCATGTGAACAGGGTGGGTTTTTCTCGCACTGTGCACATGACCCAGAGCAGGGTAGCAAGACTGTGTAAACATCAGCTGTTTGTGGTGCAAATGGGTCAGCTACTCAACCGACCCGCAAGGACTCTGACCACGACCGCGTCTGCAGCCACGGGCTTAAACTTGCCTGGCGATGCCACTGCGAGGGGTCACACCAATAAGTGGTGCCCTCCCTTCGAATGCAGGTATTGCGAGGAGCAACAATTTCAATAGCATAGCAGATGCCCAAAGTACGATACAAAGGAGGAAACAACAACATATAGTATGGCTCCACTGGCGGAAAACAGCTCGTCGGGATAGGAGAGCTGAATGCTCACTGCCCCCGGGGCCACAATAGAAAACTTAACACAGACACCTCAACAGATCCTGCTGCAACAAATCACAAAGCGATATCACCAAATTATAAGAATACTAATCACTTAACAATCAGTCTGGCATTGCCTTCGTCGACACTGCAGCATTACTGAACTTTGTGCATGTCGAGTTCGTTGACATGATCCAACTTAAGCAAACAACACAGGAGCTACGAATCACTACACGGCAGCACAAGGGGGATAGAATAATAATGTCCGAGTATGCGACGTGGAGACCACCACCACAGCCCTCGTGTCAGCTGACCTACGGGAGGATGCCATATTAGGAATGACCTGGTTCACTGAGCAAAACACCTTTGTAGAGGCAGCGACACACAGGATTCATTTTGGCCAAAAATAGCAACGAACTGTGTATAACCTCGAACTACGACACACATGGTGCGCACCTGACGTCCTGCTGGACGAACTTGGTCATGTGGTACCACCGGAGTTTCGCAGTACAATGCAAAGACTACTGCATGAGCAGCGCAATGCATTTGTGGCAGCCGACCCATTACGTCGCACCACTGTAGCGGAACACGAAATACCACTAGAACACGAGTGAACACTCTACGTTGCTCCGCGCGGATACCAGCCGCACCAAAGCATGATAATAAAAGGGTAAATCAAGGAAATGCTCGCGGAATGCGCGATAGAATCCACACGCAGCCTTTACAATAGAGCAATAATACAAGCACCAAAAAACATTGGATGTGCCGTTTTTGTATAGACTTCAGGCCCATCGACCTAATAACCAAGAGTGCACCACCGCCCTAAATCAGTGTTATGGATGAATTACATACTCTGGACAAAGAAAAAATAATGATGTCACTGGACCTTCGCAGTGGGTACTGCCAGCTTTTACAGCACCAGATGGGCGGATATTTCAATTTTATGCAATGCCTTTCGGGTTTAAAGGGGCACCAGCAACATTTCAGGCTATGATGGACCGAGTGCTCGATAGGTACATGGGTGACTTTGCCCTCGTGTAATTGTATGGTGTAGTGGTGTGGCCAGAGACATGGAAGGGCCATATCAGAAACCTGTCACTAGTTCTAGAACGACTAGCCATAAACTAACTGTCCTGCGCCAACCGAAAGTGCCACATAAGAAAACCATGCATACAATTTCTTGGCCATCTAATGGACAAAAACAGCAGCCAGCCAACCCCCGAACAGCAGTCAATTATAAATGACTATGTGTTGCTGCGCATGTGCAAACAGCGCAAATTCTTTCCACTGGTAAACTGGCTGCGAGAAAATACCCGCAACTCTGCCATAGTCATAGCAACACTAACACGAATGCTTTCACCTAACTGGAAAAATCCAGTGGACCGTAGAGCACGACACGTGTTTCACGGAGCTAAAAGTCAGGTTCTGGCAATTCACCACACTTGCCTGCCACGACCCGAGTAAACACCTGTTCCTCTAAACAGACGCGAGTGAAAAGGGACTGGGGATACAGTTCTATTACAAATCGGGGAGAATCAAGAGCAGCATATCATGGAGAGAAATAGTGTAAAATTTTGAGTTTTAGAAAGTAGGTACGATGTGAACTAACACGAATGCCTGGCAGTAGTGTGGGACATCAAGAGGTATCGAGCCTACTCGAGTATCAGCGCTTCACACCGCGAACCGACAACCACTGTTTAGTCTGGCTTCAGTACATGAAGGAAGCACAGAGCAAATTGGCCTGGTGAGTATTACTTCTACAGTCGTACGACTTCGAAGTTCAACACGTTCCCGGAACCGAAAGCCAACTAGCTGACGAAATGTCATGCACACCTGGTGAAACAGTAGTGGTGGACGAAGACGAGTGGGGTGAACTACTGCCCCCTACAGAACCCACTAACCGAATACTTGGGGAGGGCATAGCAAGCAGCCCCATCATCGAGGCACTAGTGATAGTTGAATTCAGGCTAGACAAACTCCAGGCCCACATGCTATCCACACAAAAAAAAGTGTGCAGACACCCAATGCCGCATATCAGAGATAATACCAGGCATCAGAGAATGGTGGCGAGTGGAAGAAGCACGTGTGGAAACCAGGCTATGCCAACCGGAAGAGCCATAGCATCTCTACATGTCCAAAGACACATGTCAAAAGGTGTTGTTTCATGCGCACACTAGCCAGTTCTCAGGCCATCCAAGAGAACAAACAACAAAGAATGTGCAAGCTGAGTTACACTGACCAGGAGCCACGCAAGACGTGCGCAGGTAAGTACATGAATGCATGGCATTCAGTCACTTAGATCTACCTTGAAGATGGAGTGACACAAAAGCAGCCACGAGTGCCAAATGAACCATTTGAGTCAATATAACTGGATTTAATGGGCTCTTAGCCCAGAACAACAGCCAGAAAATGCTTTATTGTGGTGGTAAGCGATTCATTTTTCATGTGGGCTTAAGCATATCCAGTTTCCAGTGAACATGCACGTAACATCGCACGTGTACTGGAGGCCAAATTCTAACCCCGCTGGGGTTTTCTCAGAATGCTACATACAAATAACAATACACAGTTCACACTGAGTCGTTGGTGTGCCCTATGCATTAATTGGGAGGTAGAGCACCATAACACTGCAATTTACCACACACAGGCTAATCCAACAGAGCATCAAAACCAGGACCTAGAGAGCCAACTGCACCTGCAGGTTGGCAAAAACAGCAGAGTCTGAGCCGAACATCTGCCAGCGGCCCTTTCCACCATCCGAATGCGTGTGAATCTGGCCACACGACTCTCACAGGCCGCAATTATATAAGGCCGAGAACTACTGCTGCCTGTAGAGTTTGTTGGATGACAAAAAGAGAGCACAGACGAAGCGGAGGACATCGCAGTCTGACGAATGCACCGAGAGGCGACCTACAGGCCGCCTGCCAGAACCAAGTCTGGTATATTGCGTAGTGGGCGCCATCAACCATGCACCCACCGTGGAGGATACGCCTGGACAGATGGTGTATGTCTGCGAACGCTGGGTATCCAGGTGCGCAAAAAATTATTGCACAGGATTCGCGCCGAAGAGGAGCGGGCCATAAACAGTAATAAAAATGCTCTGGTACACCACCTACCTGGTAGGTAAGCAGCATGAGGAAAGTCGTAATTCACTTTGACGAGCTCCGCCTGGCCGTAGAAGAGGACAGCGCGGAGGCAGGCGCCTGGTGCCACGACGACCATCCAAGAGGGCGTCCAAAGACATCATGGAGTAATAACAACAGCCGCCCCAAGCTGCGAATAGGTAACGTCCGTCCCGACACTGATTGGAGCACTCTATGTTGCCTATTTTTACCTACAACGACCAGCATCTCGACACCTAAAATGGATGCAGTGGAAACCGGGTATCGCTGTGGAGAATCGCCCCTCAACCAACAGCGCAATCACAGCAGCAGCACCAATTTTTAGGCCCGACTGGGTCGTATTGTGGCATCACAATGCCCTGTAACGTGACGACCACCGCCGAAGATATCGCCGATGGTGAGCTACCAGCGACAACTGTGGGCGGGATCTCCCTATAGGTAATCTCTCCTCCCAGATGCACCGCGACGGCTTTGAGACATCACTCAGCAGCTGACAGTGTCGTGGGATGCCTGGCACTGCGATGGGTGGAGTGTATCAGGGATAGACAGTCTGCCTGCAGGGCACCCACATCCCCCTCTTCATTACTGCAGACATGTCAGTATCCATACACCCGCAGCATCAGCAGCGATGAGGTGGCAGAGGAGGGAGATATAACCCCTCCCCAACTCTCCAAGTGGTCACACCGCCAGCAAAGCCTGCGGAGGGCGCACCTTCTTCCACACATGCGTTCCACGGCCCATCAACACCATTAGGGTCACAAACCTGAGTCAGCGGTGGTCAGTACCTTGCCACGCTCATGCATTCCTTGGCATCTGAAGCTGCATCACTAAATCAAGCCACCAACATCCTGTTATGCCTGAAGGCATGATGGGTCCCTTGGTGGACTTTGCAGTAAAGATATCATGCAGAGAGGGGTGTTGGAAGTGAACTCTGCATCCTCGTTTGCCGTGACGTGAACCTCGTGTTCATGAGCTCCTTGTGCCCACTCTGACCGTCGCAGTAACATCAACTGCACCAGCTGCAACGAGCCGCACCATCCACATCAGGCCAAGAGTGTGTTGTGCAGGTTGACAGGAACGGAACATGCACCTTGTTGCCAACAGGAACTTCGTGATTCGGGAGGCAGTCCTACTATATTTATTACTAGAGGTAACTCTTTTAATAAATTAGTAGGCATTCCGAAACGTTGTTTGCCCAAAAGCCACAGCTGTTGGGTGCACAGGCCATTAGTAGTTACGTTGTAGCAGCTCGCGTCGCGCTCGCGACGCGACATACGATGTAACGCACCACCAGGTGATGTCAACTGGCATGTAGGTGAAAGTTGAAGTGTTAAATGGCCGAAAGTTCGACCAATAGTGCACAGCATTTTTCTATACCTATCCCACAAATTCATCTCATTCAAAGCTACAGTCAAGGTTGGATTTTATTGTATTAAGCGCCATCGAGCATGGCAACCCACACCCCTTTGCCCAGGTTGACTCATCCATCTCTTCAGGATACAGCCACCTGACAACATGGTAGCCAGTGAAATACAAATACTTCACAGGAAATGTAATACAGAGACTTTCCACAAGAAAGCATAATAGTGTATTCAATGTCTAGTTATAAAAGAGTAATCGTGTTTTTTTTCATAAAGGGATATTGCCAATAACGGCCTCCATCATAATAATATTTCACTTGGTGCGGTGACACTCCCAGTCAACTTCATAACATTAACCTTAACATACATTTGTTAATCAATGGAGGTGTCACATTGTATTTCATATAATTTATATAATTTTTTACCATTGAAATAATGTTACGTAGTGCTTATATCATGTTTTACCATTCAGCGTTTGTTTGATGTCGGTTGTCGTCACTTGTGACGGAAGCCCGACGCCACTCGTTCAGTTCGCTTCAGCACACGAGCCAGTTTGGCAGCACCAGATTGGCAATGTGGTCATCTGCTCCGCGAGTCCCCTTGGTACTATCATTTAGGCTATCACTTCATTGCAATTGTAACTTAATAAAATGGAACATTTTGTTTCTTTCTATACTGTGGGGAGAATGACATGCACTCTGACCAGACAGCTTAACGCTACCACGTATCTGCATAACCTCCAGGCTGACTTAGGTCATTTTCACGGTAAGGTCACCAGTAGGACGTAAGTGTTGGGTCCGTTTCTCTTAATATTCATATGTCCCCTTCTTGAATGGTAAACAGCTTTACGAAATTCAGTGACTGTTAATTCATTGTCCTCCGGGACAAATAGGGCGCTACATCCCTTGTAGTAACACCCACAATTTTCTAATATATTTCAGGCGTACGAGACAGCCTACAGTCTCGTCATAAGGTCAACGCCTAAGTAGTGTAATATTAAGTGCGTGACAACTTCATCATCAAACTGACAGAGGCATCCAGGCCTCCCTGGACTGTCAACCGAACGACCCACATCACTAACTCTCTGCGGAGTTATGGTGCAGGGCAATTATACACTCAACCAGTCCTGGGCCACTTCGACCATGTCAGCCCTTTCACTACTTGTACCTCTGTAGTTACTTCACCACCTAGCAAACACCGGGCCGATTTGAACGCTCGGCCAAGGGCACGTCAGTATGGGTTAGTGAGAACGGAACACACCCTCCTCCTTGTTGTCACATGCTACTTGACTCAAGTGACCATCTTGCTTTATTTACCGTAGGAAGTTAAACTTGGAGAAAAATTGCAAGCGGTCCAACACGGTGTCCCCCCGAAAGCCACAGCTGTCTGGCGCTCTGGCAATTGGCGGTAACGTCAGCACAGCTCATGCCGTGACAACTGGCGTCGTTTCAACCTGTGTGACATCGACTGGTCTGCTGGCCTGAATAATAGTGCTTCGTAACCCCCAAGTGTGGCCAAATAGTGGGGAATTAAATCCTGAAAAAGTACACAGTTGATAATGTTGTAGCCAAATTAATGCTTAATTCTTTTATTAAAGTCTCAAACATGCATGGCTACTCACACCCCTGTCAGGAATGGTCTCATCCAGCCCATGCAAGCTGATACACTTGGTCTCGCTCATCCATGAATAAAAATGGAAACTGAATTTTACGTAAGAAATTTACCAGAATAACTTAAATACATACTCAGTCTACCGCTATTCTAGTAATTTAATTTATTGTAATTATGTTCAATGCTATAACTGTAATTGTGTTCTCTTTTCTTAGCAGACTGCCTATCAAGGCCTCATTGTTTTTATTTTATATTTCTTGTTCTGTGACATCCCCTGTGATGTCACAGTTACAAACATAATTATCACTTAATTAATCATGGGGCTGTCACCAATATATTTTTTAACAGGGAATCGTATTGTATAGCATATTCATTAGCCTTAAGAGAGACAAGTCTTTTTTCACATAATTTAGCGCCGGCTTCGGCTACCCTCAGAGGAAGCCGATGGCTTGATTTTCGTTTCACTTCAGCACTCGGGCCGGTGGGCAGCATGGGAGTTTCGCTTCGCGCGGGCCCGCTCGGCACATTCTACTTTTGCTGCAACCGCTTTCATTCTCTATAGCAATGTAATTAACTGGAATATTTTGCTTGTTTAATGTCGAGGGGACGACCGTCTGCCTCCTTGTAGTTTTAACCAGGATTTATAGGTACTATGTGTACTTCATAAATGTTCATGGCTTAGGCCGATTTAACAGTGTTGGCCGCGGGCAGACCAGAGTGTTGGGTCCTCATCAGTTGACATAGCAAAATCACTGTATAAGTAGCAAAAGTAGTAAGTAAACATTTTGGCTAACCACAATTGTTACATTTACTATACCTCCTTGGGTATTTTGGGCACTGTAACCCATTGCAACTTTAATTAAATGTTAGTAAGGCATGCGAGGTGTGCCTGCAGCCTCTTCAGTGTAAAAAGTGGAAGCACTAGGCACGTGCAATTATTGGTATGTTCAGTATCTACGAAAGCTTAAAATCAGTAGAGGACTTCAGGTCCGTACAGGCCATCGACCACACGACCCTCACTAACTCATGCCCACTGAGTTATGACCGCCGGGAAATATCACCAGATTTTGCCTAAACCTGGTCCGTTAGGTAAGGTAGGGACCTACATCAGCACCCCTGGAAACCCACACACGTCAAATGGCTTCCCCAATTATTGGGGATAGTCAAACCTCAAGATCGCACTAGCCATCCTGCTATAACGGCTTTACCAACTTTGGGGGCTAGTCAACAAAAACGTCAACAGAAAACGCGAGTACAAGTGCGATGAACTAGATCAGTGCATCGTTGTTATGTCCGCGATGTCCCAGTGTACGTGTTTTCCCCGCGCTCACATCTCACAGCATTCCAGTGTACTGTTTTTTTACTATTGTAATACCAGTATATTCACAATTCATGTCTTTCGGCATGCAACATAACGTACCAATAACAGTGCCTACGCATGTTTATCAAATTTAAGAGTAACTTTTGTCTTCACTGCAAATTACATTAATTTTAGTTTGTGAGCCTCATGCAAATTGAAAGGGTGATGTGCGTATTTAGGGTAATTTATGCCTCGAGTACTTTGCCAAAAATGACAAGTGTTAAAAAGCCTTCAGCAAGAATTTAATCAAAGCAATTTCGGAACTCAAAACAAGAAATTTTAGTTTTCTAACATTCACACAATTTTGGGACAGTGCTGGACAAAGGAGCTCCCCCGAGAGTTACCATTGTGGACATCGAGCAAGCCAGACAGATAGGCGCTACCCCCTCCCACATTCCAGCATGAGTGGGGGACATAACGGACCACCACCTAGTCGTGCGTGAGTGTGGTCACCACAACCCCTAGGCCATAAGGTATCCTCCCCCCAGCGTGGGCAAAAAGGGTGGCGGGTCAACAGCCGTGGTGACAACAGCTGTCACCATGACAGCCCACGTGCTGAACCACACACATTAACAATATTTGGTTCACCAGTAATGGCAAAAACAAAATATTATGCTTGAAGGGCGTGCGGCCCTGGCTCGTGTACAACCCATTCCGGAACAATAGGTGCCCCTGCACGAGCCCGACAATGCAACTCGTCTCGAGAACAACATTCGTCAAGACAACAACGAACATGTCGGATGGGCGTGAAGCTGTAGCTCTGACAGAAAGAGGGTGTAACTGTGTGTGGAAAGTACCAGATTGCGAGTGGTCTGGGGCACCTTCGGCCCTGTTACGAGTAGCATGTTCAAGTGTACACCCCCTGCACAAACACCACTTTTATTGGGCTCAACATTACAACATTTTAACAATCGATGGTGTGCCAAACAAAACATATGTGCCGTCATGGGTGATGTGACATTTCTGTGTGAACACTGAAAAAAGTCTACCACACCGAGTGCTTGACCGAAAGTGAACATGCACCAGCCTACCGAAATGGAAAAATTTTGTTGCGAAATTGTACACAAACATTATTACCCGTGACATATGCACATGCTGAGTTTATCACGAGAGGAGGCCTGTCACCACACCATTGTCACCAGGACCTATGCAAAAACGATGACTCGGAAACAGTGGCATGCGAGAACTGGACGAATCTCTCATTGGCAGTGAGTGACCGAGCACGATATGTTGAATGTCGTGGCCGGCAGGTTTTGCGGTGCGCAGTGCACCCCAGTACCACAGCTGACAATGCCACACCCACCAGCAGCATGCGCAGGCACTGACATTAACTACAGTGGCCTATTGGCATATTCTACTAGCCTGCCAACAGATGCTGCACCTTGGGAAGTGAAACCTTCCGCAGCAACACCAACTGGCTTTGTGTGGCTGCAGCTGCACTTCACAGTCGCAACCTCACTACCAACAGCAGCCGCACTACCAACAGTAGCTGAGGCAGGCAATACTCCAACCTGCTTCCAGTCACTGCCCACTTTTTCTGGGCTGACCACCGAGGACCCACAGGTTTTCTTGAGAGACTGCACAGGATATTTAACCACGTATGGAGTGTGTAATCAAGAGTAGCCAAATTGTGTAGGAGGCCAATATATGTGAGATGCACGTGTATGGTGGCAAACAGTAAACTAATATAGTATGCAGTGGAGCGAATCCTGGAATAGATTACAGTGTCTCTTTTTGACAATACCTACTCCTCCCTGAAAGATCAAAGCCATGCTTTTCTCGAAACACAAAGTCCTGGGGAAACTCTTAACAGCTTTTGAAACCTGGAAAATGAATCTGATCAAACATTTCCATCGGCAAATAAGGGAAACTGAAGTGCTAGAAGTAGTAGCAGCCACAGTGCGACAGGAAAACAGACCAGCTCTAGCTCCCTTTATACATGGCAGCATTGAATTTACCATGCTATCAGTCGCATTACTAGACCAAACCACTAGGGAGCAGGACATTCTATGATTTGAATGGGATGGGTTTTTACTGTTCTGTGTACATGAACCAGAGCAGGGTAGCAGGGCCGCACAGCCATCAGCTGTTCGTGGTGCAACTGGGTCAGCAACTTCACTGATCCGCAAGGACACTGACTGCAACTGCGCAGCCACACCTGCAGCCATGGGCCCAACATGCCAGGCTAGGCCACTGGAAAGGTTTACACCAGTTAGGGGCGCTCTCTCTTCGCGTGCAGGTATTACAAGGGCCAACATTTTCACTGGCATGGCAAATGCCCATAGTGCAATGCAAAGGAGGAAACAACAATATATAGTAAAGCCCCTAGATGGGGGNCCTATAAATGGTCGGCGAGATCCAAGAAAGAATGCGACAGAGAGTAGCGAAGGACATGAGCAGGTAGAAATACCATCGTACAGATACATTTCAGGAAACAGGGTAAGGTATTATTGTCACACACTTGAATCCTTGAAACATGATGTCAGTTGAATATTACTGCCTACTTGCACTGTAGTAGAATGTGAAGAAATGAGAGAAGTATCCTTACAGATAAATGAAAAGAATTCGGTTAAAATAATAAACATGCAGCTATAAGTTTCTAAAAATTATCTTAATCAAGGGATGAGATTTACCACCGCTTTGTTCCCCTTTGATGGACACTATGTGACGGCAGTACTCCTCTGCCCCCTGGTGACGACGCCCTTAAGTACACCAACACAAACCACGTAATTGATAAAAACGCGTACTGGATAACGCGAGTATCTGATACATGCCCACCTGATACTGTGTACCTGTTACATGCCCGCTACTCGAGAGACTGGCGAAGCAGCGACGCACTCAAGAAGTTCGGGAATTCCTGTATCTGATACAGAAAGTATCAGATACAAGTTTGCAACTGTAGAAGTTTGGAGCAGGAAGAGAAAATAGCTGTAACAAGCCATCTCTAGAATAAGCCCAATTTTTTTTCAATGACTTGATAGCCATCTAAACACGTTTCTTAAACATGGGCTTGGATTTAAACTTGAATGTCTCTCACCTATTAAAAAATTTTGTGGTTCAAAATAAGCTTTGCAAAAAAACATTATTTCTACAGCAATAATTTATTGTATTTATATCGTTATCTATGACCGTATCCATAAAAACACATGTTACCTCTGGCTCAAATGGATAAAGTAGAATATTAGCAGATATATATATATATATATATATATATATATATATATATATATATATAATATAAATCTAATGTGAGNGCAATCAAAATTTTTCTGTTGTGGTAGAAATTATTTTTTCACTTCATTTGGTGACTTGAGCTTACTAGCGTATCGTGTTATATCTTGACTGGATGACTGAGACAGGCTACATGCTACAGTAAATGTTCATTCAAACAAACACAAGAAAAAAATTTATCCTATTGGCGGGATACAAACATTGCATCTTGGTTGAAAAGTATGTTAACACTACACCACCTAAGGGTGCTTAACATTTCAGGGCATAAATACCCTAAATACAGATTCACAAGTTCTTAATTAATTTTGACATAAATTATAATCATACACTGTGTATAAAACCAGCTTAATAAATTAATTTGTTGAGCTGTTTTAATTATGTTACATGTAACAAATACTGTAATTTTAACTGGATTCTCCTGCTATAGCACATGTTGAAGAAATTAACATGAGGGTTCACAGCACAAATGTATTGTGAAGAAACTCGGTGTGCAGTACGTAGACCTTCACATGCCAATCTCATTAAAAATACCAAACATTTTTAGCTATAAAAAATAGGAGAATTCAATTTTCCCATATGTGCAGAGTACTACTGGTCTCGCCCAAAATAAATTTTCAATTGATCTGCGGCATAGTCGAGGTGAATTTATAGAACGCTAGACACCTCTGTTACCTATTTGGCTGCTCACTGATTTACAATGATTGGTGTCTTTGGTCCAAATCCTGGAGATATGACATTTTCGTCAAATGCCGCTATATAACTGGCCTATTTTTGTTAACTGATGTTTAAGGAAACTCTTTTGCAATTATAAACGTAATTATAACTTTTTTTTATGAATCAATTGTCGCGTAAGTTTCTTCAGTTTTAAGCTCTTCGCGGTTGACTGAGAACTTTTGAAATCCACTTTTAAAAAAGTAGTCCGCACCTGTTATTTGTATATATTTTTAATTTACACACTAGCTGGTATACACTTGGTTGAATTGGTAGAGACGTAGACATGTTGAGACATGCGTTAAAGTTTATTAATATTTCTGAATAGTCTTCGTCAATTATACTCTCAGGCAATAAAATCTTAATGCTAACTTATGTTTCTGTTTAAAATCCATTTCATGGGCAATGTCTAGAAATGGGGACGGTTATACAAATACCATTTTCATACAATTCTCTTTTTTGAAAATAATGTATTGCAGTTAGCTGTGTGCGCAGATAAAGCTCTTAATTATTAAAATGTTAATAAGTATGCTGGACACCAACACATTATAAGTAAATCATAATTACATTGATTATTAAAAAGTTAAGATAGTAATAAAGATGAAAAGAACATATAGGTAAAGAGTGTCTATAATAGTACTTCCACACACACGTACAATTTTATCAAGTCCGAGGGACAACACATAGTATAAGTAATACATTATGACACTGATTATGCAAATATAAGATATTAGAGATGAAAGGAAAACATAAGTTATTAAGTAGGTACTGATAGCAATTTTACTTCCACACAAAAAAGGGTAGCATACGGGGATTGGGGAAATTTCTACACAATGACTTACAACAGGGTGGTCAAAAGCGAAAGTACCCTCATGGTATACTTTCAAGGTACTGCGTAGTATAGAAATGACCCAAAGCAAAAGTCAACACATCCAGATAGCGCCCCTACTGCCCGAACTCTTTCAAGGCCCATATAGCATAGAAGAAAGGCCTCTCTGGTCGGGTCACCACTCCACCAGAGGCCCAAAGATTGCTCTGCGTCTCACGCTAAACGAAAGGTTTGACCTCCTGAGTAAGCACTCCTGACAATTGGGGGGATGTGGGTAAACCGTGAGCGGACAGTCACAGTCGAAGTGGGTGTGTCTCGGGCACTATTCCCATTTTGTTAAATACCCTTGACATTGCATACAATTATACCTTCTCACATCATGTTTAGCAGTCTGCACATACATTTCAGGACTGGCGTGCAATTCAGCACATCCGAAAGTCTCGGGTAATGGACTAAGTCTGTGAATCACAATAATGCGTGAACCCAACTGAATTCATTCTGCCCCGTGTCCGTATGGCAATTTATTGTGGGAAGTGTATGAGAATATTGGGAGTATGAGGAATTCAAAACTAGAACAACACAAGTAAAGTTTAAAGTGGGCAAGTGGAAACATTTGCGTAGCACGCGTTGGCATGCGTTTTCGCAACACAGCGGTGCTCGAGCAGCGGGGAAGTGCTGATGCGGGAATGTGTCGTCTCGGCACCTTGCAACTGGGTCGCGTCGCCTGGCATGTAGCTGCGACTACTTGTCCTTCAATATGGCAACTTATAACACAATGTGTGTTTTCTCTAAGTGTACAAAAATCTCATAGTTAACTGGCATATCTTATTTATATGCATTTTTCTTACAGCTATGTTGACTGATGGGAGAACATAATAAAATCCTGTGCCTTTATCCAATCACAATAATTTCTTACTACATTATTATGTCTTGTATGGAATTTATTCAGTTAGTTTGAGTTGAAAGTTTATTCATTGTTTAAAAGTTGAGATAATAACAATTTGTATTAAATTTAATTGGATTCAGCAGTAGCATTAATCATCATAAGGTGATGCAACAAATTTTTTCTTTTACTGGGAAGCTAAGGACACGTATTTGGCTGTTGCAATATGGTGCAACATAGGAAGGATGACAATGCATGCTGTAGCAAGATGATGAGATACACGCCTGTGTCGCAAGGTGTGTGTGCTATTTTTAGAACTGGTACACCTACCTAATATCATGCAGGGCCCCCGCGAGCACACAGAAGTGCCGCAAGACGACGTAGCATGGACTCGACTAATGTCTGAAGGTATGCAGGAGGCAATTCACACCATGAATCCTGCAGGGCAGTCCACAAATCCATAGAAGTGCGAGGCGGTGGAGATCTCTTCTGAACAGCATGTTGCAAGGCATCCCAGATATGCTCAATAATGTTCATGTCTGGTGACTTAGGTTGCCAATGGAAGTGTCTAAAGTCAGAAGAGTGTTCCTGGAGCTACTCGGTAGCAACTCTCGACATGTGGGGTGTCGTATTGTCGTGTTAGAATTGTCCACGCCCGTCGGAATTCACAATGGACATGAATGGGTGCATATGAACGGACAGGATGCTTACATATCTGTCACCTATCAGAGTCGTATCTAGACATATCAGGGATCCCATTTCACGCAAACTGCACACCCCCCATACCATGACAGAGCGTCCACCAGCTTGAACAGTCCTCTGTTGACATGTATGGTCCATGGATTCATGAGGATGTCTCCATACCCGTACATGTCCATCCGCCCGACACAATTGGAAACGAGACTCGTCAGACCAGGCAACGTGTTTCCAGTCATCAACAGTCCAATGGTGGTGTTAGCGGGCCCAGGCGAGGCGTAAAGCTAACCTGACATTGTAGCAGAAGTAACCGATCTAGCAACTTTGTCAGACGCTTGTTGTCTTATATAGGCTCTGCCGACTGCATCGCGTTACTCAAATTGGTTGCATACCTCTGTTATTTGCATACGCATGCCTATACCAGTATTTTTGGCCCTCCAGTGTACATCAAGTGTGACAGAGTATAGTGTTTTGAAGTTATATCCACGTGTTCAGATGTCACTTCTGCTGCGATTGCATGAGTAATGTTTTTCCACATGCATCTACGTCTCAACAACGAACATCCATGGAAGTTCCAGTGCCCGACTGCAATAAGCGAGATGGCAGTTCCAGGCATCGGGCAACGATAACATCATAATCCAGTCAACACCGTCTGCTCCAGTCAACTAGCAACCATATACCAAGGTAAAAATAAACTTCTGTGCCGAGAAAATCGCCTGTCAAGCCATCATATGCAAGTAATTAATCTTCAACTTTTTTCTGTGTGTTGTGTGTACAGGTTGTGTTTATATATTTACCAGTGTTATCACTGCCTTATGCGATGTCTCTTATTCGAAAGGTTAAAGCCGGTTTAGTTATAAATTTTGGTGCTGCTAAATAAAAAATAAAAATGTCCTAATTCTCAAATAGAAATGTAAATAACATTTATAAAAAGAAAATTCAAATTGATGATGAGTTTACTTTTTATGTTATCAATATAACAAACAATTATATCCATTAGACTCTACCACACCTCGTAGGTCTCTCATTCCGTCATTAGCATTAACTGTCTCGTCATAATCACCTGACGAATCAGTACCCACAGATGCACCAAGAGGTGTTATTGGCAACACTTGCTGGCTCTCAAAAGACGAATCCTTGAAGTTCTTGATGTGGTTCTTTA
Organism: Clitarchus hookeri; assembly: GCA_002778355.1. Classification (NCBI taxonomy): domain Eukaryota; kingdom Metazoa; phylum Arthropoda; class Insecta; order Phasmatodea; family Phasmatidae; genus Clitarchus; species Clitarchus hookeri. The sequence continues at coordinate 360,576 of NQII01001359.1, forward strand.
ATGTACATAAACTGAATTGGCAACACATGCTGTCTCGAGTCAAGAAAAGACTCGTTACTCTTTACACATACTTACGTGCCTCTTTATATTATCGCTTCTACCAAATGTTGTACCACAGTTGGTATATGATAGTGATTTGGAGGTAGGTCCTTTTAAACATTGGCTTTTTTCATGTCTACGAGCATAACAGCTTCTGCTGAAGATCTTTCCAAAGTAGCAACATTGTTTTCGATGTAATTTTCCAGCAGTGGGAGGTGTGTGTGTCTATATATATATATAAGCTCTAAAGGAAAAATTTAGAATGTATGTAATAAGTAAATAAATTAAATTTATATATACATAATAATATGAGTTTAGTTTGCTATACAGTCCGTCCTGTTTCTCTGAAAGACTTATTAATTCAGTGGTGTATACAACGATTGCAAGAGTCTGTTTTAGACGAAATTAATGCGAGCAGTGTGTTCAGGAGGAGGGCTATGGTAAGATCTAAAGCATTATGCTTTACTCGGGTCGATTAGAATTGGCTGAGTTCTATAAGGCGAACGAATGTACTGAGGAATATTTTTGAGGAATATTTCGCAACTAGTTGGTGAGCGTTGCTATTTAGCATGGCCCTTTGGTATGGTGAGCTCTGGTTGAAATATATTGTGAAGATTTGCAAAGTTTTGCAAAGATTTCCAAAGTTTTGTGAAGACTTTAAGAAGTTTCTGTGCGACAGGTTAGCACCGATATTCGTATTAGGCTACTTTTTCGCATTAAGCTGTCTGATGAGAGTGCAGGTGGTTCTCCCCTCGGTATAGAAAGAAACAAAATGTTCAGTTTAATTAAATTACTATTGCAATGAAGTGATATCAGCCTAAATTACGGTACAGAGGGGGCTCTCGCGGAGCGGACGACCACGCTGCCAATCTGGCTCGTGTGCTGAAGAGAACTGAAAGATTTGTGTCGGCTTCCATGACAAGTGACGAGAACCTATGTCAAACGCCGAATGGTAAAATATGTCATAAGCACTATGTAATATTATTATTTCAATGGTGAGAAATTTTATAAATGAAATTAAACATATTGATAACACCCCTGATTATAAACAAATGTATGTTAAGGTTGATGTTGTGAGTTGACTGGGAGTGTCACCACAATAAATGAAATGTTATTATGATGTAGGCCTTTATATGCAATGTCCCTTTATGAAAAAAAACTTGGATTACTCTCTTATAACTAGACATTGAATACACTATTATGCTTTCTTGTGGAAAATCTTTGTATTAAATTTCCTGTGGCGTGTTTGTATTTTACTGGCTACCGTGTTGCCAGGTGGCTGTCTCCTGAAGGGATGGATGAGTCCACCTGCGCAAAGGGTTGTGTGTTGACATGCTCAATGCCTCTTAATACAACAAATACCACCACTCACTGTAGCTTTTAATAAGATGAATTTGTGGGATAGGTATAGAAAATTACTGCGCACTATTGGTCGAACTTTGGGGCACTTAGCACTTCAGCTTTGACCTACAGGCCAGTTGACATCACCTAGTGGTGCATTATGTCGTATGTCGCTGCGCGAGCGTGGCGCGAGCTGCTACGATGTAACTACCAATGTCCCATGCTCCCAATAGCTGTGGCTTTGAGGTAAACACAGTTTCGGATCGCCTACTAATTTATTAAAAAGAGGAACCTGAGTCATGTAGTACCTGTTGGCAAGAAGGTGCAGTTGATGTTACTGCGGCGGTCAGAGGGAGTACAAGGAGCTCGTGAATGCATGGTTCACATCAGGGCAAACAAAGATGCATGGTTCACATCAAACACCCCTCTCTTCAGTGACCTCTTCACCTCGCAGTCCACCAAAGGACCCATCATGCCGTCAGGCACAGCATGATGTTGGCGGCTTTATTTAGTAATGCAGCGTCAGATGGTAAGGAACGCATAAGCACTGCAAGGTACTGGCTGCTGGTGGCTAATGGTTGTGATCCTAACGGTGTTGATGGGCTGTAGAATGTGTGCGGAGAAGGAGGGTGCCCCCTCTGCAGACCTTGCATGCCAGGCATGGCTGGTGGTGTGACCACTTGGAGAGATGGGGAGGGGTTATATCTGCCTCCTCTGCCATCTCATCGCCGCAGCTGCTGTGGGTGTATGGATACTTACATGTCTGCAGTTATGAAGAGGGGGGATGTGGGTGCCCTGCAGTCAGGCTGTCTATGCCTGGTACACTCCTCCCTCGCAGTGCCAGGCATCTCACTACACAGTGTCAGCTGCTGAGTGATGTCTCAAAGTCGTCGTGGTACATCTGGGAGGGGAGCTTACCTTTAGGGAGATCCCGCCCACTGTTGTCCCTGGTAGCTTGCCATCGGCGATATCTTCGGCGGTGGACCTCACGATGCAGGGAGTTGCGATGCCACAATGTGACCCGTTCGGGTCCCTCAAGTGGTAATACTGCTATGCTTGAGCTGTTGATTGGGGGCGATTCTCCACAGAGATACCCGGTTTCCACTGCATTCCTTATAGGTGTCGAGATGCTGGACATTGTAGGTAAAAACAGGCGCCAGAGAGTGCTCCAATCAGTGTCGGGACTGGACGTTCCCTATTCGCAGCTTGGGGCGGCTGCTGTAATTGCTCCATGGTGTCTTTGGACGTCCTCTTGGATGGTCGTCGTGGCACTAGGTGCCTCCGCGCTGGCCTCTTCTACGGCCAGGCGGAGGACGTCACAGTGAATTACGACTTTCCTCATGCTGCTTACCTACCAGGTAGGTGGTGTACCAGAGCATTTTTATTACTGTTTATGGCCCGCTCCTCTTCGGGGCGAATCCCGCGCAATAAATTTTCGTGCTCCTGGATAGCCGGCATTCGCGGACATACACAATCTGTCAAGGTGTATCCTCCACAGTGGGCGCATGGTTGATGGCGCCCACTTCGCAATATACCAGATTTGGTTCTGGCAGGCGGCCTGTAGATCGCCTCTCGGTGCATTCGTCAGACTGCGATGTCCTCCGCTTCGCCCGTGCTCTCTGTTTGTCATCCAACAAACTCTACAGGCAGCAGCAGTTCTCGGCCTTGTATGATTGCGGCCTGTGAGAGTGGTGTGGCCAGATTCACACGGCTTCGGGTGGTGGTAGGGGCCGCTGGATGATTTTCGACTCTGGCTGTGCTGTTTTTGCCAACGTGCAGGTGCAGTTGGCTCTCAAGGTCCTGGTTTTGATGTTCTGTTGGATTAGCCTGTGTTATGCCGTTTTATGGTGCTCTACCCCCCATTTAATGCATAGTGCATACCAACGACTCCCTGTGAACTGTGTACCGATATTTGTATGTAGCATCCTGGGGTAACCCCAGTGGGGGTAGAATTCGGCCTCCGGTACACGTGCGATGTTACGTGCATGTTAACTGGAAACTGGATATGCTTAAGTCCACATGAAAAATGAATCGCTTACCACCACAATAAAGCATTTTCTGGCTGTTGTTCTGGGCTAAGAGCCCATTAAATCCAGTTATATTGACTCAAATGGTTCTTTTGGCACTCGAGGCTGCTTTTGTGTCACTCCATCTGCACGGTAGATCTAAGTGACTGAATGCAATGCATTCATGTACTTACCTGCGCACGTCTTGTGTGGCTCCTGGTCAGTGTAACTCAGCTTGCACATTCTGTGTTGTTTGTTCTCTTGGATGGCCTGAGAATTGGCTAGTGTGCGTATGAAACAACACCTTTTGAAATGTGTCTTTGGACATGTAGAGATGCTATGGCTCTTCCGGTTGGCATAGCCTGGTTTCCACACGTGCTTCTTCCATTCGCTACCATTCTCTGATGCCTGGTATTATCTCTGATATACGGCATTGGGTGTCTGCACACTTTTGTTGTGTGGATAGCATGTGGGCCTGGAGTTCGTCTAGTCTGAATTCGACTATCACTGGTTCCTCGATGATGGGGCAGCTTGCTATGACCTCGCCAAGTATTCTGTGGGTGGGTTCTGTAGGGGGCAGTAGTTCACCCCACTCGTCTTTGTCCACCACTACTGTTTCGCCAGGCGTGCATGACATTTCGTCAGCTAGTTGACTTTCGGTTCCGGGAACGTGTTGAACTTCGAAGTCGTACGACTGTAGAAGTAATACTCACCAGGCCAATTTGCTCTGTGCTTCCTTCATGTACTGAAGCCACACTAGACAGTGGTTGTCGGTTCGCGGTGTNCACTAGACAGTGGTTGTCTGTTCGCGGTGTGAAGAGCTGATACTCGAGTAGGCTCGATACCTCTTGATGTCCCTCACTACTGCCAGGCATTCGTGCTAGTTCACATCGTACATACTTTATAAAACTCAAAATTTTACACTACTTTTCTCTATGATATGCTGCTCTTGATTCACCCCGATTTGTAATAGAACTGTATCCCCAGTCCCTTTTCACTCGCGTCTGTTTGGAGGAACAGGTGTTTACTCGGGTCGTGGCAGGCTAGTGTGGTGCATTGCGAGAACCTGGCTTTTAGCTCCGTGAAACATGTGTCGTGCTCTACGGTCCACTGGTTTTTTCCAGTTAGGTGAAAGAATTCGTGTTAGTGTTGCTATGACTATGGCAGAGTTGCGGGTATTTTCTCGCAGCCAGTTTACCAGTGGAAAGAATTTGCGCTGTTTGCACATGCGCAGAAATGCATAGTCATTTATAATTGACTGCTGTTCGGGGGTTGGCTGGCTGCTTTTTTTGTCCATTAGATGGCCAATAAATTGTATGCATGATTTTCTTATGTGGCACTTTCGGTTGGCGCAGGACAGTTAGTTTATGGCTAGTCGTTCTAGAACTAGTGACAGGTGTTTGATATGGCCCTCCCATGTCTCTGGCCACACCATACAATTACGCGAGGGCAAAGTCACCCATGTACCTATCGAACACTCGGTCCATCATAGCCTGAAATGTAGCTGGGGCCCCTTTAAACTCGAAAGGCATTGCATAAAATTGAAATATACGCCCATCTGGTGCTGTAAAAGCTGGCAGTACCCACTGCGAAGGTCCAGTGACATCATTATTTTTTCTTTGTCCAGAGTATGTAATTCATCCTTAACACTGATTTAGGGCGGTGGTGCACTCTTGGTTATTAGGTCGATGGGCCTGAAGTCTATGCAAAAACGCCACATCCAATGTTTTTTGGTGCTTGTATTATTGCTCTATTGTAAAGGCTGCGTGTGGATTCTATCACACATTCCGCGAGCACTTCCTTGATTTCCTCTTTTATTATCATGCATTGGTGCGAAGCAACGTAGAGTGTTCACTCGTGTTCTAGTGGTATTTCGTGTCCCGCTACTGTGGTGCGACGTAATGGGTCGGCTGCCACAAATACATCGCGCTGCTCATGCAGTAGTCTTTGCATTGTACTGCGAAACTCCGGTGGTACCACATGACCAAGTTCGTCCAGCTGGACGTCAGGTGCGCACCATGTGTGTCGTGGTTCGAGGTTATACACAGTTCGTTGCTATTTATGGCCAAAATGAATCCTATGTGTCGCTGCCTCTACAAAGGTGTTTTGCTCAGTGAGCCAAGTAATTCCTAATATGGCATCCTCCCGTAGGCCAGCTGACACGAGGGCTGTGGTGGTGGTCTCCACGTCGCATACTCGGACACTATTATTCTCTCCCCCTTGTGCTGCCGTGTAGTGATTTGTAGCACCTGTGTTGTTTGCTTAAGTTGGATTATGTCAACGAACTCGACATGCACAAAGTTGAGTGATGCTGCAGTGTCGACGAAGGCATGGTAAGACTGATTGTTAAATGATTAGTATTCTTATCATTTGGTGATTTCACTTTTCACTTTGTAATTTGTTGCAGCAGGATCTGTTGAAGTGTCGGTGTTAAGTTTTCTATTGTGGACTGGGGGCAGTGAGCATTCAGCTCTCCTATCCCGACGAGCTGTTTTCCGCCAGTGGAGCCATACTATATGTTGTTGTTTCCTCCTTTGTATCGTACTTTGGGCATCTGCTATGCCATTGAAATTGTTGCTCCTCGCAATACCTGCATCCGAAGGGAGGGCACCACTTATTGGTGTGACCCCTCGCAGTGGCCTCGCCCGGCATGTTTAAGCCCGTGGCTGCAGACGCGGTCGCGGCCAGAGCCCTTGCGGGTCGGTTGAGTTGCTGACCCAGTTGCACCACAAACAGCTCATGTTTACACAGTCTTGCTACTCTGCTCTGGGTCATGTGCACAGTGCGGGAAACACCCGCCATGTTCACATGGTGGAATGAACTGCTCCCTAGCAGTTTGGTCTAGTAATATAGCTGATGGCATTAAAGCCTTAATGCTCCCATGTATTAATGGGGCTAGAGCTAGTCTTTTATCCTGTCGCACTGTTGCTGCTACTACCTATAGCACTTCAAGACTCCTTGCCAACAGTTGACACCTGTGGGACATCTACAGTATGTTTACATTATTGACCCAACTGCCGTTTTGGATTTCTATGATCTCGACCTTAAGACCCAGTAACCTTGACTGTAATGCCAAAAATCAAGAATTGCAAAAAAATATTGCAATAAAATATTTCAATAAAAATTTAAAACTTAAATTTTTATAAAATATTATAAAATTGTATTTTAATGCTTCAAAAATTTTTTTAAATCAAAATTTAAATGTAAATACATAAAAATTTTTTTTGGAAAAGTTTGAGGAAAAAATTAAAAAATCTTGTTTCAAAGATTTACGTTTATTCTTGTAAATATGGCGGAGAACACACACACACGCACACAACTCCTCNAAAAATCTTGTTTCAAAGATTTACGTTTATTCTTGTAAATATGGCGGAGAACACACACACACGCACACAACTCCTCCCAGATAGAGCAACCAGCAGACAACTAACTCCCCACACTATATTTCACTGACAATTTGTTGCCCGCAGGGCCTTGGTGGTTGAGTTGCTGGCCAAGGTAAACCAGGTTCAATCCCCGGCCGGGTCACTTCTGGATTTTCGTAAGTGGGAATCGTGCTGGACGATACCGCTGGTCGGTGGGTTTTCTCTAGGATATCTTGTTTCTCCCGCCCTTGCATTTTGGCACTGCTTCATTCTCATCTCATTTCAGCCTCATCTGCTCTCAAGACCTCGTTGTTAAGAGCCGCTCAAATCTATCAACCACTCAAATCGTTGCTTTCCCCCTTCCCCCTTCCACAACAACAACCACCCCCTCCCTTCACCTTTTACTTGCCATAGCGTGACACTGACCATCACCACTAAACTGTACTAATAAGGGAAATATTTAATTTTGAAATCACATTGCTCACTAACTGCTACTTGGTTATTGGTCATGCGACAACTCAACTTCTGCAGATAAATATTGTGGCCAATGTTATGCCATATCACAGTTCTTTATTTGGTACGAAAGGTGACATAACGCTTTCTCTTCTCTGACCTTTTTAACATTCATTCTAGTAAGTTTTGTTATGTTCGACTCTTCCACTACCGTTCGCTGTGTGTTATCGGTCATGCTCATAATAACACATTCATTTTTTCACCAAAGTAAGAAATTTGCTTGAATTTCAAATATCTGACCAGCAAGCAATTGTAGTAAAAATAAAATAAAATGCAGTGCTGGCCCCTTATAGCTTTGAATTAACACATTAGCATCTGTTGTTTATAACTGCTGTGTCACGTCAATTGCGCAGCCAATTTGCTCAAAGGCACAATAGCAACGGCTGTGCAAAGAATACACATCGCAGGTCACTTAGGTCCAAAAAATGTTGTAAACACTTTTCACAAAATGATAACTTGCAAACACATATCAAAACCTGTAAGGCTGCAACTATTTCGTCTGCCAAGATTTGCAATGTACAGTATCCATGGACATTTAAGGTGTAGTACATAATATATTATTGACTGCATAGACCTTTGATAAAAGATTTAGTTTAAATATTTTTAGGCAAATATTGTGAGTTTAATTTAAATTTCATTGTCAAGTNAGACCTTTGATAAAAGATTTAGTTTAAATATTTTTAGGCAAATATTGTGAGTTTAATTTAAATTTCATTGTCAAGTTTCAGTCCTACATATATTATCGCAGGTGTTCAGCAATAGGTCGACATCATCGACTTCACGGAAGTGTATCGTCGTCGTAGGGTTCAGTGCAATTTGTTTGTGAACTGAACAGTTTTTGTCGGCGAAAGGAAGCCGCTATTGCGAAGCAGGTTGGCGAGTCTGGTCTAACGATCGGCACTCGCTGTGTCAGCTCTCGTGCAAGCACTCGCAATGTTCCGGAGTTAGGAAGTTCACAGTCGACCGTGGAATGTAGAGAAGTTTGTAGCAAGCGCGTAACTAAGGTGGGCCCCTGTGTCCTGCCTTAGAGCTGTTTTTATGTATGTTGACTTCACACTTCACCGCGGGATTGAGTGGGCGAGTGTTTAAAATTTTAACATGGCTGTCCGATCACGGGTTGTGTACAGACGTGTTAACGGGACCCCATCTGCTATATTATATATGGGAGGGTGGATGTATTCCTCTTTGTGCGGCTCCTCGTTGAGAGAGGAATAGTGGGTTGACGACAGGCGTGCACTTCATGTGCTGGCTACGGGTGGGTGTAGGCAAGCTCCAAGGGCTGCTGGGCGGTAACCGACGTCAACCACCGACACATAAGTACAGCATCATGTAATTTTAAGTTATGTTAAAGCTATGTTTCGTTAGTTGAATGTTGGGCTAGTTTAACTAATTTGGTTAATTTTTTAAAGGTATTAAACTTTATAAATCTAGACAGATCAGTAAACTGTGTTTAAGACTGTTGTTCATTTTGCTTTTCTTCAAAGAGGTACCAATGTTATCTTTATTGAATTTTTAAATAAATGTGTTTTGATTTTTAGTTAGAATCCAGACGCTTATTGTTGGTTTTCCCCCCTGAATGAATAGACATTGTGAATAAGCAATGACCCTGCTTAAAAGCGCTCTGTAGAGGGTGAGCCGGTTTTATCCAAGTACCTAGTGTTCAGAGAGGAAGAACTCTCTCGCAGTGCCAAGGAGTC
>NQII01001359.1:369629-408593 GCA_002778355.1 Clitarchus hookeri
CCCAGGACATTGTTTGGAGTCGCCACGCTGCGCGACTGCCGTACGTAGTAGTTCTTTATGAATTATTTTTTCGTCTCTACGCAGCTATTAGTAGAGATGCTAGTATCCGGCCTGATTGGTGAAATTTCCAGTGAAGATGGAATATAATCTTACGTTTTAATTTAGCTGCCCATGACAATATAATAGAGGTCATTGTAGCTCCCTTTCTGGAATCAGTGTCCATATATGCTAAACCTTAATTGAACTACAGGAGAGTCCCAATTTTATGAAGTTCAGATCCGGGTTCCAAGAATGCTTTCATGAAATTGTTGAATTCGTATAATCATGACAAACTGAATTCAAGCTCCTCAAACCCAANGGTTCCAAGAATGCTTTCATGAAATTGTTGAATTCGTATAATCATGACAAACTGAATTCAAGCTCCTCAAACCCAAAAATTGTGTAAAATTTTTTTTGTGTGGTCTACATTTTGTCTCTGATATAAAAGGAACTTCTTTTTTAAATGAAAGATTAATTTTATTCAACAGGCAAACGTTTTCCAAATTAAATGATATCCCACAAATGTGTGTGTGTGTGTGTCTATATATATATATATATATATATATATATATATATATATATATATATCTCTGTCAAGTTGTCACGCAAGCATTTGANGCTTTCAATTGCTTCTCATTAGAAAATCAGAGGTTTTATTACAAATATATAAATTTATTTTAATATTTTGATGTCGTTGAATTAAATAATACCCCATAAATTTACATACAATTACCCAATGCTGTGCAGTTGTCAGCAAATTTTAAGTCCATCTTCAGCTGCTTCTCATAACAAAATGAGGGGCTTATTAAAAATGTATGTCAATTATCAAACTTCTATAGAATGAAACGGTAATCCAGAAGGTTAAATATGGCCTCCCATTAATGCCAAAAAAAGAACTAAACACAGGACTGTATAACTTTCAGCAAGCATGAATTAAATTTTTTATTGCTTCTTGTGGAAAAATCAAGTTTTAAAAAATATACCAATTAATTTCAATATTCAGACATCTTTATACAGTTAAATGATAACCCAGAAGTAAATGTATCGTCGTCCAATGCAAAAAAAGTTTGTAGCCTATTCGCAGTTTCTTCACACTTTTTGAATCAAACCTCTGAAAAAAACAGCCCTTGTATTATTTGTTTGATTGTTTCCTAAATATTTCACGTATCACAAGCATTTTATAATTCTGTTAATATAAAAGTACATTATTTCATTTTTAATTAATACAAATTAAAACCGGAAAAAAATAGTATGTTGGTACATAATGCATTGTAACAAATAGTTCCTATGCAAAATATTATTAAACTTGAGTGCATATGAATGTGGTTTATTGTCCAGTTGGTATCATTTTCCAGACTTGGAAAATTATTCTGTGTTAGCATGAAGTGGAGGAATATCCTGGAAGTAGAAGTTTAGCAGGGCTTCAGAAAAGTTGGAAGTAACTGTGAATGAACTATACAAAATGTTCACAAATAACACCGATAAACTCCGGCACGCGATTCCTCATGAAAAACTAGTGCGAAAACATGCAGTCGGCCTATGGCCGAAAATATTTCCTAAGGGCGGTACATGTTCGCAAACGTGGAGAAGACAGACTGAGGTATTGCAAATAATGTATCACTATTGCGTAGTGAAAACATGCAACCGATTATAATGTTGTACTGTAAAAGCAACTGATAATTTACAGAATACCACAACATTACATAATATCACTAATTAAAGTAACTGCATTGCACCGACAGGGCATTGATTGCCAAACTCCTGCAGTCACCAGGCATCACTTTAATGTTTTCAGTAGCAGAAGTTATTATACGGGCCAGTTCGTCACTTGAATATACTTGCAATGCGTACTCAAAATATATCACGTGGCCCCATACAAAAAAAATTGATAAGTGTCATGTTCTGTGACCTTGCAGGCCACAGCACAGGACCTCCGCGGCCAATCCAGCGAGCCCCAACAATAGTTTCCGTCAAATGCTGCAGCACGTTTCTAGCAAAGTGTGCGGGTGCACCATCATTTTGCAGCCACATGATACGACAAATGTTGAGAGAGACCTCTTCTAACAACGTTGGTAGTGTTACATGGAGAAAGTTGAGATAGCTGGCGGCAGTCTGGTGTTGTGGTAAGTAGCGGGGGCCTACTAAATTATCGGCAACCACACCACACCATTCACATTATGTCCTATGTTATTTGCAATACACCAGTCTGTCTTCTCCACTTTTGTAGGCGTGTACCACCTTTATGAAGCATTTTCAGCCATAGGTCGACTACATGTTTGACATTAGTTTCTCACGAGGAATCACCTGCCAGAATTTGTCAGTGTTATTTGTGAAAAAAACTGTACAAACACAACACTGTGTTAACTTTTAGTAGGAAACCACTTCCACCGCACTGAAAAATTTCACTAAGCATTCCATTATGTTGGCTTTGAATATGATCTAGTTTTAACAATCAAAAAATGAAGATAGATAAGATTGTAATCCAATAAACATGGCCTAAGTAGGCCATCAACTATCAATACGGTCAGTTCCAAATGCAATCAAAAATCAAAATCCAAAAACCAAGCGAAATTAAAGTTAATACAGTTAAAATGTATCCAAAATCCAAACAACTTAAACAAATGAGTAATGACGAAGTAATAACGAAAGATAACAAACATGTCATGATCACAACGCGAAAAAAGGTTACTGTTAGGGGTGAAAGGTGGGATGTGTAAATACAGTAAAATCCCTATTTTACGAGCATGGATATAATATGTACAGCGACTTTACAACAACATTAAATATGTTTGTTAGCACACAGCAATAACATATTAGAGGTTTTTCTGCTACCAACAATTGGTAGGTCACCGCTGTAAAACCAAACAATAATTCAGCCAAAAAACTTTTATAACATTGGCTGTGCACCTGGTGATCTAGAACGCGCGGGCGATCACGCTAATAGAAGTGGTGACTCACGCTGTCCTCTCTCCTTCCTGTGAGCAGATAATATGCATAACTTGCTAAATGCTGCGCGCATAGCAACAACAATAGGCAATAGTAGATCGCATTTCACAACCAAACTCTTTTTCCTTTTGTGAATAGTAACATGCTCATGCACAATATGAGAAAATTATTGGTTTTGCTGTAGAGTTTTTTATTACTGCAAAATTCATAACATTTTCAGGCGAAACCATTTGCTTTGAAATACTATAGTGATGATAGATGCAACTATTTTGAGTGACGGCAATTATATGTTGCATGCTCCATGACTGCTGTGAGAGGTCAGACACGGTGAAGCATTGGGCTGCTTTGTTGTGGTACGGTGAGTGTGTTTGACAGGGTAAACGTACATTGTTAAACTGAGATCATGTGATTTGTTTTATTTAATGCTTCATATACTATTATCGATTTCTCTCTCGTCAGGCATGTAAGGGGAAGAAGCAAGCAAGTACGCACAGCACAGAAATAGAGAACAAAAAAAAAGACAGAGAGAGAGAGAGAGAGAGAGAGAGAAGAGTTTTTTTTATTGTATAACAGCTTTCCCTCTCATCAGCATGAATAGTCTCGTTCATTTAAGAATTCCATTTTTTGGCAGATTGTGTAAAAGAAATAGGCAGTAAACAGAGGAGTATCCTTTCGCCAGCACATGGTTTCCACCTGCCAGACAAAACATGTCTCGTCTGTAATGATTGACGTCGATTAAACATTAGCCCTACCTACCAACATTAAAACATGTTGCCAAGCTGCTCACACATTGATATTTAGAAATAAATTAATTTTGCTGTAGATTTTTTTAATTGCTGGAATGGACATAAATTGATTACGATCCATAGTGTATTCACTTGAAAATTATGTTTGAAAAATTGCAGCTATCTTACCCAGCAAACAGAAATAATAAATACATCATTATGCTCATGGAAAATTAAAAATATCATAGTTTTAGTTTGATTTGCGAGTGTAATATGTTCATAATATTACTAAAATTTTTATGTCAAATCCATTAATATAGTCACAATATATATGCAACATTATCTGTATTGAAATTCAATATCACTATCACTTGAAATGTTATTCTAAAAAGACTCAATTTGCGTTTGCAACTCGCACATCTATTTCGCAGAATGTACATACAACTAGAGTCATATGGCTAGGTGTGTACTTCAAATTACGACATAAAACTGTGGAGCATCGTTTGTTATAGATGGCAAATTTGGTTAAATATGATGTTAATTGTGGTTATAATGAAATAGCAGTTTGGACGTTACAGCGTACATGCGAAACTTTGAAGTATCTAGAATTTGGGGAAACAGACAGCACATTTTCTTTCTAACAAATAAAGTATTTCACTATTACAAGTGGCATCAGCTCATCAAACAGGCGAGATTAAGTAGTTACAGTTCATACACACAATGAGGCTTTGTATAAATTAACTACACCACTGAGTGCGCCTAGATGACAATATCACATTGTCATAAGTATTATTTGCCGCAAAAATGATTCAATCGCAAAACGTTGTATGGTTTTAATAAATAACATTTCTTTTCGCTTTGTTGCTGAATTGGGAGAGGACACAAAACACAAAATGGCAAGCTGGTCTCAGAAAGGCTCGGTCATTACCGACCAAATCAAAATTATTACAAGAAGAATTACAGCACACGAAAAATGGTTTAGTTAAAAAATATGCAAAGCTAGTGGAAAATATAAATTTCTGGGGATTTGTTTGTATATTGGTATTTTACACATGAAACAAGAGTAATTTCATGGCGGTGTAACTTCCAAAGCGAGCCGCACACAGTGGTCTACAAATGCCAACTCCGAAGCTATATCGCAATTAAGTGACCTATCACGTCCGCTTAAAAATAAATTTTGTCATCTCATACGGGCTCAAAATGGCTCTGGTTTTAAATGTATTGCTTTAAATTGATGTAGAAATATTTCAAAAGTACTTTGCAATAGATTAGCAATAGCCACAAATGAAACTAAATGATCACTCACGTTTAAGTTTCATTTGGTTTGAAACACATACACATCTTTCTAAAATGAAGTTTACTGAGTTGCACGAATAACAGCTGTTTTATGACAACATAAAATAAAATACATATATATTTTGTTTAAGAATTCTTTCCTGCCTGCATATTTCTCCAATGTCTGTTGTGCAAATGCCAGGATGTCAGAATAGCACAAATGAAATTCTCTATCAATTGTTCATGCTGCAACTGTACACAGTGGACAAAAAATACAAGTGTGTCATTTCAGTTCAGAGGAAAATGCTCCTGAGGCCAGATTGGTCCTGAGATACTTCAATGAATGCAGCTACGATGAAGTTATGTTCCTCATCTGTCGAACGGCAGCAACAAGACGTGGGGAACACCCAGAGCTTTTGGCTTGGTATTCTTCTGGAGACAGCCTGAGTAGTGTTACCAACTGCTGCAAGTGGTCAGTCAATGATAGGCCCAAGTCTTCCAGCACATTACCCAGGTAATCTGCAACAGTTACAAAATATTTAACTGTTAAGTTTGTCCACAATACTTTCATTCAGCAGAGGATTCCATTGTTTTTCAGCAGTTTTAAAAATATAATATGGCATTCCCTTATTTCTAAATTACTTGTTGATACTTATAGATTTTAAAGTTTCAAGTGGTGTGCATTATAGAACAACTTTAAAATTTGTTTTTCCCGCCTACTCTTTGTGGACGCCATCTTGTCCGCCATATTGACTAAACAGACAAATGAACAAAAAAAGTGTTAGTTGTATGCAATATGGGACCGGCGCTTGTTGTTTTGCTGTGTACGATAGTTTTAACGTCGTCGTAATGAACTATATAGTAAATACAGTCCATACTAGTCGCCCGGTGCCCAGACATTTTGGTCCTCTGGGCAGGATCATAAACATTTCGTGTTTTTGTGTATCTTTTTTGCTGCCTGTTACTTTTGTTTATCATTCATGGATGGTGTGCAGTTGCATTGTGGCTTGATGAACAGCATTAAGTTCAACCTACTATGCCGGCTCATTTTCACATGATTTTGGAAGTGGTGTTGAAGGTCACAGTGAATTGCGTGCATACGTATTTGAACTTCGCACCACGTGTTATGAAGTCAAATTTATTTATCGTTGGAAACTACAGTGATATTTACTGTTAAAGTTTTGTGAAGTTCTGAAACTCCGCACGAACAATGGCAGCGATAGCTACAGCACACTTATGACTACAACGAGCAGAAAATTGACTGCACAGAGACTTCCCGTTGGCACAACAAGCCCTCAACGACCCCTCGTAACAATGGTTGTTCCAAGCCACCTGCTGGGATCTGCCGTCCATCAAAACAAGTTACGAGGATGATGATTATCTAATAAAAGCACATGGTGATGACACATCTTTCAACAAGGTGGAACACAGCTGGCGGCTTGAAAAGTTTAGTGATGCTTATTATAAGGTTATGTGTGTCGCCAAGTCGCTAAAGCAGCTAACAGCTTCTTCAGAACAGCGAACAACTACCCAGTTGCATGCTCGAGTCGCCCTTTGAGTCATCAAGCTCCCAACAATTTCTGGAGAAATCAAAGGTTGGTTAAATTATTCAAATTTGTTTACCACCTTGATTGGAGATAACAAGGACTCAGGAATGTGGAACATTTCACATACTTTAAATCTTCGCTTTCTGGAGAACCATTATCTCTTATTCAGTCTGCCCAATGACCTCTGATCATTTTGAGATTGCTTAGAATCTGTTGATTAAACAGTATAATAACAAATGGGTCATCATAGCAAATCATATAGATGCACTTTTGCAAGGTCCTGTGGCTACTACAGATTCAGCCCAATCCTTGCGAGGTTTGTTATCTGCTATCATTGAAAATGTGGCTGCTTTGAAGACATCGAACCTGCCAGTAGATTAATGGGATATGTAGTTGCTGCATTTGTTGGAGAAACGCTTGGACCAGGCATTAAGAAAACAATGGGAACTGGTGGTTCATGAACTTGACATATCTACATTGAGTGACTTTACAGATTTTCTTGAAAAACATTGCACATCGAGCAAAGTCATAGTCGGTACATCTCAGAAGTATAGCCAGTCTAAACAAATTAACAATCGCAAAGTGCCTGAACAGCATTGTAATTCATCAGGTAGTTTCTTTGGTAAGTCCCTTCCAGAAAAGTGTTGCCTTTGTAAGTTACTCTAGCTTGCTCAAGTAGAATGGGATTCCCCAGAGCCGCCTGATATAACTGCCAGGTGGAACAAGTTTCGAACAGAGTTAACTCGCTGTTCAGCTATCTCTATTTAGCGTTGCATCGCCCTCATCCTCCAAGATGCCACTTTTGAATTGCATGGATTCGCTGACAGTATGGAGAAGGGCTACGCTGCTGTTGTGTATATTCAAGGTGCATCTAACTCTGGTACGATCACCAATCATTTACTATTGGCTAAAACTAAGGTAACTCCATTGAAGCAAGTTACTTTTCCCAGGTTGGAGTTGTGTGCTGCTGTTTTGCTTTCTAGATGGTTATGTTTGCTACTCAACACCCTTACACCTGTCTTACAATTAGACAGCATATATACTTGGTCTGATTCATCAGTTGCACTCTCCTATGATAAAGACGTCCCCTCACGTTTGGAAGATATGTGTCGCAAACCAGGTGACTCAGATACAAGAATGCACTTCGGTGGACTGGTGGCATCATGTGGCAAGTAAAAATAATCCTGCTGACTGTGCGTTTCGAGACCTTACACCTGGACAGCTAGCAGACCACCCACTTTGGTGGTCTGAACCGTCGTGGTTGCATCAACCAAACAAAACAGCAGAATGGCCACAGAGCAATCATGTCATTCTCAGATCCATTGTCAATTATGAATGCAAAATTCTTGTCCTGTCAGCAATCTTAAAGTCATGCCTTTTGGAATTACTTGAACGTTTATCCTAAATAAAAAGGGTTCAAAGAATTCTTGCCATTTGTATTCGAGTTACAAAAACTCTTCATCCGAGGTTAAACTCAGTTTACGGCCCAGTCTTGCCTGATAAAATGCTGCATGCATTAATGGTCCTTATCAAGGCTATACATAACCAGGCATTTGCAGATGAAATACAAAGATTGGCAACTCTGCTCACCTGCCATAAGAAAATTATCTCGCTTTGTTAATGCAAAATGAATCCTGCATGTAGGTAGCAGACTTAATCGTTCAGACCTAGCGTATAATGAGAAACATCTGATTCTCCACCCAATGTGCAGTCACCTTGCAGAACTTCTAATTGATCAGCTCCATGAAAATTTCCTTCATCCTGGGCCCAGTATAATTCAGTCATTACTGCAATGTGAATTTTGGTTACTGGTTGCACAAAATATGATTCGAGGTCGTCTGTGTTAAGTGTATTCGTTGCTTTCGTGCTAGTCCAATAAGTAGCAATCATGCAATTGCAAGCCTTAGAGCTAGCAGTGTGTGTCAAGCTAAACCCCTCCTCACCTCTGGTGTTGATTATTCTGGGCCAATCCCAATTACTGTTGTGTGAACAAGAAAACCTCGCATACTGCAGGCATACATTTGTCTTTTTGTATGCTTTGCCACAAAGGCGGTGCATTTAGAGCTTGCTTCAGGTTTGTCATTTGAAACCTTCCTTGCTACATTCAGACGTTTCATTGAACATCGTGGGTAGTGTACTCACTTGCATAGTGACTGTGGTACAAACTTTGTAGGGGCTGATCATCACTTGTCAAAGCTGCAAGAGTTCTTGGCTGACAACAAGTGTCTTACTGACAAGCTAGCGCAAGACAAGATAACTAGGCATTTTTATCCGCCATTAGCCCCGCACGTTGGACAACTCTTGGAGGCAGGCATCAAATCTGCTAAGTCTCTGTTGACCAAAGTGGTGGGCTGTCAGCTACCGTCGTATGAGGAACTGTACACGGTCCTGAACGGTGCTGACTCAGATTGAAGCCACGCTCAACTCTAGACCACTTTGTGCCATTTCCAGTGACCCAGATGACTTATCTGCCCTGACTCCAATATATTTTCTGTCTCTTGGTCCTCCTCAAGTGTTACCAGAACAGGACTTCACCGAGCAACCTACAAACAGATTGAACAGGTGGTCACTAATTTTAAATCCCCAAACCCGCTTGTATGTCGATGTAATGGCTCAAATTTTAAAAGAGGCGAGTTAATATTTTTTCCAGCCACAACCATGAGTTTCATTCAGAGGATTATAGCAAATTGAAAACTCACAAAGAAACAATAAATATTAGAAGTTTTGACCCTGAATAATTATAATTTTAAATTAATATAGTTAAGTGGACACACAACTGAGCATATTCATACTATTTCAAATAACGCAAAATACCAATTCGGGTCATTCCATGAGAATTCATCAAGGGGCTGAAGCTGCACCTTTTTTTATTTTGATAAGAAATTGTTCCTATAATTACCTTATCCTCAAGGTGAAAGAAAAACATTAATGTAGATTTTTAACTACAAGTGGATGATGGCAGCCATTTTTCATACACATTGCAAGCAAATTTCACAGATTTCGTAGGTTTACACAACTAGCTGTAACTTTTTTTAATAAGTTGCCTATTGTGGAGTTTTAAGTGTAATTAGAGGATATAAATAAGATACTATTACACCGTATATTTATATGATAAAATACATTTTGTATTTTCAAGATGGCGGCAATCTGCTTTCAAGTATTCAGATGACTGTTTTATGCCATTTTATACTCCAGCTTGCTTCACCAAAGTTGCATTTATAGACCTGATCTTTTGTGTACTTAGTGTCTACATGTAGAATAGTGTGCAATATCAAAGTTATCCGTCTTGAAGACTTCCTTCCTAGAAGAAAATAGTCTCCGACTTGGGAAAAAATTAAAATTTTGGTGTTTTTGAAGCCATAAAATGTTATTAAGAGGGGCGGAGAGGGGGCGAAATGAAAATTTGAGTTTTTTTAAGAAAGTAACTCTTGATGAATAGCTGTAGGGCACATGTTGTCCCATCTGTTATTTTCACCCCTGTTGAGTAAACAAACCTTTAAAAAACAAAAAAATATAAAAATTGATTTTTAAGTTAATTATATAATCCCACTTCACTATGAATGTGTCAAAGGAATGCAAATGTGAATTACCTTTGCTTTAGCCTGAGAGTGTGCCAATATAAGTTTTCTTAGTGCTGGCAAGTAACCTCAAAACATCAAAAACAGCTCTAGGCATAACAAATACCTAATCACTGCACAAGTTAATTCATTCTAGCTGTGGTACCAGTCAACTAAATTTTACTGCTATGTCTACATTTTAGCCTTCTTTATACGCAGTCATATTGGTGAAATGTCTGTAGCTAAGTTCAGTGCAGGTCCATATAATAGTTTCTCATTCTTCCAAACAGTATATTATGAGATACAACAGTGTGAAAAAAAAACCCGTTTTTAGCTATGCTGGAGGGCTTGGAAATATTGTTTATAACGAGCAAGATGTATTGAGAGTATTATTCGTACTTCGTCTAAAGTGTGATTTCTTTTCATACATTGGGATAATGGGGACACATATATTGGTTCCTTGAAAAAAACGCAGGTTTCAAACACACTGCAACGCATCTCAAGCGACAGGTAGGCCGCCAAATGGTGTGCAGAGCTCCAGCAGATTATATATTTATATTTATATATATATCGTTTGTTATACTTAAGAACAATTTACTGACATTTTTTATTAAAAAATATATTAACACATGAAAATTCCTAGCCTTTTTTGTAGTTATGTATAATTTAAATTAAACTGTTCCCAGGAAGGTGACAAAATGGGCAGCCATGACGGAAGCCTTGCTCTACTAAGAGTTCATGCATAAAGACAAAAAAATCTTAGCTGACATATATATGCAATAGATGTTGCACACAGTAATCGATGTATGCAAAGTTATTAAACATAATAACACTGAAAAAATAATTTTTACATCCTTTATCCACATTGGACAATCATCTGCATTTATTTGGAATTAGAATACAAAATTCTGTGGGAAAAAATGATTGTCAATGCTATCGCTTTTGAGTCTGTAATTATATGCTGGTCCAAATTTCATTGCAACTATAAAATTCTACTTATGAATTTTTGCAAGACAAATTTTGAAAACTCATTATTTGACATCACCAACAACTACTGTAAAAATAAATAACTGAAGGGTTAACAATAATCTACAAACAAAAAAAAGAAACCTCATAACTCCACTATAAGGTTTGAAACGGTGAAAAATGTATCCATCCGCTACATATTTTTTATGCAAATTTATCTTAAAATCTGGGTTATATAGGATACGCATCTACATTTTTAAGAAAAGTTTTGTTTAAAAAAAAAAAAGCCTTTAATATTAAAGTAATTATGTTTTTTGGAGACATGAGGTTTTCTCACAAGGGTTACAAAATATGTAAGTATATACATACAATATGTGTATTATGTATTTATTTTTCTTGCAAAATTCTAACAAAGAAGAAACTTCCAAATAGCATGTCAGGTATTTCATTGAGTTTATTGATAGTACTCTTTAATATTTTGTTTTTAGTTTCATTTCAAACATTTTGTCTAGAACACGTAATGGATACATTCCTGATGGTTATTTATTTAAGTATCTCTGCTCACATTTATTTTGTTTTCTAATATTTTATTTGTCCTTCAGACTTTTGTTTATTTTGTTCCCCTCCAGGGTTGATTAGTTTATAAATCCAGGTTCGCCTTTTCATTTGTTTAATCTTACGTAATTCTGGCTATTTGTGTTTCTTTCGTATATCTTAAATTATTTATTTATTTTGAAGTACTTAAAATGTGATGTCTATGCTATCTAAGTAATCTCCTAGCATTCCAAAGAAGTAAAGATTTTCATGTGTCTGCTTTAGCGGTACATTTAAATGTTTTAGAAAAAAAAATGAATGCGATACAACAATGAAGTTAGAACAAAACAATTTTTCGTGTCCAGGATAATGTTTCAGGAAGACAATTACGTAAAAATAGTCATAAAGATGCTAATGACATAGCCGCCATTTACAATATATGGTAAAAAGGATTTAAGTAAGGAATATATTTACTACGGCCAAGAATTCTATCTTACTCAAAAATTTTGTCGACCCAGAAACCCAATTTTTTTTAATCATGCAGAAGGCAGAAGGATATTTATGCATGTATTTTGACAAAAAATTTCTCTAGTAAACTCAGAAATAATTTTTTCCGAAAAAAGTATTTGTAAACTTGAACTCAACTCGAAAATCTACTTTTTCAAGGGTGTTCGACTAAAACTCGACTCAAAATCAAAAAATGGTGTTCGCACATCCCTAATTTCAGGGTGTTTAACACTGTGCTTATGGAGAAACTGTTAGGACTAGAAAAATAGTGCACTATAGATGGAAAAACATTAAAATAGAAAAATCATACATGGATTCTACCATACCTGTTTGCTGAATATCTGGGTATTATATTTGTTTACATCGCCTGATTTCCCGAAAACTTAATACATAGGTGGCTTCTTACCTTTCGTCTTACTTGTCTTTTGGTTATTATTTCAGAAAAACATCAGATAACTGAACATGCCAGACTTGCGAACCACTGGATTACAGAGATTCTACTGTTCATGACAGATATGATACATTAAGAATCGAAAGATTGCGACATAGTTTCCATCTAACTGAATGATTTTACAAATGAAGAACTGAGAACAGACTTTTGAAAAAACCATAATAATACCACAAACCAGAAAAATGGAGCCAACCCATCCCAAAATGTTCCATTAATTATGTGTGTGAGCTTCTGTTTCATTTTTGTGGCAATGGTCTACATCTTGGCAAATGAATACTAAAAATGGTGAGACAATCGGTAGGCACAATGATGTTGCAAAGTTGGCATGCAAAAAGTTTGACGCGTGATGCTTATTTGACAAACACGACTTTGCCATATCTATACGTATCATCACGTTAACCCAGGCAGGGTTTGAACCCTGAAACGACTTGCTACAAGGTAAGCCCCTAGTTTCAGGGGCACCCATGGATAAGTCAGCCAAGATCGTTCGCCCTTATGTCAGACGTCATGCCACCCCCCTCACGTGTGATTGAGGCTTGCCAAGCAGCTGAGTTAAGCGCATAAGCTTGTGCAACCAAGGTAACCCAGCATTACAGAGGCCCCATAGTTTCTCCATGGGCCAAGAAATTGTGCCAGCGAGCAAAACTTTGCCCAGGAGAAGGAGCTAGTCGACTGCCGAGGAATGTCAGTTGTTCTCCAGTTGTACTTCTGAGTTCATCTCCAGCAGCTCCACCACCTCGTGTGCTAGGACACTCTGCTGACCCCAACATCTTCATGACCTACCAAAAGCTCTTCAAGACCTACAACAGCAACCCCTGAAGAAGTCTTCGAACCCCTTGAACAGCCTACCCTTCTGGTAACGGCAACCACACTACCCTTTCGGTAGTGTTAACACCCACTAACCTTCTGGTAGTGGCCCTCGACATCGCTTCTGGATAACGGCATTGAGAAAGTTAGGGACAGTTGTTATTATAGCCACCTAGCCGCATCTGCTCTGGTTCAGGTTATACCCAGGTCCCCTTCAACTGGTTTACGTTGTTTACTTCCATTCAGTTCCTGATTAGTTAGGAGGTAGCACGGGCCACCGAGTCTATTCCTTATGGAATAAACAAGTTTTCTCTCAAACCTCTGAGTGCTAATTCTAGAGTGACTGTGATTATATCCTCTGTAGATGTTAGTCCACCAGGGTAAAGCAGGAGACAGCATCTTTGAAAAACCAATTATTGAACCTAGAGTAAGACCACGGGCTCCCTTAACCAGGCGCACATACATTAAACACACCCAGTCGACGGCCACCCATACTGTGCACCTGGTGCGCAGTAAGGAAGAGCCACAACCACTAGCAACACAATCCAAAGGCTGTCAGTCAGCTAGTCCAGCCGACTCACTCCATCCCCGCACTGAACTGACACCGGAAGGAGTGATAGACTGGTTCTGGAGGACTACCCATCTCTGGACTTATACCCAATGTCATTGTCGGACTTCTGGGGCAAACCCACAGCTCCAACCACTGCGTTAAATTGTTGCCGGTTGGAGTAATCGGGTATGACTCTGGTCGGCTCGGCCTCAGTTTGGTTCTACACCTAGCTAGGGAACATCGTTGCCTGCTCTCTTCTCATGAGGCCGATATTTGTACCTACCTATATGCCGTACACCCAAAGAGTGGTACGAAATGGCAGGAAAGAAAGGCAGCCGCAGTGTCCAAAACCAACGAGAGCTGTAACCCAGCCCCAACTGCACTTTGCAGCATAACCCCCCGGGAACGAGCTCAAGCCTCCCGCCAACTGGAGAGGCCTCACCTTCCTGTTTCCTACCACTCATTTCAAACCCCGGCCGGTTGAACAAACCCAATCATCACCGACTTCCGCCAGAAATAGCCCATTACACTAGGGATTGCGAATCCCTGGTTCCAGTGCAGCTAGACCAGCAGCCCATGCCCTCCCAGGGCTCACCGCCAGCCGTAGCACCACCGTCGCCCGAGATCAGGGCACTTGTGTCAGTCAACTCCAGCAGCAGCAGCAGCTGGGTCAGCAGCCACCCCGAGCCACCTCCAGCACAGGTAAACCCGTGGCTGTGTGCCAGCCAGTACACAGAACCGCTTAGCCCATGGTTGACTTTGTACCGTGCCGTCAAGCCACGCGCCCTGTATTATATTCCGGCTGGAGCCCGGTCAGCAGTTCATAAGGTCAGCCAGTTGAATCATCCGTGTCCTCGACCGACACGTCAAAACCATCCTCGACCGTAATGTTGTCATCAGCCACCCGAGATCATGCGTCAAGGTGAAAAAACAAAACGTATCCTTTGCTCAAAAAAACCTTATGAATGTGACTACTAAGCAAGCATGACAGTTGAGAAATGTATGGCACTTTGAAATTCATCTGTATCGTGTGAATACTGACCTATGTCAGTGGCGAGTTGCTTGCAGGCACTGGGGGACAGCTCGCAGATCCCCAGAATGTTGTCGCAGTATGTGTGGCAAGTTCCCCGTGCTACATCTCCAAGTAGCCAATCCGCCAGACCCCCATCTGCGTCCGCGCACTCTCGCAATGCCAGTGACAAGGACGGGTTGTCCCGCAACAGGAATGGTTCCAGGTGTTGAGGAAGTGTCATCAGGTATTGACCGATCTGGACCAATTACTCACAATTAGTACAGCCATACCATTTATACTAACAACGGGAGAATAAATCCCATCATATAACACTATACACCAATTACGCATAAATAATCAATCAAGAATTGGCATAAATTCTTCATTATCACACACAATTATTCAAACAATAGGCTTAAACAATTAACACAATGAAGAAATAAATATACAGCAAAAAGTATTTGATTCAGCAAAGTTGTAGCACTCTGCAACATATATATTCTAATTATAAATATTGTTAAAATTTATAAAGTCTGTTGGCAAAGCCAGGTTCTTTAAGTGATGGAAGTGTTAAATAAAAGAATTAATAATAATTTCCCAATTTATTTACAAATGCTACAAAGAAAATACTATCTACTTAATATCTAACAATAAATGGTTATCACAGCTAGTATTTACAATTACAGCTAATATTTAAATCATTCTCCCTCAACTCACAGAAATTACTACAATCAAACACTTAAAACCAGTATTTAAAAACAGTTTTCTAACACCAACTAAATTACTATTAAAACTATAAATTTGCTATATGACAGTTACATTCAAGTCCCACCGATATCATCAGTCTTTCCTGTCCGGAATGTTCTAGAGCGTTTTGAGAGGTCCCGTACAGATGTAACTCTACTCATCAGCTATCCCGCTCTCTGCAGTACTCTCACATTTTGCTCATTGTCGCCAAATACACACACATTTGCAGCAGTCTCTCTCACCTCTGCAGTCTGTCCTTTTCTTCGTTCCCCGCTCGTCGCACTTTCCCAGGTGGCTACCACAGAATTCCGACTCTCCTGGGTGTGGCACTATTTACAGGGGCTGGTGCTCCGCTGAGAACAATCTCCGTGCAATGGACCACGGCCACTGATCGCTCTAGCAGGGGAAAAGGATGGTGGCACCACACTTCCAGCGACGTAGTCGGTCCACGAACGTGAGAGGTCAGTGAGAGTTAAGCATGGTAACCCAACCACCCTTGCACGGTGAGGATGGACACACTTCCAGCAGGGGGAAGAGCCCATTGTTACGGTGTGGTCAGGCCTTAGCTGAACGGCTTGCCTGATCACACCTTCAAACATAAACGAGCGGGAGTGCAACGCCACCATTTGGTCGTCGACAGTTGCAGAAATCCCCTCCACCGGTCACTGAGCGCGGCCGCNGGCGGAAGTCGACGACAACTTTCGATGCGACTCGCCGGCGGTCTTGTAGGGTGGTTGAAATAGGGAGCTTGGATGGACTGGGAGGTGAGGCATCTCCAATTTTCGGCCAGCTTGAGCTCGTTCCCGGGGGGGGTTGTACTGCAGAGGGCAGTTGGTGATAGGTTACAGCTCAAGTTGGACTCGGAGGCAGTAGCTGCCTTCCTAGCTCGCCACTTTGCACCACTCCTATGGGTGTATGGCATAAAGGAAGGTACTAAAGTCGGTCACGCTAAGGAAGAGCAGGCGACAAGGATCCCTAGCTCGGTGTAAAGCCAGTCGTGGTCAAGCCAACCAGATTCTTGCCCGATTACTCCAAACAGTGCGGTAGTTAGAGCGGTGGGTTACCCTAGATGTCTGACAGAGACCTGGGTGTGGACAAAAGGGGGTCAGACCTCCAGAACCAGTCTTATCACTCCTTCCGGCGACACTGGCAGCACGGTGAATGCAGTGAATTGACTGGGCTGGCTGACTATCTGCCTTGTGGATCGAGTTCCTAGTGGTGGTGGCTCTACCGTACTTGTGCACCAGGTACCTTGGCGTACCTGCTTCACAGTAAGGGTGGCCGTCTAATGGGTATGTCTGAGATGTACATACACCCGGTTAAGGGAACCCGCAGTCCTACTCTAGGTTCGGCAAATGGGTTGTAATGACGCGCTCCCTTGCTTTTCCATGGTGGGCTGATGTCTACTGGGTTTAAAGTCACAGCCACCCTAGAAATAAGTACTCGGAGGTTAGATAGAAAGAAGTGTTTATTCCTGTGAGGAATAGACACTAACTCCTGACCAACAAGAAACTGTAACGGAAGTAGACTACGATAATACCAAGTGAAGGCGACCTGGGTCTAAACTAGACAGGAGCAGATGCAGCTAGTTAGCTATAATACTAACTGACCCTAACTAACTCGATTCTGTTGTCCAGAAGGGATTCGGGTGTCACTACCAGAAGGGTAGTGAGTGTTAAAGGGGATGAAGACTTCTCCGAGGGTTGCTGGTGAAGGTCTCCAAGATGTCTGGTAGGCAATGGTGGTCCTACGCGAGGATGTCTGTGTCTGCAGAGAGCTCCAGCACAGGAGGTAATGGAGCGAGCTGTGGAGAATGGAACTGCCATTCTGCGGTGGTGCAGGGACATATAGCCACCTGCTCTTGGGGGTGGCGGGGGTAGCTCCTCTCTCTCTCTCTCTCTCTCTCTCTCTCTCTGTCTCTCTCTGTCTGTCTGTAGGTGGAGCCATACTCTGGTGCCATCTCTTAGGCCATGGCGGAAGCAGACTTCCCTGCTATGCGGGGTTGCGACTGATGTGCAAGCTCAGGCGAAGCGCTGGGCCGCTTAGCTAGCTTCTATCACACATGGGGGGTTGGAATGACGTCTGACATAAAAGCGAAAACGATCTTGGCTTATGTGTCCGTGGGTCCCCTGTGCCTAGGGATGTGCTGGTAGGCTTTGGTAGCTGGTCGTTCATGGTTCAAACCCCGCCTGGGGTGACGTGTTTGACATGTGAAGATGAGGCGAATTCTTGTTTATATGTATATATGTATCAGTACTCGTCTCGCATCAACAGAAACAAATCAAAACAACTAGAAATACTAAAGAAATTCACTAAACACATCAGAAACCAATAGGAATGACTAAGACTGCTTAAGAATACAACAAAATGAAATGTGACACAAACCAACAAAATACAACATAAACCAATGGAAACCACTAGAAATACAACATAAAACCACAAAATACAACAGACAAAAATAGAAACTATTGAGACTACATCAGAGTACAACAGAATGAAATAAGACAGAAACTANACAAAATACAACAGACAAAAATAGAAACTATTGAGACTACATCAGAGTACAACAGAATGAAATAAGACAGAAACTAACAAAATACAACAGTAACCAATATAATTATTTGGACTACATCAAAATACAACAGAATGTAATGCGACAGAAACCAATAAAATACAACAGAAACCAACGGAAATCACTAGAAATACAACAGAAACCAACTGGCTACAACACAATAGAAACCAACTAAACACAACAGGAACCGATGTAAAACACGAGAATAAAACAGAATCCAATTGGCTATAACACAATAGCAACCAACAAAACACAACAGAAACCAACGTGTAAAACTCTGGAATACAACAGAAGTCAACTGGTTACAACACAATAGAAATTAACAAAACACAACTGAAACCGATGTAAAACACTAGAATACAACATGAACCAATTGACTACAGCACAATAGAAACCAACAAAAAATGAGAGAAACCAATCTAAAACACTATAGCACAACATAAACTAGCTGGCTACAACACAATAGAAACAAAAAAAAACAGAAATCAATGGGAACCACAAGAATACAACAGAAACCAACTGGGTTTATCACAATATAAACCAACAAAACGCAACAGAAACCAATAAAAACCTCTAAAAATACAGCAAACACCAACTGGCCACAGCACAATAGAAATCAACAAAACACAATGGAAACCACTAGAATACAACAAAACCCAACAGACTTTGTGTAATAGAAACCATCATAACACAATAAAAACCAATGTAAACCATTAGGTTACAATAAAGAAAAACAGACAGTAACCCAACAGAACCCAACGGAAAGAGGCCAAATCCCATATTAAATACAACAGAAGTTACAAAAAAAAACCAACAACTTAGACACAGAAAACCAACAAAAATTTTCTGTTGTGTTTTGTTGGTTTCTGTGGTAAATTTTTGGTAGGGATGGCAGAAAATTTAAACGAGTTCAAATGGACCCCTGACCCAAACAATTATCGTACGTATAATGTGATGTATCAACCCAAACAGCTAAAGCGACCATTCACAGGCAGAAACACGCCAAACATACCTTTAATTATTTATAAATGGACCAAGTTTTTTTCCAAAATGTTAGTGGTATTAAAGAAGTAAATACGTAGATACAACACAGATGTATATATATTTTTTGGTCAACTAATAATTGTGCACCAAACATTTGCACAGTATTTGTTAAGGATGTGTCAATGCCGTATTTTCTCAATACTTGAAACCAGTACTGATAAGTTGAACAAAACTTTCTCATGATACTCCAGACCGATACTTTTCTCGGTGCCAAATTAAAATTGCAATGAACACAAAACAACTTGGCCAAGAAAAATACTAATTTTAATATACAGTGCTATTGGCACACACTGGAACTATACAAAACACCATATTACACTTGAAACAAACAATGGACGGCCTTAAACTTCAACATAACCAACCAATGATAAACCAGCAAATCATTATCCTTCGATTCTATAGAATCTTGTTTCCGCGGTGAAAGCTGTAATCAAACATGAAGGAAAATGATAACTCATTACACACTTAATTTGCAATTTTGCAGTTATTTATTTTATTTTGTAATTTCAAGGAAATTACTGTAATGTTTGTTCAGTAAAACATTAGATCACCGAGAAAGAACTAAGTGAGAAGTGCAGCAACCAATGCGATTGTTTTCTCTTTCCCTCCAGTCTAGATCACCCCAGCACTATCTACNTCAGCCTCCGGCAACATTAACAAGGTGATGACGTTCCGGTTAGGGTTATTTAAAATGGCGTGAGTGAAGTAACAATAAACATAATATTAAATTCAATGTAAAGCTCCCCCGGTCAATGCTAATATAAATAATAATTGTATAACCGTAAATTCTAATAAATTCATTAGATACTGTTTTGCACTACCGAATTAACGAGTCATTATTTGAGTTACGCCCCCAGCATTCTCTCATAATATTTCATGCACGAACTTAAGAAAAGCTAGTTCGTAACACAATGATAAACCAGCAAATCATTATCCTTCGATTCTATAGAATCTTGTTTCCGCGGTGAAAGCTGTAATCAAACTTNAATTAACGAGTCATTATTTGAGTTACGCCCCCAGCATTCTCTCATAATCTTTCATGTACGAATTGGCTGAAAAGTCAGTTCGTAACACCATGCACAGCACTGCCCTCTCCTTTAATCTGTCTCGAACAACTTCCGGACCTTCATAGAGCACCAGTCAGTCAATATAGATAACCTTAGGCTTCGCCAGAGAGCCCTGTCAACAAATCTGGTAGACCACGTTATTGATCTGCTTCAGGATCTTGTAGGGGCCTTCCCAGCATTTCTGTAGCTTTGGGAAACATCCCTTCTGCCTTTACGGGTTGTACAGCCATACCTGTTGTCCTTCTCAAAAGACCTCGCCTAACATTCCCCCGCGCTGCTAGGTTACTTTACTTACATCTACACTCATGCCTGCACTTCCAAGAGACACACTGAATCCAATAAAATTATAATTCTTTATTTTTATTTTGTTTAATACCCTAAAAGTAATGTAACATTTCTGACTGTGCATAGCTGTGTACCCATAGCTATTCCATTACCCCATCACTGGATGGTTCAGAAAAGGGATAACATAATCCACAGTGCCCAAGCTACACACTCTGGTGAGCCAGGGGCAGACACACCAAGGGTTCAAATGCGTTGGCCCGTACGGCTCTTACAGACCTAGTTAAGCAGACTCAGTTTCTCTAGCCTCTAGAGGGATAATGAGCCAGTGCACTATCACCTGCATTGCCAAGTGGCGTCACAATGCGTAGCTCTCTTCCAAACAGCATCCTTGATGGTGTTACCCTTGTAGACTTGTGAACTGCCAAACGGTATGCAAGGAGAAACAGTGGCACCTTTGAATCCCAGCCCTTTTGGTTGTCTACCTCAAAAATCGACAGGTACTGCTAAAGAGTGCGGTTAAGCCTCTCTACCATTCCATCCAACTAAGGGTGTAAGGTTCTAGTCCTAGTTATTTTCACCCCAGAATCTTTGTTACATCCTAGAACATAACATCTTCAAAATTTCTTCTCTGATTGGAATGGAGTTCTAGTATCCCCCCAAATCTATAAAAGACATGCTCTATGAGTGCATCGGCCACAGTATGTACTTCATGATTCGGGAGGGGAATGACCTCAGGCCAATACGTAAAGTCATCTTGGGCCACCAGTAGATACAGATCACCTCTCTCTGTGACAGGCAAGGAGCCCAGAATATCTACTGCCATCCTCTTGAATGAGGCTCCAACATTGTATTTCTGGAGGTGACCATGTCCCGTGGTCCTTGGTCCCTTCCTCGCGATACAAGTGTTGCACATTCGGCATGACTTCTCAACAGTTTCCCAACAATGAAGCCAGTAGAATCTCAGTCAAACTCTGTTGACGGTCTTATTAACATCAACATGCACATTGTCTGGCATGTTATGTAGTTCCCTTCAGACTTCAGGAACCCTGCATTCTCGAAGGACCAACTGTAAGTGCTTTCTGCACCTAACTCAAGAGAGATGAGCTCGACCCACATGGCCCAGCCAATAGGCCGAAACACTTCATTAAGGAGACCCAGTTTCCCTAGTTTCTAGAAGGATACTCGAGCCAGTGCACCCTCAACCCGTTACTGGCGTCAAAGGGATCTATGTCTCTAACTACTAAAACTACCAAAACAAGTTTTCATCGTCAAAAAGAGACCTTGTGGATGCCGCAGATAAAGTGAACAGTAAAAGTTCCGGGGGGGAATATTTTTTTTATTTTCTGTCTGCCGTGTTTGTGCCATGCATGTGCCTGCACTTTCTCTCTTTGTGTCCATTGTGTCCTTGTAGTTTCTCGGGTTCTTTGTTCCAACCTTTTGCGCCTACTTCTCGTTCATGATTGCCTTAGTCTTTCAACAAATTTCTTTAAAAATTATTATTTAACATTCAATTCCTATCACGTGTAAATAAACTGAACTGACAATTCTGATGGCAGATAATATCCTAACCTACAATAAAATAAATAAATAATTCCTGCTGTATACACATGTAGTTTTTAGGTTATCAAAACAAAACTACAATCTCAAATCATAAAAATAATAAATAAAATAAGTATAGATTTATTATGTGTTACAGAATGTGCCGCTAAATTTTAGTACTGTTATAAGTGTCTGATAGCAGGAAAATTTTATATTTTACTGTCACACAAAAAAATGCTATGAAAAATTAATGTTTATTCTGTTCACTTGAATGTTTATACTGTTAAAAATCCACGAGTATATGCAATAATAAGAAAAATGGAAAATATTAAATATTAACATTTCTCAATATTTAAATAAATTCATACTTGTTAAAGAAGAAAATAATGCTAATGCAATACCTTGAAGTAGCTAACTCAAACAATGCAAAAGAAAAAAAAAATCATTTCATTTCAAATGCATGAGTGTAAACTAAGGATGTGAGAGTTCTGCGATTTTGCGATCACAGAATTTTCTGCAGAAATGTATAGATGTGGTTCACAAGCACATCAAACGAAACAGAAATTAATTCCTCCCATCGAATATTTTAAATTATGTATTTATATATCTAAAATGGTTAAAATATTCATATTAAAAACCAGTGCACTTGCTTAGCATACATTTTAAAATATAGGTACATTTTGCACATAAAAAAATTTCACTGAATTACTGTGTAAAAATATGTTACCCATCATTAACAAAAACAAATCCATCAACATTGCAAAACTCCATTTTTTTAAAATATTTTAACATACAAGCACCCTGAAAACGTGTACGCACCGGTGGGCAGGAAAAACTTAAGTCGAGCAGATTAGCATATTGGTTCGGAATTTTCCACCTATTAAAAAGCTTCATGCCACAGCAAATACACACTGCATCATTAGTGGTCATTCACTAAATTGGAAATATAGATCCACATAATGTTGCATTACACTTCGTAACCCAGATTGTACGTAAATACATGGTTAACCTCAAATATAATATGATTACTCTTCCGCCACGACGAATGACAAAAAACATAGTCAAGTTAACCAACATCTGCAAGCCAAATATCAATTGCTCCCAGAAGTCTACCATTGTTTTAACATCTTTAAATGAAAACTTCGTACTCTTTTTTTACATGATGCACAGTGTAAACAGCAATAATTAAAAAGCGCACTTGACAGTCCTGTACCAAATGAAGGGTATATTATACTTTCATTATTTTGACAATCTTGTTCAGTCACTGTGTCATCGGTAGATCAATAACACAAATGTGCAGCAATGAAAATCAAAAAAAAAGTCAAAACACTTTGATTACTCTATTTTTAACACTATCGTTGCAATAGAAAAATCAATAATTGAATCACAGTTTTCAACTAGTATTGCATATTTTGTGTACAAGTTTTTTTGGCTTGTATTAGATTATTTTGACTGAACTGAAAGTAAGCTATCTAAACTAATGTGTAAATTTGGTAATAAATTGGTAGATGGGTTAGAAATAACTGCATTTCACTTGAAACACTTGCTTTTCTTGCATATTACCTTTCTTTCTAAATTGCATAATCTGGTTTTCCCAGTTACAGAATTTCTGTTCCCTTATCGCAGAATTTTTGGTATTCAGTGCGCAGAAAACTCCTGTACCTAGTCATAACAATGGTACATAGCCGGTGGACACAGCTGTTCCTGCAACGTGGCAGGTGTTCCTCTACGGGCGAAGTCAGCAATCTCCACTGCCACAGCCGAACGACACGGACGCCACAAGTGGAAATTGAACACCGCCCCACAGTCAGTCGAGTTTCAGGCTGTTCTATTGGTAACCCGCGTGTGTGTGTCGTGGTACCGTGCTCTGTGATTCTTCTTATCTTGAAGTGTCTGTGACTGCCAAACATCATCTAACATCTTGTGCACTAATTAGATCACACATTTAAACAATGTTTTCTAGTGAGTTGCACTCAAATGGATAGGCATTTAAATGAGTACGTGAACGTAGCACTGGAGTCCATTGGCTTCCGCTGACACGTGTATTTGTGTTATTTAGCCTGTGAGGTGTAGTAAAACACTTATTCCTCTGCTCACCCACTAACTGTTTCGGGTAGCAATGGCCTGTACTAGTCTTGTGTCAGATTGAAATGTGCCTATGTCTGAAATGAACATCAATACATGTATGATCGGTCAACAATAGTATAACACGAGGAAAAAAATTATTAGATATGTAAATATTGGACAGTAATAAACCAGTTCAGAAAATACAACAATACACATTAATAAAGAAATAAATACACCATGAAGCATTCATTAAGAAATTGAAACAGAAATCAAAGACATATATAAACACAAACTCAAATATGCCATCTGAAGCACCTCTAAAGGAATCCACTGGTTAAAGAAGAAAGTTAAAATCAACTAAGGCTAGTTGGATATTAATCGGAAGACAATACAAAAAATAGATTAGCTGCATGGACCACGGTTAGTCATACCTCTAACCTCTAAGTGTTGTCATTTCATCAACTGGTAAGGGCAAATGCTTTGTTAAAAAATTGCAGTGTATTTGCTCTTGATTTCAGAACTACTATCTCGCAGCTTGCATGGGTCCTGGATTCCAGAATAAAACAGTGAACGTAGAAAATAGTGAGTTCCAAAATTCCACCAGTTTGCATGTTTAAGGTGCATGTCAAAAATAAATTAGATACTGCTATACTTTATTAGCGATGTGCAGGTAGGTGCGATAGCTACATGACGAACCCAAATAATCTAGCGTCACCCCACAGCTCGCGTTTATTAGTAGATCAGCTGCATTCTTTAATTAAGCCAAGTTTTCTCACACAATTTTCCAGTTTCGATGCTCGGTGAATAATCCTCATAGGCGTGCTTGTAGAGCACAAAATACTAACATGGCATGGAACAAACAAATTATTTGGGCGGCTTTCAGATTCGCCATTAACAACATTATCCCCCACGTTGTTTTCCATTATAATTCTTCACTCTACATTTAATTCATTAAAATAACTGAAACGCAAACAACTGTTCACCATAGGTCGAAACAATCTTCTAAACATTTTCTCCTCTGCATATTTACGTTAAGGTGATCCATAAACTTTGAAATTAAACTGGTGTAGGTGGCGGTAGATATACTTTGAGAAGGGTTAGATTGAATTTTCCCACTACTTTGCCTGTCTCAGGACAGATTAGTTCATAGCAGTTACCATGAAAAATATGCGCTACTCGAAACGGACCACAATAAAGCGGCATTAGCTTTTTGGAAATGTATTGCCAAGTTTTACTAATGTGATGCGCCCTGACAGGTACTAGCTGTCCCACTTTAAACATGTTTTATAAGACAATTTAGCATGCTTGCGGCAATGTTCAGCAGCTAGAATTAACTTCTTTTTTACAAAGTTTAAATGTCTTTTCTCAAATCAGCCTCTTTAACATCTGATCCTTTAGAAGTCTCCGGTGGTATTGGTAGTTCGCAGGAGTCAAATATATCAGATTGCCGACATGTTAGCATCTCCAAAGGGGTAAGGGTTGTTGACTCATGTTACCGGGATTATTTGAATGAAGTGCTGGAATGAATGGAGGAATTCACGGGTTCAGTGGCGCTCTTGACTAGCGAAGTAACCTTCTCCTGAGTGTGCATAATAAGTTTTGCTTCACCAGTGAGGTGATAGTGGCAGACGTGGTTCAGTATTATCGCTTCTGTTATCATTGTTACTCTGCCCTGTGTGGTCTCTCCTAGGTGAACAATGCTTCTGCCCATTAAGCAGGTAGGTGGAGGAATCAGCTGACATACGGCTAGGCTCATTCAGTTCGTCAATGTTACCCCGCTGAGGGGGTGGAGAGTCAGTTTGCACTCTATCTCTCTTACCATGCTCGTCCCTAATTTCTTCGTCACGTTCATACTCTCTATAGGCACCTCTATATCTTAATACCTCTATAAAAATATTTACGTCCACGATACACATGAGGGAAATTTCCCCACGAGTCTGGGGATACTGTAATAAAATGGCTCGGTCCGGAAAGCATTTACTCTTGGATTGCAATCATACGTGGGAGGTCCTCTAAATTCTTGGTTCACATGTGTCTGGTACAGAGCAGATGGGTGTTCGGTGTTTGTTTGCAGTTCGTTCTTGCGGTTACTTTGTTGGCGTTGCATTCTTTGAATGTTATCGAATACCAACAAATCTTCCCTGAAAGTTGCTATACTCACGTCATATTGGCCTGTCCAGTGGGCTTGGTAATGGAACGGTAGGTGTTTAAGAACCATAGCAATGAATTCTTCATCTGACAAAGGCGGTTCAAGATGGTGGGAACGCTCGTCGATTTCCGATAGATGTACCTCGAGATGTTTGCCTTTTCCTGGCATAAACTGCTCTGCGTGTAACTGAGTCTGGAAGTTCCCTTGTACTTTTTTGTTCCAGGAGTGGGGTAAAAATTTACTTTTGAACTCAGCATATATGTGTGAGTATCTGGTCAGGTTACTTCCCACCAAAAATAGGCTGTTGATTTGAGGTTTAGATTCAGGCACCTCAGCATGTCACTGTTGGGTAGCCCAAACAAGCTAGAGTACTCATAAAACTTAATTAGGAAATTTATCGGGTTTTCTCCTAGCTTTCCCACAAAAGTAGGCATCTGCTCGGCCCACGGCTTACCAGGGTGGTACAACATTGTGTTCATTGACAGGGCAGTAGGGGAATGACTGTTCGATGTGTTAAGACCTATCGTTGCAGGTGGAAAGTTAGGTAAAGGATGTTCTGTACATTATGCTGTGTTGTGACCCCTAACTGTAAATCTTGTATTGAGGCTGCTACTCGGTCAATCTTCTCCTCCATATATGTGACCTGCTCTCCGACCTTGGTTATTCTGGCCTCTATCTTAGCCCTCTCTACATGGGCTGCCCTTTCCACTTGACTGAAGTGTTGATCGATATGTCTGTCAAAGGAGTCTTATTGAGATGACATCCTTTCTCCTACTTCATCCGTATTGCTGTGGCTAGCCAATTGTTTTTCTAGTGCCGCTATATGCTGCTCAACGTTTGCCACTTTAATCGAGTACTGCTCTTTTACAAACTCCAACTCGACCTTAGTTGCTGCTATGGTCTCTCTTAATTGAGTAGTTGTGTTTTCTAGCCTAGTGTTTACAATCTCTAACTCAGCCTGTACATGAGTAATTTGGGCAGTGACATTTCTATTTAGTTGTGTGATTTGAGCACAAAATTGTGCCTGCATGGGTTACTGTTGTTCGGTTATGGTGTTCTGAAGCTTTTAAATCTGCTCTGCCATTCGTTGTTCTAGTCTTTGCTCGAGTCTTTCTACCTGTTCCCTAGCTTCTTTAGACTATTGCTTGATAAGAGCTGCAATTTGCTGCAACAATGTAGGCGGGTTACCCTCTGTGTTGTCGCCTGACATGCTTGGCTGGACATTTTGTTGTTCCGCTTGTGCTACAGTAACTGTAGTGTTGTATACATGAGTAGTTTCAGGTGCTACGTTTCTTCTAATGTCGTTCAATTCTGCCATGGCATCAATGGTTGTGTATTCAAAACGTTTGTAATTTATTGGGGTACCTTAGGTAGTATGGTGTCCTAACCTCTCGACTCATAAAACTACCAGTTTGCACTGCTCGGCCCTACATGTAGCGCCAAAAAATTTATGTAATGTATGATTTTTAATGTCTGATGAGTGTAACGTCTCGTGTGTATCTCGTGAGATAGTATTTCTTGCCTGGCTAACACTGCAGACTGACAAGCAGAAATACTGTAAGTCCCACACCAGCAATAAGAACTAACCACCTTTCAGTTTTTCAGTTGGTACACCCTGGCAAATACTTATTAAGACCCTGCTCAGATGTCAATGTGGCCAAGTCATTTGTGTCCATTGAAGTCCTTGTGGAACTCCTGACATTCAGTTTGCCTCCAAGGTGTTTGTTGTCCCCCATGTAATGAGTAAGCTCCTTAGTGTTCAATTGTCCAGTGAGGTGCAATGCTCGGTTGCCCATTTGAAGCTTGCTGATCCAGCTTTAGATGTTCCTCAGTCTGTTGATCTCCTCATAGCGGCAGATCTTGTTCCTCGGTTCCTTACTGGAGGTAAAATCAATGGGTCTCCCATGGCTCTAGATTCAATTTTGGGGTGGATCTTGATGGGCAAGGAAGGAGTAGAACCTCCTGCTGTGTCTTCAGCATGCTATTGTATTTCATTGTTGACGTTGAGCCCCCTGGAGTATGTCATGAGGCGGTTTTGGGAGGTTGAGGAGTTCCCATCAGCAAAATACGAAT
This sequence comes from Clitarchus hookeri, assembly GCA_002778355.1. Classification (NCBI taxonomy): domain Eukaryota; kingdom Metazoa; phylum Arthropoda; class Insecta; order Phasmatodea; family Phasmatidae; genus Clitarchus; species Clitarchus hookeri. The sequence goes on from NQII01001359.1 coordinate 398,089, forward strand.
CTGCTGTTGAAGACGTTCATTGTGAGGACATGCGTGCAGCTACTGGTAGGTATGTGATGTCTCTACCCTTTCGCTCGTCAATGCCGGAGCTGGGTGCATCTCTGCCGCAAGCGGTGAACCGGTTGCTTTGTCTGGAAAGGCGCTTCAAAGAGGATCTGCCATTGAAACAGATGTATTCGGGCTTCATGAGGAACTACCTTGCAGAGGGGCATATGGAGAAAGTGCCAATTTCAGAAATGTCATCCTTGCCGACGTATTATATTCCACACCATTATGTCATCAAACCCAAAAGCACAACCACCAAATTTCGTGTCACGTTCGACACATTTCCATAGAGCTCAACAGGTATGTCTCTTAATGATGTTCTCTTAACTGGACCTAGGTTGCAATGCAACATCATTTGTGTTTTTTTGAAGGTCAGGCTGCATGTTATTGTCTTTACAGCTGATATTAAGCAAATGTATAGACAGATAACAGTATGTTCTAGCCATCAGGATCTTCAGCGTATTGTTTGGTGCTTTGATGACAGTGGATTGATGGAGGACTATTGTTTAAAGACGGTCACATATGGTGTCTCCTTCACTCCTTACTTGGTACTTCACACCTTGCAGCAGCTGGCTGAGGATGAGAAAGAGTAATTTCCTATTGCTGCAAATGTGCTGAAGTCAGACGTATATGTTGATGACGTGGTCACCTGCTCTAATTCTGTTAATTCTGCATTGACCCTACAAAGGGAGTTGATTTCATTGATTGCTGTTGGTGGCTTTAAATTGAAAAAGTTTGTTAGTAATCATCCTGCCTTGCTTGACTGGCTGCCAGTGGAAGATGTTGATGCCCCAGTCCTTAGACCTGTTGGATCAAAACAGTCATGTTGTAAAGGTGTTAGGGCTGCAATGGAATCCCAGCATTGATTGCTTCTCATACAAGATACAGCCTAGTTGCAAAGAGACCACCAAGAGAAACATCTTGTCAGAAGTGACAAGGATTTTTGATCCTCTTGGGTGGCTCTATCCTCTCATCATGTTTTCGAAGCACCTCATCCAGACTCTCTGGCTGGAGAAACTTGATTGGGATGCTGATAATATTGTCGAGAAGTGGAACCAGTTCAACTGTTAGCATCAGTTGTTGTTGCCACACAAGTAATTGATCCTGCAGGTTCCTCCTACGATATGCATGGCTTCTTTGATAGCTCAGAGGTTGGCTACATTGCAGTGGTTTATTTACACCTTACCACACCTACAGGAGTCGCCACACAATTAGTCGCTGACAAATCAAAGGTTGCTCCAGTCTAGGTTCAGTCCATCCCATGGTTGGAGCTTTGTGGGGCTTTGTTGTTAGCTCGTCTACTTCATCATGTGGTAGAGTTGTTCGCCCCTGCCATTACCTTGTCGTCTATCAATACCTGGACAGGCTCTCTTATTGTTCTTATTTGGGTGAACTCATTTCCTCACCAACTGAAAACTTTTGTCACCATCAGGGGTGAGTGAGCTCCAGGAGCTCACCAGGCCATCCTGGTGGAATCATGTCCCATCAGAATCCAATCCTGCAGATTGTGCATCTCGTGGCCTCTTGCCCTCTCAGCTAGTAGGGCATCCCCTGTGGTGGACCGGTCCAGCATGGTTATGGGAACCACCTGCTCAGTGGCCCTCCTGTTCTGAAACTTTAGTCGCTGACCCAGTTTTGCTTGAGCAGAAAGTTAAGATTTTGTCAACAATTGTTTCAGCTGACGAGTTTGACAATCTGCTCTCACATTTTAGTAGTCTGACAAAGTTGCTTCAAGTGATTTCATTAGTGCTGCGTTTTATTCACAATTGCCATAACTCTCGTGCAAATCGCCTAACTTGGCACTTTACCTACTAGTAAGTTAGACAAGTCCCTTCACGTTCTATTGTTGCATGTGCAGCTTGTAGTGTTCAAAGAAGAGCTTGCTTCTGTGCTGAAGGGTCAACGCCTTTCTCCCCAGATTCAAAAACTTGTTCCCTTTGTTGATGATATAGGTCTGTTGAGAGTGGGCGGTAGACTCCAGCACTCTGACCTTCCTTTATATCACAAGCAGCCAGTGCTGCTCCCCAAGACCCATATGTTTACCGACCTCATCATTGGACACTATCATGAAAGGAGCCAGCACCCTGGTAATCATACTTTGCAGGGCATTCTGAGGGGAAAATTATGAATCCTCTTAGATAAACATGCCATCACATGGCAATTGTGCTATTGTGTGTGCTGTTGGAGGGCAAAACCATCATCATGCACACTAATGGGGAATCTGCCTGCTATGAGGGTTTGACAGGTGAAGCTATTTGCTAGGGTAGGGGTGGATTATGCAGGGCCCATTCTGATAAGGGCCAGTAGGAATAGTAAGTCATCAGTGTTGAAGGCCTATCTATGCATATTCATTTGTTGTGCCACCAAGGCAGTCCATGTGGAAGTTGCCTCTGACCTATCTACTGACTTTTCCTGGCTGCCTACAAACGTTTTGTTTCTCGCTGAGGAAGGTCTTTTGAGATCTACAAAGACTGTGGGACGAAGTTTGTCGGGGCCTACAACTACCTGATGGAACTCCAACAGCTTCTGACATCATCCTCTCACCAGAAAAGGGTTGTCGATGCATTCACACCCCTTGGAGTGACTTGGCACTTCAACCTGCCTGCTGCCCCTCATTTTGAAGGCCTGTGAGAAGCTGGGGTCTTGTCCTTCAGGACCCACCTGTTACGTGTCATTGGGGAACAAATCCTAAACTTTTGAGGAGTTGTACACTGTCGTCGTGCAGGTGGAAGCTGTCCTGAACTACAGACTCCTGTGCCCTCTCAGTTCGGACCCCAATGACTTTGTAGCCCTTACCCCAGGACACTTCGTGACACTTGATCCCCTTTCGCTGTGCCAGAACCCAATCATGATGATGTAAGCATAAACTGCCTTCAACGCTGGCAGCTGTTCGAACGGCTGCATCAAGACTTCTGGCAGCGTTGGCACTGGGAGTATCTCCATACTCTCCAGCAACGCTCAAAGTGGCAGAAGCCAGGAGTAAGCATCATTCGCAATCAACTTGTGTTGATCACGGATGAACGAACACATCCTCTGCAGTGGCATCTTGCATGTGTGGAAAGTTTCATCCTGGAGGGGATGGTATTGTGCAAGTCGCTACAGTGCGTACTGCCAATGAGTCTCCAAGCATCCAATTGTTAAATTGTGCCCATTACCGAAAAAGTGTTAAGTTTATAGAAATTTTGGCATTTCAAGGTGGGCAATATGTTAGGACTTGTGACCTTTTACATATAGATTTGTAACCTTGTAAATATAGATTGGTTAAAATTTTAAGTCAGTAGTAATATCATGAGAGAACTTTTTGTAATTTCTTTTACTGACCTCATAATACTTGTGCAAAACCCATTTTTAATTTGCCACGTGCCTGACTAGGTGCGCATTCGTCAATAGTCAGCGCTGTCCCAAGGGTTAGCGGTCCTGAGCTACAGCAAGAAGAGATCAGTTACGTGTTGAACATCATGGCGGTAAGTTGAGTCATGTGCAGCTGCCTCCATTCGGTTGCTTTTCTCGATGAAATTCTTTGTACAGTCGTCTTGTGGAAATTTAATTGTAGTAGTGTTAATTCGCCACAACATGATACATGTGTGTACACATAAAATAGTTGACATGAATGTATAAAATATAAGCTAAGGAATGATTCACCACCATGATTCCCACACAGAATATAAAACTACTGAAAAAAAAATGTAATCATAAAAAGAACTACCCTGAAAAAGATATAACAAATTTTTGGTAGAATGCCACATTTTGCATTGGCCCAAGAATTGAGTTATAAAAATTTGTCAAACTTAATTATGTAGCTTAGTTTAAATAAATTAAATGTAATGATATGTGATGGCCAAGGGAGAGAGATGTCACGCCAAAGTGGGGGGTGCTTTTATTTCTGTGCAAGTCAGTTGCGCAGGTAGGGGGCACACTCTACGGTGGAGGCATTTGTAATATGACTCGTCGGCCTCACACTGGTCCTTTATATAATGTAGGATGCATCGGGCGCCTACTTGGTACAAAGTCCGTGATGGCGGGATGATGCCACCGGGCGTTGGATACACAGGGTTGAGCTAGCTTACCACTGGTGTCACTTCCTTTCGGCAGTCGGTGGCCCTGGCTTGATGTCTTCGGCTCCGGCTGGAGCAGGTGGCTGGGCAAGCTGGCTTGGCTGTCGCCAGCAGATGACCAGGGTGCTGGATGACTGACTGGAACATGGTCGACTGGTGCTGGAGTCTCGCTGGTATCCTCTAGGTCAAACGGGACCACTCCCAAGGGAAGAGTGTACCCCTGGCGGAGTAGTTCGAAGTAGGGGTAGGCAGGTCTGGGAACTCTAATCGGGAGGAAAAAGAGGTTGGCGGGAAGGGTACCGGAGTGAGGCTTCACTAATTGTTGGACGGCTTGTGCTCTCTCTCGTGGGAATATATAGCTGAGGACTGGTGTAGGTAGTTTACTTAGGAGGTAGCGAGATGCAAGGATAGAAGCTGTCCTCCGGAACATTCCTCCTGCTCCCTCGTTGGTGAGCGAATGTCATGGATAGGGAAGGTGCTACTGTTCATCCTGTAGAGTGCGGCAGGCAACCAACCCCTAGCTTGAGGATACTCCAGAAGTACCTGGGTCAAGCCTCGTCATGCCTGGTACCCTCTCTGGTGAGTTTATATGCTCTGGAGGGAATGGGTTAGCTGACTTAGTTGGCTCCTTAATGTAACTGGTTGGCATCTGGTGTGACCGCTCTTCTGTCTCTCTTGGCTAGGCTGGGCAACGGCGCGGCGCACATCTTTCCGGGTTGTACTGTCTCTTTCTCTCTCTCTCTTGCAGGCGCTGGGCTGGCAGCTCGTTATCGCTACCCCCCTAGTGCGGGTGTGAGTGTGTGTCACAGCAGGGAGTCTGGTGAATGAATCGTCCCTTCAAGGTCGAGAGAGAAAGCGTGTTGCTCAAACTGAACAGCTGATGGGTGTGGGTATTTACATAGGATTTTTTACAGTCTGGTTCTGCAATAAAATATGTAATTTTACATGCGACATGCATTGTTTACTACTCAGGGAAATAAAGAGTTACCCCAAACTCACATGGGTGTGTTTTAACAGTCTCCTGCCATGACGTCGAGGGCGAATTTTTAAAAGGACTGCTCTCTAGCCTTTCCTATGTGTCGCACGGCAGGGACACGTTACGAGTGGCACTGGGTTCTAATCTGAGCGGGTACTTTTATTTTTTCCCTTTCTACTATCTATACTGTCCGTCTCGTATAACTTGGCAAGATTATGACAGTGAGTGGCAACTTGATGTATATGAAACAAACTAAGTACCATTTACAAAATCCTGTATCAGCTGATGCACGAAAGAACAAAAGTTAATATTACGTTGGCTATTCTGAGTGCACTGCAGACGCACATCAGACAAGCAGAAAATACGCTATAAGAAAGAGTTCCTAGATTAATTAATACATTTTATTTTACATGGTCACAAAACAGCGATTTTTAGAGTTACAAACTAAACTTCATGATAAAGTAGTAATGTATAGGTGTTCAAAATGAAATGCACAATAAAACTATCTGTATCCAAATGAAACGCAACTTCAAAACCTTAAAAGAATACAGAAATATTGCATGGTGTTGTTGAATTATTTTTTCTGATAATTTGACGAAATATACTTCAAATTCGTGTCATTTTGAGCCAGTAATAGAAGAAAAATCAACTTTTAAAAAGATGGGATCAAGAGGCAGGACAACGTGCTACTATCTGTTGAGTAACGCTCTGGGCTCACAACTCGCCCTGCCATGCCATGCGCGCCCTCTGTCTGCTCTTTCCCAAAGCATTACCAGCCACAAAAAAAATAGCTTTCGTGTGTAAAATAATAAGTTTACGAACAGATACCAATAGTTTTATTTTTCTGCGAGCTCTGTATAATTGTTAAAGTAACATATATTTTGTGTACAGCGATTTTGATTACTAGTAATTTCTATTGGACCGGTAATCGTTAAGTCTGTGTCCATTACATGCCATGTTGTTCTCCCGCAATCCCATTTCCTTGTTGTTTTCGTGTTGTTGCTATACTGTATACATAAAATGAAGAAAGTGGGATGCACGTGCGTAGTTTTTAAGCAATTCTTACGTTATTCCACACCATATTTCCAACTCAAACTTTTCAGTATCAGTAATAGAACAATTGCTGCTTTGCAATAGTCGGTGAGTTGTTGGCGAATGAAAGTGCGTTGTCAAGCAAGTTTCCCAAATTACATTTACTTCCAGTCTTAACATATTAGCTGCAATTTCCAAAGTTTGATAAGAACTACAATTACCGTTTAGCAAATGTTAACCCAAATTAAATGTCTTGGATAAATTAAAAAAGATTTAGAAAATCTTTATTTTTTGCAAGGTTTTATATTTTTACTTTTATAACCTACAAATATTTTTAGACAGCTGTCAGTTTAAAATACCTTAAAACTTGTTTAGCATTACAGTAGAATGGCAAGTGGATTAGCTGACAGCGTGTTGATAAAATATACAGCCTCCACTTGATGCACCAGCTGATGGTGAAAGGATACATAAAAAAAAAGTAAACATTGGCCCTACTTTTGTCGAACTGTCAAAATCTTGCCAAGTTACATGAGACAGAGAATACAAGCCTATTCAACAAGGCAAGTTACACTTCAAAACAATTTAGCACTACTTAAAAAATTACGTACTGGTCACCTACATTAGCAAAAAAAAAAAAGCATAGCATTTCAAAAATACATAACACCGGAATAAACATATTCTCACTTTACAATGTACACAATTTTCTTTTGGGTGATATTAACAGTGTTCTCCAATCTGTTTGGCATCCGCCAGGTATTTCTTGTGTATAGTGTAGAAGTTCTCTGTCATACTTCTTCGCCCCGGGGTCACTTTCTATGGTTTTGTGGTCAATATGGGCTCGGCTGGTGTTCCCCTACCTGAGGAAGGATTCTTCTTTCCTCCTAATTTGGGTAAAGGAAGGTGTGGTGCGGACTTGTTTATGATCCCAGCGAATTGTTATCGGGTCTTGACCCCCACCTGGATGTGGCTCTGCCCACAGTTGATTATCCGATGGTGCTGCTTCAGCCAGGGTTGGCCAAGGATTATCTCCTCACTGATATGGGAGGCCACTAAAAACTCAGCCTGGTGGGTCCGGTTGCATATACTAAAGTGGAGTTTGATCATACCTTCCATCTTTCATATGAAGTCTGGTTGGGCCATGTATACTTTTCTCCCTCCGGTTCGGATGTTGGCTTACTGGTTTTCAGTGAGCAGACTGCTCCGTATAAAGTTGCCTGTGGCTGTTGTATACAGCATCAGCGGTGCAGTTTGCCAGTTCATCTTCACTGGGATACGCGGGGCATCGGGCGAGCAGGTTTCTTCTGTCAACGTCTGGAGGGCAACATGTGGCTTGAGAGATTGATACTGGATGCAGTTCGTGCCTCCATTAGAACTTCTGTTTTGGATTTTGTCTAAGGCTGCTTGGGCCTTAAGGTTTGTCTCTGTGTCTCTGGTTCATTCCACAATCTCTTCGATCATCCGCGAGTGGGGAACTTGAAGGAAGTTCCTTAGGTTAGGAAGAAAGATCCTAGGTATGCTGCAGACACATTCTTTCTCACTGTCTTCAGGCCTAAGTTGTCGGTACATTTTAACCTTGCGCCTTATGAATATTTCATCTCATCTTCTGCTGTTTGGTACATGCTAAGGAATTCGGAGGTTAAGTGGGTGAGCACCTCCTCCCTGAAAACTGGGTTGCGAGTCTGCTGCATAGCTGTTCCCACTCCGTGATGAATTCCCCATATCAATTCCACTATTCAAGGGCATTTGCAACATCTGTTTGCGGGTGCAGGTCACCCATTGCTTGGTTGGAGTGCCACTAGCTTTAAATTCCCTCTTGCATTACTTGGTGAACACGACGGGATCTTCGTGCGGGCGACTGGCAAATTCCGATAATTGTGGTTCATCCATGTGTCTAATGGTATGGACGTGTGGTTTCCTGGGTTGCTAGGCCTGCATTCTCATGCCTGGCGTTCCTCCCTCTCCCTCGTCGGTGAGCAAACGTCATGGACAGGAAAGGTGCTACGGTTCACTCTGTAAAAGGCGGCAGGCAACAAACCCCTAGCTAGAGGATACTCCATTAGTGCCTGGGTCAAGCTTAGTCAGGCCTAGCACCCCCTCCGGCGAGTTTATATACTCTGGAGGGAATAAGTTAGCTGACTTAGTTGACCCAGAAGCTTCGTCGTGTCTCTTTCTAGTGGTTGGGGCTCTACCGTACTTGTGCACCAGGTATCTTTACGTATCTGGTCCACAGTATGGGTGGCCATAGACTTTGTTGTGTGTGTGACGTACGTGCAGTCCTGGTTAGGGGCTGCCCGCAATCCTACTCTACGTCAGAAACTATTGCCAATTCGCGGTTCCCCGCAGCTCCCTTCTAGGGTGATGCTTACCAGGATCAGAAAAAAGCACACGTTCACCACAGCTCAAGGAAAAACATAAGATAGCTGGATTACGTGTTTTATTCCCTTGAGAATAGAACACGGTGACCTGTACTACCTCTACCCACTACACACACTAGGTGTTCAACTAACTTGGTAAAAGAGAAAGACAGGTGAAGGGGCCTGTTGGCTTGAGGAGCCTGGCTTAAAGAGCTGACAATTAAGTAGCTGTGAAAGCAACTGAACACTATTGTCCATTTCATGTAAGTGGGATAAATTTTGACAGTTCTAGAAAAGTAGCACAGCCACAATGTATCCTTCCACCACAGCCATTTTGTTAGTGAAGAAAAATGACACTTGTAAACATTTGTTCGAGTCCAACGGATACTTGCATTTTCCTCTTTCCTCAAGTTTCCTGTCATGGCAGGCACTGAAAGACTGGCATTAGCTAACTTCCATCCAGTAATCAGTGTAGGATATTAATACTAGGTTGGCATTCCAACCTGTTTTATTTTTTATAATTGCCAAGTTAAGTTTGTTGGAGTTCTGTTTATTTTATTTCAATGGAAAACTATGAATTAGGAAAGGGACTGTGCAGAGGGGGACTTTAGTTTAAAGTCTTTCGTGAGAAGGTGTTGTTTTGAGGTTCATATGAGTGTGTGGCATTTTGAGTTGCATATCATTTTAAAGGAGCAGTGGAAAATTTTGCTCGTATGTAAATAACATTCTAATTATTATAACTTCAAAAAATTTCATTTAAATGAAAAAAAATTACACATGATACATACGCCGCTGTTCGTATTTGTACAGATGCAACAATACCTACACACACACTTTGACTGAGGTTAACCTTACAATCGTTTAAACAAATATTATTTACAGACCACAAACAAAAGTGTTGAATGTGCAGCTTTTTCAGGCTACGTGCATTTTAATAATCATAGTAACGGTTTACAAATACCGTATTCACCTGAAAATAAGATGACAGTTTTTACTTTGCACAGTATTTCAAAGTTTGGGGGTCGTCTTACAATTGACAGCAAACTGTTTCAACATACAATATACTTAATTTCAAATAAGTTGGCCAGATTCTGACCGTCAGTGAGTGGCAACTTAATGTATATGAAACAAACAACGTGCCATTTACATAATCCTGTATCCAGTGGTGGATTTACCAGCAGGCTGAGTAGGCTGGAGCCTAGGGCGGCAGATTTTAGGGGCGGCAAATTTGGGGTCAAATTTGTTTTTATGTCTTACAGAAATTAAAAAGANTCAAATTTGTTTTTATGTCTTACAGAAATTAAAAAGATTTATATTTATATACCTAAATGTTATTAGGCCCACACAAACAATTCAACATGTAATATGTTTCACCACTTCGATAAATTTTTCTACAATTTGCGTAGACGTGTCAGGTTGCGGCGCGGGAACGAGTGACATGACAGTTCGCTAAGTGTGTCTGGCCGGATTGACTGCACGAGCACAGCGCGACGCGGCCTTCGCGGGAGCCGAAGCGGGGTCGTGCTGTTGTAGGCATACGCCGCGTGGTGGCTTTGGGTTCGAGAGAGATAGATATAGAGCGGCGGCCGGCGATACAAACGGGCAAGTCCCGTTTCCGCATTTACTTTTTCTGGTTGTGTGCTGTAATTTTTCAAAGTGTTTCGTGGATTGTATGAATAATTTCATAGCATAATATCACCGGTGCGAAGAAACTTATAGTAGGTAAGTAATCATAATATATTACAATAAATCATCCGTAACGAATCAGTAAGACGTAATTTAACTTGATAAATGGCTGTTTAGTAAAGCTATGCAAAGAAATTTTAATTTTTTTTGTTATATCATACTTAAATAAATTTATTGTACTTATGTTAGGTAATTATTCAACGTCTGAAGTCTGAACAAAGGATGTACGAGAAATAAAACTCCCAATGTAATCTTTTTTATTTCAGTTCTTGGAATCCAAGAAATTGTTAGAATGAGTGATGGGAGAAAGCGACATAGTGGAGCTGAGTATAAAAAGAAGGCCAAAATGAAAAAAGA
>NQII01001359.1:409593-510538 GCA_002778355.1 Clitarchus hookeri
TATTTTGGAAAGAATAAACAAAGTGAATGTTCAAATTCAGGCTTCTACCGTAGATTTGATCACTGTTGCAGATCTTTAAGAATCTCTTTGCAAGATTTTCGTAGTTGAACGAGAAAATATTAAGTATTTCGAACAAAAGGCGATGGAATTAAGCGTGTCGAAGCAGTATACAAAAGACATGGGGAAAATACAACCGAAAAGGAAAAAAAAAATTGTGATGAAACACCCGATGAAGAAATGAGAATGACTGCGAGTGATACTTTCAGGGTTAACACATTTCTCGTCCTCATTGATAGACTCGTATCCTAATTAGAAAAACGGCAGGAGGTGTACAACAGGTTCAATGAAAAGTTTTAATTTCTGACCAAAATGAGTGAATTGTCATCATCAACCCTTACGGAAAANTAAACAAAGTGAATGTTCAAATTCAGGCTTCTACCGTAGATTTGATCACTGTTGCAGATCTTTACGAATCTCTTTGAAAGATTTTCGTAGTTGAACGAGAAAATTTTAAGTATTTCGAACAAAAGGCAATGGAATTAAGCGTGTCGAAGCAGTATACAAAAGACATGGGGAAAATACAACCGAAAAGGAAAAAAAAATTGTGATGAAACACCCGATGAAGAAATGAGAATGACTGCGAGTGATACTTTCAGGGTTAACACATTTCTCGTCCTCATTGATGGACTCGTATCCGAATTAGAAAAACGGCAGGAGGCCTACAACAGGTTCAATGAAAAGTTTTCATTTCTGACCAAAATGAGTGAATTGTCATCATCAACCCTTACGGAAAAAGCCCTTTTCTTGGAAGAAATCTATCCTAATGATTTAGAGACTGACTTAGTTCAAGAATGCATACATTTTCAATGCCACCTTTCTTCTGAAAGAATTTTGGTAAAACCAGATTCTGGATCATTAAAAAGTGTATCTTCGTTCCTGCGAAAGAAATTTTTGCAAAACGTTTATCCAAACTTGGATATAGCAGTTCGAATCGCTCTATGTACACCAACGACAAATTGTTCGGGTGAGAAAAACTTTTCTTGCTTAAAACGAGTGAAAAATTATCTAAGATCTACCTTAAGCCAAGAAAAGCTAAACGCCTTAGCTCTTTTGTGCATAGAGTCAGAACTAATGAACAAGATTTCATACGACGATATAATTGATGATTTTGCCAATAGAAAATCGCGCAAAAAGGTATTGTAAAACTTTCTTAACTTAATTAATTGAATTTCATCAACATCATCCGCTGGATTGTTACCAGATAATTAAATATAATGTTTTTAAACTGTAAGTAAGAGCAATAAAAATTATTTAATTACGTTTACCGAATGTACATTATTGTGTAAGTAGTATTGAGGCATACCTTACCCCGCCTTATTAGTAGTACATGATTGAGGTTTTATTAGCTCAGAAATATACCCAAAAACTATTTCTTGTGCAATCTTAACTAAATCGTTGGGTTGTAAAAATTATCTAGAAACTGACACATCGATCCCCTAGTTCACAATAATACTAATTACGGGAAAAGGTGGTGTAATTAGGACGATAGTGCACAAATCAGAAAGTTACAATTTCATTGACAAAAAAATTGCAATTAATATGATTGTGAACTACGGTATCCAATTGTAGAGGTCGGTAGGGGCGGCAAAATTTGACTAGCTTACTGGCGGCAAATGTGTAAATCCGCCACTGCCTGTATTAGCTTATGCACGAACGAACAAAAGTTAATATTACATTGGCTATTCTGAGTGCACTGCCGACGCACATTAGACCAGCAGAAAATACGCTATAAGAAAGAGTTCCTAGATTAATTAATACATTTTATTTTACATGGTCATAAAACAGCGGTTTTTAGTGTTAGAAACTAAACTTCGTGCTAAAGTAGAAATGTATAGGTGTTCAAAATGAAAGGCACATTAAAATGATACGTATCAAAATGAAACGTAATTTCAAAACCTTTTTCACGTCTTAATCGCCATTAGTTTTTAAGCAATTTAACGTTATTCCACGTCACATATTTCCAAATCAAATATATTAGCTATAATGTCCAACGTGTGATAATAGCTACAACTACCGTTTCACAAATGGTATCCCAAACTCACTGTCTCGGACAAATTAAAAAAGAGTTAGCAAATATTACATTTTTTGCAAGGTTTCATATTTTTACTTTTATAACCTACTAATTTTTTTAGACAGATGTCAGTCTAAAATATTTTAAAATTTGTTTAGCATTACATTTTTTTGTAGTTACTAAATTTTTCATTAGTTATTTATATTTTTGCCCTTTAACATAACAATTTACTGATTAAATATTTATGTACACATTAGAGGTGAGCCAATATGGTTTTTGAGCCTTTTCCGATATTGCCGATACAAACTTACCGATATTGCCAATACCAATACTGCCTTGATAAGAAAAAATAAAATTTTTTCATGTTTCAAAAAATTTAATTTTTATTTTAAAACATTTAGTTAAAAAAAATTTTATGGACTTTATTTTTATTGTTTTAGTGATAGACCAAACTATTAATATAAATAAAAATCTAGGACCACTTACTAGTTAGTAATTAAGCATATTTTTAAGACAAAAATGATCTAAATTTATGTAAAAAAATGTGTAAGATATGATGCACATTTGAATTATGCATATAATGTAGTATTAACGTACCTTTGTTTTCCACAATACTAAATTGTAAAAGGTCTGTGCAAATGATTTTTCCAATGAGATTATTTATTTTCACAGTGCAGGCATGTGATGAAGGATAAGGTTTACTTTTTTCCATTAATTCATACTAGTTATGAAATTTTGGTTTAGACCTGTTTACATCAGGACTAGATGAACATGTAGCCACACAATCGTTATCTGAAATTTGTGAAGTACTCGCAATTATGGCATGGTTAGGCGCGTTTTATCTGCCAGAAAGTTGTGTTGAGAGTTGTACAACAGGCCTAGGAAGACACTGTTGTAATTTGAAGCTCTTCCACTTCAAAGGGTGCGTACACTCAAGGTGCCATTTTAAGTTTGTGGTACTATATGACCTCGATGATGTACCGCCTCTCAAAACCAAAAATTTGCAAATATTGCAAACAGCCTTGCATTCTTGCGTGTTGATTACTGTAAAAAAATTCCACATGTCATTTTTCCTTCCAGCCGTATTATTTGTATTTTGCGGGCACACGTAAGTAATTTCACCACGTTCGTTCCCTAACCTAACACCGTCATATTACTACAGCAACAGCAAACAAACCATCGAAACAAACAAAAAAAAAAGATAAACAGTCGGAATGGCGCCGCTAGGTGGCTGCAATGTGCAGCATGTAACCAACATTACAAGAATACATAATTTTTTTTATGTGTCGCAGTGTTCACGATTGGACATGAAACTACTAAGAAAAAATATTTATAGAGGTAATTGTAAATATTAATTACTGTTAATATTAATTAGGCTGATTAAATGCTAAATTTTGTTCCTGCGGCAAGCTTGCCTACAGAGATAAAATTCAGTAAACGCAAATGGTGGCTACTATTGTTTTGTTGTAGACGTGTTTTGTTGTATACGTGTTTTGTAAACAATCGTGCAAAACGTGCCTAATTATGCTTTAGAAATAAACACAGCCAGTTAGGTACTTTAGTAAAAAGCATTTTAAAAACAGTTATTATTTTAATAAAACCAAATAGTACGCTAATCCACTCCAATTATGGCAAGATGAAAATTGTATCATCTTAGATTCTTAGGGAAAAATATTGGTTATAATATCGGCGATTTAAACATGAATTGCGAACGATTCCGATAATTACGATATCGGCCGGTTTCGATATATCAGTACCAGTATCGGCTCAGCCCTAGTACACATTACTATTACTACAATCGCACCTACGTATTTCTGAGTAGCAAGTTTGCCTAAAAGTCCCACAAACAGTACATTGACAAGGGGATCGGCTGATAATAGCAGCATGAAAATAAACAACATTGTTGCCATGTGGCCGATCAGATGATGGCAGAAGGATACATAGTCAGATGTAAACGGTGGTGCTACTTTCGCAGACCTGTCAGAATCTGGTCAACTTACATGATGCAGAGTATAACAGACAGTATGTACATACCCCTTCGACTGCCAATCACATCACATGTAAATGCATACATGATACAAAAGTATTGTGCAATTTTTAAACTTTCATACCACAGCCCTGTTCCAAACTACCAGACCTGCAGTAAATGATGCATGGTTTTGGTTCCATAAGGGTGGCACTATCTGCACATATTTCTTTCAAGTGTAAAGTATATACGTTCATATTGCTATTTTAGTCTATGGTCATTATTAGTCTATGGTCATGTTTTTTTTCGAGCACAGTAAAAAAACAGAAGTTTGTACACAGTAATCTTAAAATATTTTCTGAAAGAAAAAAGTTAAAACAATATGAAATATACAGTATTTTTTTAACATCTTAAATAAATTAAATACTAAAATTTATTAAAAATGTATCAGGTGTACAACATTGCTTCCGCCATTTTTTCCCCAACATTTGAGGCTTTATTGTTAAAACATGATTACATATTTATGATTAAAAGTACTGTCCGTCGCTAGCCACTACTTTGTCCCATCTTTCTGGCAATTTTCAGATACCATCTCGAAAAAACAATGCATCTTT
Source organism: Clitarchus hookeri (assembly GCA_002778355.1). Lineage (NCBI taxonomy): Eukaryota > Metazoa > Arthropoda > Insecta > Phasmatodea > Phasmatidae > Clitarchus > Clitarchus hookeri. The sequence continues at coordinate 414,245 of NQII01001359.1, forward strand.
TGAGGCGACCCACAAATTGATCCATTTTTTGACTTCTTCATATGAGCGGAAATGCTGATCAGCCAGGCTGTGTGCCATCGATCGAAACAAATGGTAGTCAGAAGGAGCAACGTCTGGAGAGTACGGCGGGTGGGGTAAGACCTCCCATGTCAGCGTTGCCACGTATGTCTTGACCGGTCTTGCGACATGTGGCCGAGCATTGTCATGCTGGAGGATAACTTTGTCGTGTCTCTCTTTGTACTGTGGCCGTTTCTCCTTCAAAGCTCGGCTCAAACGCATCAATTGCGTTTGATACCGATCCCCTGTAATGGTTTCACTTGGTTTCAACAGCTCATAAGATACCACACCGAGGTGACCTTGGCGCCGTGCATATTCGGTCTGGCCGTTGATGTGGAGGCATGTCCAGGTATTCCCAATGGTTTACTGAGCTTGGGATTATCGTAGTGGACCCATTGTTCGTCGCCGGTCACTATATGATGTTGAAACCCCTTCCGATTCTGTCTTTGAAGCAGCTGTTCACAAGCAAAGAAACGCAGTTCAACATCTCTCTGTTGCAACTCATACGGAACCCAATTTCCTTGCTTCTGAATCATTCTCATGGCTTTGAGGCGTTTTGAAATGGCTTGTTGCATCACTCCCAATGATTCTGCCAATTCTTCTTGCGTTTGGCACGAGTCTTCATCAAGTAATGCCTCCATTTCGGAATCTTAGAAACACTTCTCTCTTCCACCGCCATGCCGGTCCTAGACGTCAAAATCAACACTCTTAAAGCGTTGAAACCACTCACGACACGTTCATTCACGGGCAGTCTCACCATACGTTTTCTTGAAATGGAAGCAGAAAATCAACAATTCCCGCACATGCCGAGCATTTGGCTCGAAAACTAGCATCTTCGCTCGAGAATAAATTTATGATGCAAACACAAATTCACTAATGTGATGATGTTATGTTGACAGATGTACAAGCTTACTGTGTGACATTATTCTACTTATTTCCACCAGCACTTACCGCAGCAGCCATCGATCAAAAAACGGCAGAAGTAAAGTTGTACACCTGATACATTTATATGATCAATATAAGTCATTTAGTATTTTTTATTTATGCAGGATTTAAGCAAAAAAATTAAAAATGATTAAGCTTATTATTTTTTTGTGATTCCATGCAATGACTCATAATATGGGGGTTGTCTTAGATTCAGAGTCATGTTATTTTTGAGTGAATATGGTATGAATATTGAAAATTATGTTCTACTCAAGTGTCATGTTGTTTTTGCTATTGTAGGTGACCCGTACTTAATTGTAAGAAGTTTTGATTTTTTTATTGAAGTGTAACTCACCTTATAAACCGGTTTGTATATAGTAGAATGGGGGAAGTACCCCATTCAGGTTATAACTCAGTGCCACACGTAACGTGTCGCTGCCGTGAGACACATAGGAGATGCTAGAGAGCAGCCCGCTTAAAGATTCGCTCTCAGCACCACAGCAGGAGAGAATTAAAACACGTCCATGTGAGTTTGGGCTAGCTCCCTTTATTTCCCTGAGTGTTAAACAATGTGTGTCGCAAGTACAATTGCATATTTTTCTTTCAGAAACTAGATTGTAAAATGTCTTATGTAAATAGCCACAGCCCTCAGCTGTTTCGTGTGAGCAAAACATTTTTTTTTCCTCAACCTTGAAGTCCCATTTCATTTACCCGACTTCCCGCCGCATGACACACACACACTCACACCAGGGTGGTAGCCATAATGAGCTGCCTGCCTAGCACCTGCAAGAGAGAAAGAGACAGTGCAACCCGGAAAGAAGAGCGACCACGCCAGAAGCCAACCAGTTACCTTAAAGGGGCTGTCTGACCACACCCCTTTGCCCAGAATCGCAGAGATTAATCACCGTAGCAATGGAAGGGGAAGCAAATTGACGCATGACGCTTCGTACAAATTATTCTCTTCGACTCTGTATCATCACGTGCGCGTCACGTGCCCCGAGAGATTCAAACCCCAACTAGCCGCCTCCAAGGCCAGAGCCAACGTAACAAAAGGAAGTCACGTCATCGCACCCCGCCACTTGTAAACCCGCTAAGAAGCAGCAACCGGCATGCAAGAGTTTGCCGCTAAGCGAGCGGCGGATGCCGCCCACCTGCACAGCTGCCCAAACCACCCTGCCGTCCCCCGCCAAGAGCTGGCAACAGTGTTGCCGCCCGGCAGGGTGGCAGCAGAAGATTAAAAAAGCACTCGAGATACAAATAACTCCCCAACTGGCAAGAATATAATGCGCCCTGCATTCAACGGAAACACCAGTTGTTCTCGTACATCGCCTTAGCATCAGTCATGCTAAGGTTCTCTACAAACAGCCACTGTCTTTCTGAGGACACTCCCAAGAGCTTCCAGAGTTCTACCAGATTTTCTTTACCAACGCCTTCTCTACTAGAGCAGCTGAAGAGTCGTCGCTTGACACTTGCCAACAAGAATCACCACATCCGACACGTACACCACACGTGGTTCCCCAGGTCCCTTCAGGACAACAAGCCACATTTAGGGTTCAGTTGTTTTCACAACTACTTCGTCCACTCTTCAAGCCAGACTTCTCAAGTGAACAGGCACCTTCACCTTTCTTGCTCTAATATATAGTCCGTTGAACACCTACCGTGTGTAGAGGTAGGAGATAATACGGGTCACAGTGTTCTATTCTCGAGAGAATAAAGCACGTATTTGAGCTTACTTCTGTCTTTCCTTACTCTGAAGTGAACCTCTGAAGTGAACAAGTGCCTTTTCCCCAACTTCGTGTAATCCTAGAAGGCAGCAGCAGTAGAGTAGGACTGCGGGCAGCTCTTAACCAGGACTATATGTATGTCGCACACACAACAAAGTCGACGGCCACTCATACTGTGGACACGGTATGTTAAGGTGCCTGGTGTGCATGTACGGTAGAGCCCCAACCACTAGGAAGATACACAATGAAGCATCTGGGCCAACTAAGTCAGCAAACCCATTCCCTTAAGAACGTATAAACTCGCCGAAGGGGGTGCTAGGCCTGTCGAGACTTGACTCAAGTACTTATGGAGTATCCTCTAGCTAGGGGTTTGTTGCCTGCCGTCTTTTACAGGGTGAACCGTAGCACCTTTCCTGTACATGACGTTCGCCCACCGACGAGAGAGCAGGAGGAACGCACAGAGAATAACTGCTATCCTTGCATCTCGCGACCCACTAATTAAACAACCTATACCATCCCTCAGCTGTATATTCCCCTCGGGAGAGAGTACAAGCTGCCCAACACTTAGTGGCCGGAGCTGAAGACACCTGGTCCGAGCCAGCGATTGCCGAGGGAAAGCGACGCCAGTAGTATATAAGCCAGCCCAACCATGTGTGCCCAACGCCTGGAGGCATCCCCTCCCCCTCACAGACATTGCGCCCAAAGCGCCTGACTCTATATAAGGGACCTGTGCTAGGCCGACAAGTCATATACAGATGCCTCCACAGTAGGGTCTGCCCCCTACCTGCGCAACTGACTTGCGCAGAAACAAAATACCCTACTTTGACGTGACGTCCCATTCCTAGGCTGTCACGCATCAAATTGAACAATTATTTTTAACAAATAATTTTACTGAACTGATCCACATGAATCGAATGATCCAGTTGAACTGTTCTGCCCATCACTACTGTTTTAATGTCTGATTCAATATTATTGAATGTTGTTGTGACGAGTGGTTGATTATGCAAACATTCCAAAAATTGATTCAGCAAAAACTATCTTAATCTATTGCACAAACACTACCCTTCACGCTTTTTTGCTCCACATGCTAATCTTACACAATTAACTCATTTTTTCACAAATCATTTGATTATTTTGTGATTTCAAATAACAAAACAGAATTGAGATAAAATTGTGCAATTTCGCACCTTGCAAAAAACAGGTGTCCCTAAATAAATTACCTACCTGTGTCCATATTTTTTACATTTTTACGAGTCAAAATATGTATGGACTTATTAAGAAATTAAAGTGTGTGGCATTTTTTGATACAAAATAACACATACGTCGCAGTTATGTCATGATTGCATTGCAAATTGTGATGTGATATCATTATAATATACACTGATTGGCAGGGTCCTACATAGCAGTGCACAGGAGCACGACAATCCTGAGTGAGAGTGCAACTACTCAAAGATGGAGGATATCATCAGCCAAGTAAAACATTTTCACTAATGGGCAAAGCCCATCACATAACTAGAGTTTCGTAAATTTTTGCCTGGTAGCTTTAATATAAATATTTCAAACTTTTTAATAAAGCCTACACATACCAATATTTTTCCAATATACTATTCTTTGTTAAATTCTGGTAGCGTGTTCTGATTTATTTGTGCAATTTGCGACATATAACTCAACTCGCAGCCGTTCAGCAGAATGTTATGTTGCAAAGCCTTACAGCAACTACACCGGCTCTTACTGAAAGCAGGAGTACCATCTTTTGTTCCCCATATGATAACTGTTCACAACGGTACACTAATGTGGACAAAAGAGTTATGTTCTACAAGATGTATGTGTGCAGCAAGGCAGGAACACTACACTGCCAGCTGGAAACATCACCTGAGTGATATACTCCTGCGGCACGAAGCTGAAGTCGGGCAGGTCAGGGGCTACAGCAAGTGGCTGCCTGCTCCAGGCAGGGGCAGACTGCACCAGGTCCAGCTGCACGGATATGGGGGCGAATATCACCTGGTAAGTGGTGTGGTGTACATCGAGGCACAGCTTCCGCAGGGCATCCACCACCTCCATTAGTAGCAGCTCCTCCCCTGTAACACACTAGCTCATTCCCACACTGCTCATATACAGTTGCTAACCCTGTTAGATACGTACAGTGCACACCATGATTCTGGGAGGACAGGTCTCGACAATGACGAGAATAGTTGCCACTAGGGATGGGTCGGTTCAGTTCTTCGGTTCCAATTTATACCAGTTCTGAGTAAAACCTCAAGAACCGGTTTTAGGTTAATAACAATTACTCGGTTCTTGGTTCTACACAGCAAAGGCAAAACTCTGTTGTTACAAAAATAAATAAGAAAAAAAATTCTGTTGTGCCTGCTATACACGGAAAAACAATTAAGGAGTGGAAGTCATAAACTGTTCCGGGATGTTTGGAGGGAAGTGTATGGGAACAGTCTGTTATGTCATCTCTCCCTCTTACATCAACACTCCTCTCCCTTCTCCCTCTCTTTTTCTCTCAGCCCTCCCCCTGTAAACAACACTGCTAGCGGAATGATACATTTCTCCAAGTCATCTTTGTTTGGAAGGATGGCCGCTGGTGGGGAGTAAGAGAGGAAGAAGAGACGTTTTTTAGAGGTGTCACATTCCAGCATGGCAAAAACCAGCATCACTGCATAAAAGATGCAAAAAAAAGGGCTGCTAGTCACCATAAAAGAAGCAAAAAAATATAAGGAATCTGGCCACCCCAGCTGTTGATGTTCTTTTAACTCTTTTAACGAATCTTTGTAGGTTACCGTTATCATACAGCACTCCACAATGTTTTGGTTTTAGGGCCACGAGTTATTTAATTGAAGTATTTTCCAAAATATCTCAATCACTACATATTAATTTTAAAAAAAAATTATTTTTTACATATATACTAACCTTAAATAAATTTAATACAAGTTTACCTGTATACATTAAAACTTATCTTCACACTTTGCTATTGTTCAATTCTTCCATGGGTTAAATAAAACATTTAATGAATTTTACCTGCATTGGTTTACTAAAGTTGCAAGCAATAGGCAAGTATTCAAAATAGAACCGAATACTGGAACCGATATTTAAAATGTAGAATCGGCACCGGAACCGGAATCAACATTTTTTGTTATTCGACCCATCCCTAGTTGTCACACTTATTGACTGATTTCATTCATAAAATAGCAGCAGACCACTGTTATAAAAGTAGATAATGTTGATTTTACATGCCAAGTACAGTGGATTCTCTATCAAGTGTTTTTCAGGGGACTGTCAAAATATTTCCTTACATACAAGATTTCAGTAGATAAAATGATATGTACATTAATAATATACAACTTCTAACCTTACTAAACTCCATGTTGAGTTTTCTAAGAGTTGTAAATATTTGTGAATAAAGTTAAACTAACAAACACAATAAAATATGGAAATTTTTAAAAAAGTAATTACTGTAAATAATGCATGAAAAAAAAAATTTCTCGTCAACTTACCTAAATAAATAATATTTTATCTACTTGTGTATAATGCTCTCCTGTGTAAAGTATGCACTATAACTTTTTGCAACAACAATTTGTGGTGTCCTGTCAAGTAAGTACACTGAAGACCCAAAAAAAACTGGTATAGGCGTGCGTATGCAAATAACAGAGGTATGGAACCAATCAGAGTAACGCAATGCGGTCGGCAGCGTCTGGCAAAGTTGCTAGATCGGTTACTGCTGCTACCATGGCAGGTTATCAAGATTTAAGTGTGTTTGAACGTGGTGTTATAGTCGACGCACGAGAGATGGGACATAGCATCTCCGAGGTAGCGATAAAAGTTGGATTTTCGCGTACAACCATTTCACGAGTGTACCGTGAATATCGGGAATCCGGTAAAACATCAAATCTTCAACATCGCTGCGGCCGGAAAAAGATTGTGAACGAACGGGACAAATGACGACTGACGAGAATCATTAAACGTGACAGACGTGCAACCCTTTCTCAAATTGGCGCGGATTTCAATGCCTCCTGCATAGCTTCAGACATTAGTCGAGTCCATGCCACATCGTCTTGCAGCACTTCTTCATGCTCGCAGGGGCACTACACGATATTAGGCAGGTATACCAGTTTTTTTGGCTCTTCAGTGTATGTGTGAAATTTTTCTTTCTTGACATTTGCATGTTGTGATTGTGATCTGTTTGAAAAATACTTTAATTAAATAACTTGTGTGTGTTAGCATTGTGGTGCACTGTTGGCAGCAGCTGGGATAGGTGGCTTCCCCTTTTTTTGCTTTCTATTTTACAATATTAGTAGGGATTGTCTACGTTTTTTTTTCTTTCTCCCTTATGCAGTGTGCTGGAATGTAACTCCCCCCTTCCCAAAAAAAATAATGCGCTCCTTCCCTCCTTGTACCCCTCCTAACCAGTTCTTCCATACACAAAAACAAAGAAAGCTTTAAGGAGTATCGATCTGCAATAGCTAGACATTGGAGGGGAAATGTAATCATGTGAGAAAGCAACTAGCTGCCGTCCTGGAGAGGCGATGAGAAGGGGGTGTTGAGAGAAAAGGGAGAGGAGTGATACCACAAGAGAGAAAAGTGAGAGGAGAGATAAAACTCTGTTTTGCTTCATTTTGTCATCCTCTGAGTATCTCTCGACATTTAATGATTATTGTTCTTCATTCCTTTGGAATTTTTTTTTATTGTAAAGCATGCACCCCATATTCCTTTAACTTTATTTTGTAAAAAGAAGGGTGCACAATACAAGAGTATCCCTCTAGAGACTAGAGAAACTGAGTCTCCTTAATAACTTGTGTAGCTTATTTTATTAGCTGGGCCCTAGGGGCCAAGCTGAAATATCTATGACCGCCCTTATGGTGGGAGGCAGTGCAGGGCAAAATGCAGTTTTGGTAAGTGTCCTTTTGGGGACGTAGTCAGCAGCTGCTGAACTAACTGGCTGATGGGCAACTGGGTGTGAGGCACCCAAGTCTAGTTGTCACACTGCAGACATGTTAGTGGGTCGAATCCTCTTACTCACGTATGTGGACCCTGGGGGCATCTGGCCCTGGCTCACCATAGCACATAGTCTGGGTACTGCTGGTTTTATTAGCCTTTTCCTGGCCCGCCCGGTGATGGGGCATTGAAATAACTGTAGGTACACAGCTATGCAAAATCAAAAATGTTACATTATGATACTCGTTGGAAAGAGTTGAGCGAGTGTCATTCCTGCTACTGTCCTCAACTTCCATTGGTCTCCCAGTGTTCCCAACACGAGCTTATAGTCTGAGACATGGTGACTCTGTGTATGTGTGTGCTCCTCCAGTCTCAGGCGCCTCAGAGAAAGGTTATCGCTCCCATTGCTACAGTGGTGCTAGGAGGTAACGTTACTTGCCAGCACTAGACACCAAACTCTGACAAGAGGCAGGAGCACCCTTCAGTGGGGATGTGGTTCGATTCTCTAATGTGATGGTAATGCGTGCACCTGGAAATACTCAGGTGGATGCTCACAAAGAAGGCAAAGCGAAAAGGGGAAACGTGAAACAAAAGAGAACTGACCAGACCACAAAGAGGTAATTGGTAGATATATATTTTACTATTTCTTATGAGTTTATAGAACATATCTCTCACCTGTGCCCACTAACATCTCATGGATGGGGGACCAGGTTTGCCAAGCTGAATACCACAGGGCGGTAGCGAGGTTCAAAGCGGAGTCTCGGGGTGAGAGCGATCCCAGTATACACTATGTCTGGCATGGATGAGGCACTCAGGCCAACACCTGGTACTCGTACTAGAAGGTTCCGCAACAAGAACTTCTACCAAGCATAGGAAAAACACAAGATGAATATGTTGGGAGGGCAAAACCAAACGAAGCAAGGTACAAGAACAGCAGAAGACAAACTTTTGCATGTAGAGAGACTAGCTAGAGAGAACTAAAGCTGAAGTCTGACTTCCAGTAACCCACTTTCCTCAGAGGGCGTGCAAAGAAATATATACAGCTTGAGAGTTGTGGCGAGCTAGGGGTGGTTGGAGCTGGACGCATGCTCTGATGCGCAGCCAGGATGCATGTTCAGTACCTGCCAGCCAGGACAAGCCTAGTGAGGGGGTGGGACCATCTACTTGAACTTGAACACGGTGTCATGCAGACTGCCTACCTCTCAGGCGGCAAGTAGTTTTCTTGACTTGTAGAAATAGACCAGTACAGAGGAAAAAGGGGTGACAGTACTTAGCATTACTGCGTTCTCAGGGGGAGCACCAGAGACCGAGGCTATGTATGTAAAACTGACAGCGCTTGTGGTACGTGAAGTATATATGGTATAATATTACTAAGCAAAATTTTTCATGAGGAAATATACTTGTGTATGCAGAGGTGAGTAGATGTAATTAAAAATAACATTTTGCATCTGTCAGTTCATAATTTCTACGTAAAATAAAACTTGACAGGATTCACTGTTAACACCCATGTACCATGCACACATTTTTTTCAAAATTAGAACTTCTAAAAGTGGTGTGCGCCTCATGTGTGTGTGTGTGTGTGCGCGCGTGCATGAGTGTGTGTACGTGCGTGGTATGGCCGGATATCTGATGCAATTACAGAGTCATGTGCTGTAGATATCAGCCAATAGGAAAAAAAATAAGAACACAGTCATTTACCAGTCTAGTTTGAGGTGTTTTGTACCCGTGTTAACTATCAACCTATCAGTAATGCACAATTCTAAGTGTGTGCGCTTGTGATTATTTTACAGTGGGTGAAAAACTGAAATTAAAAGAAGCAGCAGTAATAGGAAACCATGCAACAGGCTGCACATATGACACACACTTTGGTGCAGAGTAAAGGCACAACAAAAAAAGCAATGTGCTGTCAGCACTACCCATCAGTCACTTCTGCTGCGGAGGGCCGAGTCTGCACAGTGCCTGTACAGTGGTTGAAAGTGGCATAAGTGACAAAGTTTGGACCCAGAGCATGTACTTTTTGAACTAAGTTGTTTTGAAAAGTGCTGAAGCAAACTCATTTTGGTTTGTAGATGTGTAGTGTATTTAATGCTTAATGTACAAATGATTGTTGTGTGAAATCTTAGGTGACAGGACAAAAAGATTTTTCGAACTATGCAATACTTGATAAACAATAAAAGTAGACAACTATAACATTATTTATACAGGAATTTTGCTAGGATGACTGAACATTTTCAGTGGATACAAGTTTTCTGTACATGCGTTTTTGGTACATAAAGAATCTATATAGGGGTAGTTACAGTAGTTATTCTTAAAAAGTCCATTTCCATTATTTGAAAATATTTTCTAACTATTTGTGTTTGAACATTATATTAATGCGTTTTGGAAGCTTAAGAAAAGTAGTAAGAATATTTTTGACAACAGAATGGATGTAAATGTTACCAGGTACGTCTAGGTTAGGGGATGTCAGGAATGTACGGTATGTATTCTATGGTTGCAGTTATTATCCATGAAGTTCATACATCTTACCTCCATGTTATTAGCCCTCTACAAACAATGCAAAACCACACTATTTTAGTACAGTGCTATGCTGCTACTTCATGAATTAATGGTCAATATGTGTGTCAACTCGTGGACTTCAGTAGACAGGCAAGTATCGATACCTGTCCTCTTATGGCCATGGTTCACATCACTTGCCTTCCTGTATGGTGCCGATGAAGGCCTCAAGCTCCTTCTGGCCAGCCGAGCTCAGCAGCAGGTACTTGTAGCGCATGAACGGGTTCTTCCCCTGCTGCATCCTGCGGGACGCATCCAGTATGCTGTGGGACAACTCCGCCTCTAGCTGCTTCACCTGCCCTAATAGTTCCCCTGCAAGCAACCATCTGCTGCTTTCCTTCACACCGTTTAGTGCTTANTTTAAGGATAGAAAATCATATGACGGGATGCCGCAGTAGTTTTTTAAAACTCGAAAAATAAGGACCACCCTAACCACTATGCTATATGTATTACAATTACTAGTTTTAAAATACAGGTTCACCTTATTTTTCTTAACAAAAATATTCCAAGCTTCAAAGTAAAATTTTTAACAGAGTAGCAGTAAGTAATAGCTAAAATTATTTAACTGGATACGTGTATTTCCTTATAGAACAAGCCACATACTAAAATTGAAATTTCAATTACAAAAATTAAGTTGCTTTAAAATTATAAAACAANTACACCACACACCTCACCCCTATTCTACCATCTACGGTACTCTATAATGACCCTGTTTACCTAAATATACCACTATGCTATATGTATTACAATTACTAGTTTTAAAATACAGGTTCACCTTATTTTTCTTAACAAAAATATTCAAAGCTTCAAAGTAAAATTTTTAACAGAGTAGCAGTAAGTAATAGCTAAAATTATTTAACTGGATATGTGTATTTCCTTATAGAACAAGCCACATACTAAAATTGAAATTTCAATTACAAAAATTAAGTTGCTTTAAAATTATAAAACATGTAATTACAATTTTTACAGACCATTTCACTTGAAAAATATTTTGATTTTGCCCAAGGCGTTTATTACAATTATTTTGAGCAAATAACATTGCAGTGAACAACTGCATCGACTAAATGTCTGCCTTACAGAAAGTCTTTTGTTTTATCTTTGGCATTAATGCTTGTGGCACAGCCAGTACTGTGCGATGTTAAGGTGCCAGAAAACAATGAAGTAGGAAGGGTGCAAGTGTGAGACAACACTTGCCATAGTGGTGCAATGGGCAAAACATGATTTCAGCACATTATTTTCTGCCTCCTGCCCCAGTCTTACTCTACCACCATTCTAGGTTAATCTATGGAAAGGGTATTCAAACAGTAGTGCCAAGGCAACAGGAGCACATGTTCTCCAGAGAACCCATTAATCATTCTTTAAGGCTTCTTATTCTCATAGCATGGTTGAAATTCTCTTTTACAGCATAGGCATACACTGAGTACAAGGCTGAAACATTACTTACTAATTCCCTATCATCTCCTTACTTGATCAAGTACGTTCAGGCTCACTGGAATTTTATCTTTTCAGAGCAATCAGGGCAGCAATCTTTGCGTACTGCATGCAGTGACACTTGCACAAGTTCAATTATGAAATCAAGTATACAATAATGTTTAGTACTTAATGGGCTTTACGGTAGTAAAGTGCAGTTCAAGTGCAGGATAGGCCTTTTCTGAAGCATATGAGAACATTCTAGCATAATAGCTGAGCAGGGTGACTAGAGTCAACATTGCAACAAAAGCAGTACCAGTGTTAACCTCCATGGGATATAGACCATACTGCTGTGAAGGGTGTAGGCAACTGGAGGAGGTAGTAGTAGGTGGCAAACTTTAAGGTGAATAGATGGACGCCATACTTGGCCGACTTGGGCGTTGGGCGCAATCTAACACGTGTTAGTATAAGCAATTTTCTGAATCGCTGCTAACAGTTCACCATTATGCTGAAGAACTGCGTTAGGATCATGCATGTGCAGCAGTATAAGTTTTCCAGGAAACGTGACTATCCATAGAATAAGGAACGAGAAATGTTAGATAGAGACATAAAGTGTCCCTGCAAATTGTTTCTTTTGCGGCATTGCCATATTTTCATTTCCTGCTCTTTCTGAAGAACAGTGCGCAAAAAGAGTATTATTGTTGAAGCAATGTTTTTGTGTCGTGGGGCCTAGATATAATTTATAAAGATTATTGTGCATTCAAACGATGAGGAAGTGGTGAAGAGGTGTTAGGTCGAGATTATGACGACTTCACCTTACACGTAACACGCATCACAGTACACTTTCGCATGTATGTAAAATGTTGTCTTTTTGGGTAGTATATTATGATGCCTCACGTAAGCATGTAACTTTTGTACACTGAATAAAAATGTAAAGGATAAGTTTTGTTGCTTTTCAGATTGAAACGTGAAAATTCTTGATATGTGTATTTTAGTTCATATTCATGTGGCATAAACAGGTTGCAAAAGTATGACATTCATGATTTATACAAATTTTGAAAACAGTTACGCCATCATAACAACCTCAAGAATAAAATGTCTCTGGGAGATGTAGACCCTTTTTCACGTATATGGAATAAATTGTATGTTACAAACTTAATCTGCATAGAAAATTTTTATATTGTTTAATGAAATAGGTTTACAAAAATATCAAACGTAATGGTAAACATTCTGTATTTTATTCTAGCACTTCTGTGCACTGAATGAAAATGTCGGGGATGAGTTTGTTGCTTTTCTGAATGAAAACTCTCAAAATTCATGTTATACAGGCATATTTGTGTTTTAATATTGATGTAACAAGAACAGGTGTTTTCAGTTTTTCGGAAACCTTAAGAAGTTTGTAAATCTTTAGTTTCAGCAGAGTGGTGTTGAATATGTATGCAAAGTCATGACAACTTTTTTTAGTTTGAGAAGTATATATTTTTTTATATATTCACAAATATTTGTGAACATAAATAGGTTATGTTATGTTTTCGTATTGAGAAGGTTCCAAAGAGAATGGTGTGGTTGTGTTCAGATGTAAGTGAACACCATTCTTTGGCTCCTAGGTATTTTAGTAATTTATTTTTTTTTTTGTAAAAATGTTGATAACAATATTTGTTATATGATAACATTTAAGCTTGTGTCACCTAAAAACCGCAAACATTGAATTATGAGACAATGCTCTTTATGTGCTTGCAAATTTACACAATGTACATTTGTTTACAATGGTTTTCTTTCATGCTTTGTTGTGGAACTTGAAAGCAGTTATGTCTAGTGGAACATCTATGTATGCATGTATGAATGCATGCAAAAATTAATGCATGTACGCATGCACAAATGTATGCCTGCAGGAATGTATGCATGCATGAATGTATGTATGCATTTGTGTATGCATGCATGTGTGTATGTATGCATGTGTGTATGTATGCATGTGTGTATGTATGCATGTGTGTATGTAGGCATGTGTGTACGTAGGCATGTGTGTATGTATGCATGTGTGTATGTATGCATGTGTGTATGTAGGCATGTGTGTACGTATGCATGTGTGTATGTATGCATGTGTGTATGTATGCATGTGTGTATGTAGGCATGTGTGTACGTATGCATGTGTGTATGTATGTACATAAGTATGTATGTATGAATGCAGGGCCATGCATATGGGAGGAATTTTGGGGGTAAAACCCCTCCCATGAAGTTTCAAGAAAAAAAAAACTGAACAGCATTTTTACTATAAACAAACTGTGCCAATCCCAGTTTTAATTATCCTCTAAAATGTGATGCTGTTTGGTTATCCCTTGAATATTTTTATAACTGGGCTGTACCAGAAAATTATGTTCACTGTGAAACTGAAAGCAAAGTTAACATAGCTTTGTACCTACCACAACACCACATGTATGTGTGTATATGTGTGTGTATATATTTATATATGGGGTAAAGTCTAGTCTTCTATTCAAAATAGTATAACGTTTAGCAATAGAATATAGTGTATACAATTACTGTTGTTTTAACTTGATAAATGTGAGGATGGTGTATTATACTTCATCCGACAAGTCTGTGATCCTTTATAACAACACTTGAAAACCTGTGATGTTGAACCTGCCAGTGTAACTATTTTTTGTTTTGAAAATGAATCCAGCGATAATTTACTTATTGCATAATACCTAACGATTATTTGATAGAGAGTGTCAAAATATTTGGCCTGCAAATGTATATATAGTATGCCAAATAATATAGACATGTTCTGAAAACACGAACCAATTTTAGGATTTCATATGCATGCTTTCCATGCCTAATGAGTAGGGACACCCGATTTTCGTGAAAAGAATTCTGCGCAACCTACAGTTCAATATCCTATGTGCGTACCTTCAGTGTTCCTTTGATTATTAGATGTTTGTCTTGCTTGATAAGAAAACATATCTTACTAGACAAAGCCAATCATAATTAGGTTATTCTAGGCATAAACATCTATAATTCCCTTGCAGATGCTATAAACCAGCACCAGTAAAAATCATCCAGTTATGAAAGAGAATCTAAGTTTAAGAAGTGTTTTGGAAATACAACAAATCAGAATTTATTCTAGCAGAAAACTGGCATCTCTACTAATGAAAGAATAGAGAAAATGGGACAATTAAACATTTCTGAATAAATATATATACATACATACAATGAAACCTGTGGTCTTAATTTTTATTTCCCATTTTGTTACAATTGAGTGTTTGTAAATATTTACTTTCTAACATTTTACCACATTACATGAAGAATATATACGACCAAGGAGTTATTTGTAAATTTGAGTATTAACAATGTGGTACGAATGCATAGACTAAAGATGAGGTAGACTGATCTCGCTGGCTGAGCACAAGCNCCAAGGAGTTATTTGTAAATCTGAGTATTAACAATGTGGTACGAATGCATAGACTAAAGATGAGGTAGACTGATCTTGCTGACTGCGCACAAACAGTCTCCTTGTCCCAACATTGAACTGCGTGGATTTGGATTTGAGATTAGAATACTGTTCAGTAAACAAGTGCTTTTCAGATGTTTTGATACTTCCTCTAACCAATTTGTAATAAAGTTTGATTAAATTCAAAATGGTAAAAGTATTTTATTGTTTTAGTAGTGCCTATCATTTTGACATTAAGATATAAACTAACATGTTCATCATCGTAGACCATGTGACTGACAGTTGTGTTGCTTTGGGATAGGTCAATGTTGGGTACATGCGCAGAAGACGAATAATCTGTCTACCTTATCTTTAGTCAATCTGGTACAAATCTAGATTTATAGGTTCCGATCAAGATTCACATCCATGATTTAAAATACGCTTGGAAATTATTTTAGGTTTTAAAGCAGTCTTGAAAACACTAATGTTTACTTGAAATATAATATTCTTAAAATACATTTCAAAATTCATTCTGTGGTAATGCTGTTTGTTTATTGCTCAGTGACGTAGCCAGGAATTTATCAAGGGAGGGGTTACACTGACTGAAGGAAGGGAGGGAGGAAGGGAGGTTATACTGACATTAGCAGTCTGATGCATGTCTTAAGACAAATATTAGAAGAAAAATTACTTCACAATATAATACAATGCATCACAGTTTACAGAAACTATGACTTAACAAAATTAAAGGCTTATTAATAATTTTGAGTCTAATAGATAACATCCTTAAGGGAAAAAAAAGGGAGATGTTACAATACCCTTATCCCCCACCCCATCGTGGCTTTGCAGCTGGTATTGGTATATAAGTGTATACAGTGTCAAATATATAATAGTATATTTTCTGTTTATCATAATTTAAAAGCATTTCTGCTTTGCAGGATTTGTAAATCTAACAAAATACTGAATTCTGTAAGACATAAAATGTTAGCAGAAATGTCCCTTGTGCAAACTTTGCCAGAACATTGTCACTTCAGTCAACTTTCGAAAAGCCAATTTCCTGTTTCAAAAGAGTGGGAATTGTTTCACAATACAGCATCACAATGTTTCCCAGATGACAGCATTACTTTATTTTAATAACGGAGTATTTCTATACTAAGTAGCAAATGAAAATAATACCAAGTAGCAAATATAAATATTTGCTACACATATTAGTGCTTCTGCTGTACGTTCTTGCCAGTACCTAATCATTTTCTTTCATAAACAAGATACAGAAACCATATTATAAGGTATCATTTTGTAGAGCATGAACATTATCTGAAACCAATATTATCTTACAGTGTTTCAACTACGTTTCTTTTAAGCCGTGCTTTAGTGACCAAGTGCTGTTTTCATATTAATCATAGCCATGTGTGAATACGAAAATTAACTTATGTAAGTCAGCTGAGATGCATATTGCAAATAAACATTAAAGTTTTTCGCCTCGGAGTCTGTGAGACTTCTGGTAATGCCAGCAACCTATCGCCCGAGGTCCAAGAGCCCGTGGCAGTGGACACACGAAAGCAAGCAGGCAAAGCTGTGGGGGGAAGGGGGTGAGGCACAGTGTATTCTACTAGTACTTTATTTACTCTATGGTGTATTCTATGACATCTCGAGCACGGCCCTTGTAGTTCCAGCGTGTTGCGTAGATCACAGCAGTGAACAGAGCTATCTTTACGGCAAGCAATATGAATGACACAGCTATATTGTTGTTGGCATAGTGTTTAATTGCATGGCTAAATGTTTGTTACCGGTTTCACAGATAACAAATTTGTCAGCTGTTTTGTTTTCTATAAACATGGCAGAATGCCACAACAGGGTCAATTTATTATTATACGGAAAAACTGTTTGAATAATGTAGTCTTCAGCAAATTAAAAGTTATCACATACAGTGACTATTAAAATTATTTATGTAACTGTTACAACTTCTTCTATAAAAATGTTTGTTTCTTAGCAGAGTTTACATCTCATCTGAACCCATGACATTTTTTTGCATTGAAGAATAGGCAGCAGTGTTGTTTATATAGTTTTTTCTAAAACAATTAAAAAACATTAAATATTTAAAAAATGTTAGTGTTTCTAATATTTTTAATGATTTTTTCATGAAATAATTTGACCTTGTCTGTAATATTATCAACATAAATCTGCAGAAATAGAACTCGGCACATATCTAACACTCTCCCATAATATGCCCTGAATACATTGCACAAATCGTCACTACTATGGGTTGTATGCATCTCGCAACAGCCTTCTCCAGTGATTAATTTGGTAGTTGCGGCTCCTAGTTGGCTCTGAGTGATCCAGACAACAGAGCCCATTGCTTTAAAGGGAAAAAATTAGCAGAACAGGAATTTGCTCTCGTCAGGCATCAACACTGTTGGATGCTATAGGAACAGCCTACGCATCTCGCGACTCATCTCTCCACACAGCACACCTGGCTGACCAGAAGGAACTGGATAGTCACCCCAGATGGAGATAGTCCGTGGATCATTAACCTACCCTCCCAATGCCTCAGTTTGCTGGAGATTGCATGGACGACTGAATGAGCACACAACCTTTCTTAACTGGCAGGAAGACGAGAAGTTTGGCTCACCACTTTTCTCTATGCCAGCTTTCAGCAGGCTTTGTTGTGATACATTTTATTTTGACAGAAAAGCAGGCTTAAATACTTCAAAAAACTGCACTGAACCTTAACTATGAATGCCAGCATTAAAAACAGAAAGACTAATATTTAGTACATGTGGTCATTGAAAAAAACTTCTCAAAAAATGAATTAACATTTTTTACTAATTTTGTTTATTTATTTTGGGATAAGCGTTTAGATGTATTTTTGAATGAAATTTTACACAAGTATATTTTTCATGCCATAATGTTTTAGTATACTATAGAACATTTCTTGTAACATTTATGTATGAAAATTACATTGATTTACAATTAATTTTTGCATCACATACATAATTTGCACTAACATTTTATGCTGAATGCTAAATACATACAACCTGTTCTGACCGTTACAAACCTCAGTGGAACCATATTACAACATGTATAAAAAATTTCTAGTAAATATGTTTTACACCACTACTACCTAGGTACATATTTTGCAACCCATAGAAAGTTTAGGAAGAGATATTTGCTTTCAGTTTAACACATTAGAGTCGCCATTGACATTTTTGCGATTCCACAAGTGACCAAATTGGTACAATTTGCGTTAAACATATCTATCTTTATGAGCTATTGATACTGCACACAATCAGACACCACTTTTGGAAAAGCAGTATGGAAAATCTTAAACAATATACTCCAAACTAGTAATCTAGCAACCACCAAACAATATTTACAGACAACTTACAATCTTTTGAACAAACTAGCAATTAAATCAAAAAAAGGCACTTTCACAGTCATAAAATTATATTAAAATTTTCCTTCCCTATTCACATATAGCAAACTACATTCATATCTACTTTCAAGAATATTTTGTCTGAAGAGAATCCTAATTATGGATAGCGTAAACTTTATTTATGCTTTCTGTAGATAACAGTTGTCGCTATCTATCAACACAAAACAAGGAGAGACTTTCCCTTATTCCTTCAAACCTAGCAAGCACCAAGCAAAGTGGCGTGGTGGCAAACCACTGAACTGACATTCTGGAAAACCCAGGTTTGATTCCTGATTTCAGCACTACACGGTTCTCTGAAATCACTATAGGTGAATGCTGGAATGGATCCGTACAACAGGCCATGGTACGTTCCTTAACCATTTCTGTTTCTCTGAGCACATTTTTAAAGTTTAATTAAAATCTTGGCAATAATGTTTTACCAAAATATTTCGATTATATATCATTCTCTTCATTACTCTCCACAGACCGAGTTCGCTACATGTAACAACCAGGCAGTATTGTTGTACGATCAAGATTTTCAAAATTATGCCACTTGCCGATGCTGTTGTGAGCCAACTTATCACAGGCACTGGGAATAGCCACCATGTTCAACACTCCAAACCCACCAGGTAAGAGGTGCTATTATCATTCTCTTCTTCTAGGTTTTTGTGTGCACGGTAACACATCTTTGCAGATCAGAGTTTTCAAGCTGATTAGGCAGATGTGAGGCAATTTATGTGACACCATCACATTTTCCCGCTTTAAAGAGGGCTGGCACAAAGATAGTTCCATCCCAGAACACAAAGACAGCATCATCCCACAAAGGAAGGTAAACAGCAAATGATGAATCCACTTACAACATTGTCTTATCATCCCTCTTTGATATTACAATNGCAGATGTGAGGCAATTTATGTGACACCATCACATTTTCCCGCTTTAAAGAGGGCTGGCACAAAGATAGTTCCATCACAGCATCATCCCACAAAGGAAGGTAAACAGCAAATGATGAATCCACTTACAACATTGGCTTATCATCCCTCTTTGATATTACAGTAAAACCCCAGGAGTTTGAAATAATTTTAAAAACTCTAAGAAAATTGTAATTCTGACTCTGTGATTCAGCAACTGGAAATTAGGAATACATTATTATCACCAACATGATTTTCTTTTACCAATGGACCTGACATTACATGATAACACAAATTACACTTTTATTAAGCATGCAAATTACCATTAAATTACCTATCTCATGCTAAGGGGAAAGAAGACCACTTTTCAGTAATGAGAACTTTGTATTAAAGAGATATTTATTAACGTGGTTTTACTGTATGTTCAAAGCATTTTCAGTAAAACTTAACAGAACCTGTAGCATTCAAAAAAAGATATAACCTCCTCATATAGCATGCGAAGTCAAGAGCACAGAGAACATTCCCTAATCTACCCTTCAACAAACTGAGAGCATTTCTTTAAAACCATGACTGACGTTCAACTAAATGAGTAGGTAGTGAAGGTTCCCCCGCCCCTCATGCAACGGTATTGAGGGCGTTTGGTGAGCAGCCCTAGAGGCACGTGAGTTGAATGTGAGTTGAGTCATGAGTAATTGACCCAGAGAAGACCACGCTGGGATGGCATCGGCACTTGTTTGTTACGAGATAGCCGGTCATCCAGCTATGTTTATGGTAATTATTATCTGATTAGCAAGGGACTGATTCCAGCGACACCCTGAGAGCTCTCCCACAAAAAGCGAGGCAGTATTCCACGGTCGGGATCAGTCTTTTCAGATCACCTGAAAGCAATCAATTCTCTTCTGTTCATTTGGAGTGGTCTTCTCAGTACATCCGAAGGCATGCAGTCATCTTTTCTGTCCATTTGGAGACTGTAGCTCTCCTCAGTTCACCTGGAAAGCAGGTACAGTTGACTGGTAAAGTGAGGGGTATGGCGAACGACCGCGAGAGACAGCCAGTTGTGGAATTACAGTATACCCAGTGTTTCAGTTTAGGTTGGTAGGCATTCCCCAGGCCAGTGTACCGTGGCATGGTGGCTAGGACATTTGCTGTAATAAAACAAACTAGTTTCGCTCTCATGGNTTCCCCAGGCCAGTGTACCGTGGCATGGTGGCTAGGACATTTGCTGTAATAAAACAAACTAGTTTCGCTCTCATGGTAGTATTTATTGCAGTATTGCAACCCCCTTTCCCCATCCCATACCGGGACACCGCTAGCCATCCCATTGAGTATATCAAGAGTTGAGGCAAGCACATCTCCAGTTCAACACTAAAGAGGGAAGCCCCAACATAAAGGAGCAGGGGGAGCAGCAGCAGCACCCGCAGGTAAGGCAGCTCTGCTACACCAGAGGGTGCAATCCGGTTCCACCTGTCATTACCACTAGGTGACGACTACAAACAAGCAGGGTTTGCATCTGATTACCCTGGGGCTGCACCAATTCGGCATCCCTACTTATATATTGAGACCATCCCAGAGAAACTTGCGCAGAGAGATTCGCTGTTACTGTAGACTGCCCAGGGGAATCCCTCCCCNTTCCCCAGGCCAGTGTACCGTGGCATGGTGGCTAGGACATTTGCTGTAATAAAACAAACTAGTTTCGCTCTCATGATAGTATTTATTGCAGTATTGCAACCCCCTTTCCCCATCCCATGCCGGGACACCGCTAGCCATCCCATTGAGTATATCAAGAGTTGAGGCAAGCACATCTCCAGTTCAACACTAAAGAGGGAAGCCCCAACATAAAGGAGCAGGGGGAGCAGCAGCAGCACCCGCAGGTAAGGCAGCTCTGCTACACCAGAGGGTCCAATCCGGTTCCACCTGTCATTACCACTAGGTGACGACTACAAACAAGCAGGGTTTGCATCTGATTACCCTGGGGCTGCACCAATTCGGCATCCCTACTTAGATATTGAGACCATCCCAGAGAAACTTGCGCAGAGAGATTCGCTGTTACTGTAGACTGCCCAGGGGAATCCCTCCCCAATAGAGGGGATTGTAATGGCCAACCCCCCAGCAACCAGAACTACCTAAGGGGATGGGTGAAGGGCTAGACGGGAAATGCTTAATGACAATTTGTCTGCCCAAGGTGTGGAAAGAGTGAATAGCTGGAGGTGTTCAGGACCCACCTAAGAAGTAGACGTACAGACTTCTTGGAATCTCAATGAACACCTGGTGGTGCATCCCTTCCCTCAGCTAAAATGAGATGGAACGCAGGGAATGAAAGGGAGGAAGATCGTATTTTCTTGATAAGATAGGGGCGGAGAACTGAATAAGCAATGCCACTCAATGCATAACTGAAGGACAGGCATCATGAGTAGAATGTACATATAGCAGTGTTAGTCTTAATAAAACATGCCTAGGGTGGCGAGAGGATGTATAACTCACACCAGGCATGACAAATATGTGCGATGGTTGCCAGTTGGAAGTAGGGTGCTGCGTGGATAACCATGTATTGCTATAAATAATCTGGTCATAATTAACCCTATAATTATTATGATTGTAAGTGGTATTATTAAATTATTTGTTTTATTAATATTTAAATTATTTCATTTTGGTTCTGAATTAGTTAATATTAATGTTGTATATATTATATGTAATTATACGCATTGAGTTCGAGAGAGATAGATATAGAGCGGCGGCCGGCAATACAAATGGGGAAGTCCCGTCCCGTATTTACTTTTTCTGGTTGTGTGCTGTAATTTTTCAAAGTGTTTCGTGGATTGTATGAATAATTTCATAGTATAATATCACCGGTGCGTAGAAACTTATAGTACGTAAGTAATCATAATATATTACAATAAATCATCCGTAACGAATCAGTAAGACGTAATTTAACTTGATAAATAGCTGTTTCGGAAGCTATGCAAAGAAATTTCGATTTTTTTGTTATATCATACTTAAATAAATTTCTTGTACTTATGTTAGGTAATTATTCAATGTCTGAAGTCTGAACAAAGGATGTACGAGAAATAAAACTCCCAATGTAATCTTTTTTATTTCAGTTCTTGGAATCCAAGAAATTGTTAGAATGAGTGATGGGAGAAAGCGACTTAGTGGAGCTGAGTATAAAAAGAAGGCCAAAATGAAAAAAGAAGAACAAGAACAGATTATCCGTAAAACGATAAAAATTGACAGTTTTTTTAAAAGTGGAAGTGGAAGTAGTGTTGAAAGACCAGGAACTTCAACAACATGCACTGACACAATACAATCTGGAAAAGATGAAACGGATTTGAACTCTGCGGCCCAACAACAACAGTCATCTGTTGAACCATCTACTTTTGAAAAAACGGATATTTATGTTTTTGACGTAGAGGCGGTAGAGGAATCATCAATAAGTATAACAATTGAAGATGCGTATCAGAATCAGACGTTAAGTAATGACCAAGTGCAAACAACAGTAAATCTAAACAAAGATCCAGCTTTATGGGAAATCAACGATACCTTAAGGGAGATTATCGCAAGGTACGGCTTCGATCAAAACAAGTCTTGTGACTTCTCTAAAAGTGAAAAAATATATGCTGATCAGCGTCGTTTCTTGCCAGTGAGTATCTTCCAAAGAAAAATGAAAAATAATGAAGTGAATGACCGAAATTGGCTGGTTTATTCTGAAAGTAAAAGATCTGTATATTGCGGGCCCTGTTTGGCATTCGGTCCATTGGAGAATAAGACTCAGTTTGAGAACGAAGGATTTAATGACTGGAAAAATGCAGAACACCGAGTAGCTCAGCATGAAAACTCTGCGCGTCATAAATCTAGTATCCTTAGTTTGAAAGTTAGAAGTGAGATTGATGGCCGACTCGATAATTTACTGCATGTCCAGATTGATGAAGAAATTACTTATTGGAGAAACGTTCTGAAGAGGGTTGTTGCCGTAGTGAAGCGACTGTGTTCAAGAGGCCTCGCTTTCAGAGGAAAAAATGAAAAGTTCGGTGATCCGCATAACGGAAATTATTGTATGATTTTGGAACTGTTAGCTGAATTCGATCCTTTTTTAGCCAGTCATATTGAACGATTTGGGAATCAAGGATCTGGAAGTACCAGTTACTTATCAAAGACCGTTTGCGATGAGTTTATTCTCTTGATGGGTCATAAAGTCTTAAAACACATTGGAGACGAGATAAGAAGGGCGAAATATTTTTCCTTAATCATCGATTCAACACCAGATATAGCACATGTGGACCAACTTACCCTCGTCATTAGATACGTTTTGGAAACAGGCGAACCGTGTGAAAGATTTCTCAAGTTTTTGCCCTCAGTGGGACATAAAGCTGAAGAAATGTTTTCTGCCATTATTTCGGAACTCAAAACACTGGGCATAAATATTGAAGACTGTCGTGGACAATCATATGATAATGCCGCGAACATGTCTGGTGTGTACAATGGCTTACAGGCTCAAATTCAAAGCCAAGCACCTTTTGCTTTTTTCGTTCCTTGCTCTGCCCACTCTTTAAATTTAGTGGCAACTGCGGCTGCTGAATCTTGCACAGAAGCTTGTCGCTTCTTCATGTTGCTTCAAGAAATCTACGTTTTTTTTTTAAGTTCGACACAGCGCTGGCAAAAATTAATGACTGAAATCGGGAAAGGGAAAACGCTAAAGAGAGTAAATCTGACACGTTGGTCAGCTAGAGAGGACGCATGTAGAAGTTTGAGAGATTGTTGGCACGAAGTCCTTAAAACTTTGGAATCAATCAAGGATGATTGTACCGAAAAGCCTGTAACGCGAAACGAAGCGACGGGAATACTTTTGAATTTAGAAAAACTGGAAACGGCGGTAATGGTTGTTGTGTGGAATGTTTTTTTGGAAAGAATAAACAAAGTGAATGTTCAAATTCAGGCTTCTACCGTAGATTTGATCACTGTTGCCGATCTTTACGAATCTCTTTGCAAGTTTTTCGTAGCTGAACGAGAAAATTTTAAGTATTTCGAACAAAAGGCGATGGAATTAAGCGTGTCGAAGCAGTATACAAAAGACATGGGAAAAAGACAACCGAAAAGGAAAAAAAATTATGATGAAACACCCGATGAAGAAATGAGAATGACTGCGAGTGATACTTTCAGGGTTAACACATTTCTCGTCCTCATTGATAGACTCGTATCCGAATTAGAAAAACGGCAGGAGACCTACAACAGGTACAATGAAAAGTTTTCATTTCTGACCAAAATGAGTGAATTGTCATCATCAATCCTTATGGAAAAAGCCCTTTTCTTGGAAGAAATGTATCCTAATGATTTAGAGACTGACTTAGTTCAAGAATGCATACATTTTCAATGCCACCTTTCTTCTGAAAGAATTTTGGTAAAACCAGATTCTGGATCATTGAAAAGTCTATCTTCGTTCCTGCGAAAACAGAATTTGCAAAACGTTTATCCAAACTTGGATATAGCAGTTCGCATGGCTCTATGTACACCAGCGACAAATTGTTCACGTGAGAGAAGCTTTTCTTGCTTAAAACGGGTGAAAAATTATCTAAGATCTACCTTAAGCCAAGAAAAGCTAAACGCATTAGCTCTTTTGTGCATACAACGATATAATTGATAATTTTACCAATAGAAAATTGCGAAAAAAGGTATTGTAAAACTTTTATAACTTCATTAATTGAATTTCATCAACATCATCAGCCGGATTGTTACCAGATAATTGAATATATTGTTTTTAAACTGTAAGTAAGCGCAATAAAAATTATTTAATTACATTTACCGAATGTACATTATTGTGTAAGTAGTATTGAGGAATACCTTACCCCACCTTATTAGTAGTACATGATTGAGCTTTTATTAGCTCAGAAATATACCCAAAAACTATTTCTTGTGCAATCTTAACTAAATCGTTGGGTTGTAAAAATAATCTAGAAACTGACACTTCGATCCCCTTGTTCGCAATCATACTAATTACAGGACAAAGGTGGTGTAATTAGGACGATAGTGCACAAATCATAAAGTTACAATTTCATTGACAAAAAAATTGTAATTACTGCAAAAATGTTCCACACTCATATGATGTATAACAGTGTAAAAATGCATAAGAGACTATTATTCAAATATTAATGTGCCAAAAATGTTGATATGCAGTGTGAAACACTAGTTGTGATGACAAACTTATTAAGGCACTATTCCCCAAAAGCAGTAATTGATGCACATGCACATTTGTAAGTAACGTCGTTTTTGTGTGTATTGATTAAATACTAATAAATTATTTACTGCTGCTAAAAGTAATGCAACTTAAAAACTTACCTTANTTTTTGTGTGTATTGATTAAATACTAATAAATTATTTACTGCTGCTAAAAGTAATGCAACTTAAAAACTTACCTTAAAATACCACAAGTTTCACTTATAGTGATACACAATCTCAGATGTAACAGTTACAACTATAAATATCTTCTTTGATCAACTCTAGTAAATCATCAAATCCTGAAGTGGTTGAAAAATTTTGATTTGTAATCTTGCAACTCTGGATACAGATATACAAACATGCCATGTGTAAGTATATCCCACAAAATAGGATGTACCCAGTGTTATATAGTTTCTCATTTACAATGCTTCCATCTTTTATGAAGAACATACAAAACAACTGCTTCCTCAATCTCCATGATGCTAATGATGCCACCTCGCTGCGTCTAATTACAAGGCAATGACAACGTCGGCGCAGATTCCCCAGAGGGGCACTGAATGAAAGCTGAGCTGCTGTGGAGGATTCTGTTGAGTGTTGATAGAGGTCGACTTAGGGTACAGCCAACCAGAGCACCAGCAGGAAGAAGGGATGCCTCTGGTTAGGACTCCCTGAACCAAGATAAAGGTAACAACTTTCCAATGCGGTAAAAGGGCGACTCTCAATCGAGAGAAACAGATGGAACCTTATCATAACTCACACCCATTGTATGTTGAACACTAGGTACCTCTAGGCACCAAACAAAGTATTTCAAATTCCATCATACGCTCACTTGGCGTTTCTTTAGTAAATATGTGGCATGCAAGGTGTGGTCACATTTCAGATACACACACAGTAACGGTGGTAGTAACACTAGGCAGTAAGCAGGGACTGACCGACAGTTTGCAGCAGTGTGAGACACATCTGGAACAGCCCCCAGTCCTCTTGCTGTCTCTTGGTCTGCTGCAGGCGGCGCAGTGCCATACGGAACTGGTCCAGGTAGTTGCCCAGGAGCACCTGCAAACATTGTGCCCTCCCACAAACATCCCTGAGAAATACCAACACCTAGCATTAATACAACATTTCTGCAAGAAAAAGTTTCAAGTTTGGCTGTCATGCTGCCTGATTAAGTATAGACAGGCTAGAAATGACAGAATCTCCAGATTACTGTGGGTTCTGTATCATTTCAACTTTGTCACGCTACTTATAGATTACAAGTAATTCTGGGATTTGGGTTTGAACTATGAGTGACCATTATGATCATGACAGAGGATTCCTCTAGCAAAGAATTTTACTACAGAGTTTCCTCAACTGTCCAAATTTTCCATTACATATTAAAATGAGATAAATTTCAATGCAGACACTGATTTACGAGGTTTGTGCTGTTTCTCGCAACAAGAACGCAGCAGCAAGCTGTTTCCAAGGTTGAAAATGCTGATGAAAGAAAGCATTATGTTGTACCTGCATACATTGTTGGTAAAAATAAAAAACCTTGTATGTCAAACATTAAGGTTTTCAAGATTATGAAAAAAAAATGTATCGACAGTTATTACAAAATGGCAAAACAGTTATGTACAAACATCTGAAAACCTTTAAATACCTAGTTTATTAAACAACAAAGGTCATTTGTGGTAATGACATCAGATGCAGAATTTTAATTTTTAATTTTGTGTGTCAATAACACAAAAAAGNACAAAGGTCATTTGTGGTAATGACATCAGATGCAGAATTTTAATTTTTAATTTTGTGTGTCAATAACACAAAAAAGTCAAAAAATTGACATACAGTAAAAGGTTTTTCATCTTCACTGACAATATAATGATGCATGTATTGTCAACACAAGAAGGTAAAAAATTCTTTGCAATGTAATATGAAGAAATTACCAATTTAGATTTTCTTGTTTCATAATTATGCACAAAAATGCTAGAAGACAATTAAGAAATTTATAATGACTAAAATAGGCTCCACACAACATGACAACCCAACCCAGTGCTCATAAATTGAGTCATATTAAAGCATCTGTGTGAAACACCAATTGTCTGGCTTCCCTGTAAAACAGTACAGTCGACTCTTGATGCAAAACTGAGTAATAACTAGTACCTCCTAATAGTACTAACCCTTTTTTGGGGAATCGTAAAAAATGTGATTAAAAAATTTGAAACATGCTTAAAAAAAGTTTGATGCATTTATTTTGGTTGCTCACCATTGTGATTTTCTTTGCCACTCCAGTAGATATTGCCCTTAGTTGTGAGACAGCATAATAATAAACTCTCTTGACTTAACTGCTGAAAGGAGGAATAAAGACTATCTAACTTTGACACAGCTGTGAGCGAATATTTTGATTACAAGTTCGTATTGAGGCAGTATTTTTTTATGTGAAGGTCATTAGGGCAATGGGCGAGGTGGAAACCTTTGTTTGGTAATAATACAAAAAATGGGCTTTCGTAGCTTGAGCTGGTGTGTTTCTCACAATGCCATCATTGACTCAACATTTTTTTGTTCCGGAGAAGCATAAAGCAATAAACATTGTACNCAATAAAGACTATCTAACTTTGACACAGCTGTGAGCAAATATTTTGATTACAAGTTCGTATTGAGGCAGTATTTTTTTATGTGAAGGTCATTAGGGCAATGGGCGAGGTGGAAACCTTTGTTTGGTAATAATACAAAAAATGGGCTTTCGTAGCTTGAGTTGGTGTGTTTCTCACAATGCCATCATTGACTCAACATTTTTTTGTTCCGGAGAAGCATAAAGCAATAAACATTGTACGCCAGAGGCTCCACAGAGGTTAGAGGAAGGAGGGTCAGCAAGAATTCTTGTCTCAATCACTGTGACGCATGCTGCTCTCGCATTCTCACCTCCCTTTCAGTCTATCACTTCCAGCCTCTCTTCCTTTCATAGCTTTCAAAACAAGTGGATTCACTCTGATTTCTAACTTACAGATACAGTTCTTTCATTCACAATAAGCAGATGACACGCACACTTGGAGATTGTTTATACAAGACTGACTTTATTTGGCAAATGTCTGCCTTTTAAATTGATAAATAATATTTGAATTAAAAAGGTGTGATTTTTTTAAGTACTCGCAAATAAATATGGTGATTATATTTCTTTCTTTATAACATACATTAATAAACATTTAAAAACCACATCTCTGCACTTGCAATGAGTTACATGGCATTCAAGCTCAGTGCATGTAGTCCATTCGCTGTTACTTCACACTTTTTTGAAGCCCTGCTAAAGTTCTACTTCCAGAATATGCCTCCGCCTCATCCAAACAAAACTTAACCAGATATAGAAAATCACACCAGAGGGACTACGCACTGCTCTCAGCGTAATAATATTTTGCACAAGACCTACTTGTTACTAAGAATTGCCAACACACCTATTTTCTCACAGTTTTTACTCATATAAGTTATAAATAAAATACTCTAATTTACAAACAAAATATAAATAAAATAATAATTTAATCAAAAACAAGGTACTTTTATGTTACACAAGTATAAAACGTTTGTGATACATGGCATATTTAGGAAATAACTAAACATTTCATACATGGCGTGATTTTTCGAGGGTTTCATTCAAAAAGTGTGAAGAAACCGCGAATAGACTATATGCATGTAGGCAACAGAATATCTTTTATGCCCTTTGAGGGTATCAGTTTATTCAGAAAATGTGTATTTAAATAATATTAATATTTCAATAACACACTCTTTGATTTTGCCACAAGAAGTCACTGGTAATGGACTTGCACTTGGTAAAATGTATGCATAGCTCAATGTTTAATAAACATTTTTTGTTACAAGGGAAAGTTAAGTGTGTATACTTCTGGGAAAATGTCTACCTATTGAAATTAATTAATTCTGTATTTCATCTAAAAAATCAAGTTGGTATTATGCCAGAAGTAATTAACACAAACTTCATGATAAATAAAACATACATACAATTAATAACGTGTAATTTCTTTTTAATAAAAAAATTTTTTATGTCTTAATAACATTAGATTGATTGGAAGTTAATTTAATTTCATGCACATGTGTTTCACACATACGAACCTGAAATACATTCAAAACACACCAGCAGAGTCTTGGCAAATAGTGGCTATTCTTACAGATGTTACCAGGGTAAGTGGTTGACAAGCAAATTATGGTACAGGACCAGTCACAAATCACTATCTCGTTCCCCATAAGAATCTGTATTCTACCGAAAACTGCAGTGTTTTGAAAAATGTAACCCCACAGCTGGCAAGAGATTACTGTATACAAATCCACCCCCTTCCCAATAATGCTATACTAGGACTAACTTCCGTAGCTTGGATAACCACAAAGGTGCCGCTAAATGTCTTTTATACTGTTACAAGATGCCAGAGGGGCGTATCTGAGTTCGTGAGAGATGGAGGTCTTACTTAAAATAAATGAACTAAATTTAATTTTTAATTTATTCACATAGCTATTATTTACAACATAAAAATATCTGTCTCCAACATCACACTTGTTATTCTCAGTGAGCGGAATATTTAATGTCTATTTCAATTCTAATTAAAGTAATTATCAATGTCTCTATACTTGTTACAGTCACAATTTACACTCGTTATTTGCACATACTCTACCTGTCTATTGCCATTTTTTCAAATGTCTTACACTCACACATCCAGTTCAATAGTACCACCTGTCAGTCTCACTCTCCACTGTACTGATGCTCGCAGTCCGCAGAATTCACTCTTTCTGGTCTCTCTTGATGCCACTCGACGCTCTGCTGCTTCTTTGTGTTTGCACACCTATAGTTTATGGTCGCACAATCCTCGAAACTCTCAAACTCTAAAACTGTCTGTTCAGAGGGATGTCATGGCTTAAATAGTCTCGGTGGCCCTATCTGGAAGGTTCCCCGCACCCTGAGTCTTGCAAGGACAATGAGACAGAAATTCTTTCAGATAACCACAGAAATTCAATCCACTGGAGGTCAGGAGCACACAAGTTGCAATTGGCTTATCATAGCAGAACATGCGGCGGCATGTCTTTGAAAATCAGCACGCACCCTAAGATCACTTATACACTGAAGAGCCAAAAAACTGGTATAGGCATGTGTGTGCAAATAACAGAGGTATGGAACCAATCAGAGTAACGCGATGCGGTTGGCAGCTAGATCGGTTACTGCTGATACAATGGCAGATTATCAAGATTTAAGTGAGTTTGAACGTGGTGTTATAGTCGGAGCACGAGATATGGGACATAGCATCTCCGAGGTAGCGATAACATTTGGATGTTCGGGTACGACCATTTCACGAGTATACCGTGAATATCAGGAATACGGTAAAGCATCATATCTTCGACATCGCTGCGGCCGGAAAAATATTGTGAAAGAATGGGACAAACAATGACTGACGAGAATCATTAAACGTGACAGACGTGCAATCCTTTCTCAAATTGGCGCAGATTGGATTTGTGGACTGCCTGCAGGATTCATGGTGTGAATTGCCTCCTGCATACCTTCAGACATTAGTAGAGTCCATGCCACATCGTCTTGCGGCACTTCTGCGGGCTTGGGGAGGGGGGGGGGCTACACCATATTAGACAGGTGTACCAGTTTTTTTGGCTCTTCAGTGTATGAAGTTCACACACTTTGGCTTGCACTGCATCTAATTTTAAATGCAAGTCATGGCAGTCACAAAAGCTTTTGCAGTTGAAATGTTTGTAGAAATTTTAAATCTGAATGTTTTATATTTTTATAATTTACTGTTGAATACCAATCACTTTTGTTTTGTATGAGTTGTTTATTAAATTTAGAATAACCATCAACCCATTCATACGGATATACACCTTTTCTCAAAACAAAACCAAATGTAAATCTTTTAGTAGTAAGGTAGTAATTCAATATTTGCAATATTACGTTTTGATCTACTTTTCAACAATAACAATCATTAACCTATTTACCTCTTTTAAATTGTTTACAGCATTATGTAAGGATGTACTTATATACCCAAATGTATCACTAAACATAAATTCAATATTTAAATTTTGTTAAGACTCCTTACTCTTAAATATGCATTTTTTTTATGGCATGTAATATAATTTTCAATTATTATATCATAATACACTGCTTTAAAATATTTCCTTTCAGATATACCATATGGTTGTTCGTATTGGTTAACAATAACTTTCTTAGAAAATGAAATATAGTATTCTTTAGTGTTTGGTATAATATGTAAAGTTCCGTCTTTATAATATTACCGCCTCACAGGTAGGCGCCATATAGTAACGTTGCGGAAGTATTACTTGTTGCCACAGCTTGCTCATAGGTAGAATACGAGACTCAGTTCCAGGTGACACCGATTAAGTAAAAAGAAGAAATTCCAGATTAGTTTGCTTTATACTTTATTTATCATTGAAGTTTCACAGTGCTGCACAGACGACTTTCCAGTTTGCAGAGTACGAACTTTCACAATTAGTTATCCCAGTGCAGAAAACAGCGCCACAGTAGTTTACAGTTTGTTAATGTCTTAACTTGCATCGCAAGACTTAAGTTCCGAAGGCAGGAGGGATGTTTGTTCCCTCCTGGCACCCTAACGACCCCCCACACCGGCGGAAATAAGTTGATAGAATTTAAGTGACGTTAAATTGAAAAAGAAATGCGAACAAAAGATCTTACGGTCACGGGTGCTTGCCGGTGTGGGTGAAATTCTTCACGCCTAACGCGTCTTCACACGCCCGATGCGCCTTCTTCGACGGTTGGTGACTTTCTCTCCTCTAGGCGATAGGCACCACCAGTATATATTAGGCAGGCCTATCCCCCCTTTTCCTAAGATAAGCGCAAGGCCTCCGGCGATGCCAGTAGCGTCATCCAAACTACGCTGTGTCTCGCGCTCACAACATGTTGTTGTACTCGCAACTGCGTCACGTCGCAGCCACATAACCAAAACAACAACTTTCGAAAACCTTTCGAAACTAGACGGTAAACGGACGTAAACAGCAGATGTCCGCACACGTCTGCTCGACCAACAAACACGGGAAACTAGCCACCGCGGCTTTACTTGAAACTTGATAAAATATTACAAGGCTTTCCAAAGCTAAATACACACGAAAGAATTTACACTCGTGTCCCGAAAAATTAAGCATATTGCATCATTACAAATATTTATGTGTGAATAATTTTCACTGAGTTTTAACATCCATTCTGAGAAAAACTTTGAATCATAGCTTAAGTTGTAAAAGTTTGTTAGCTTTAAATTTAAATTACACTTATCACATGCCACGCCTGTAAAGTTCCCTGTCACATGATCAGGATCTCAAGCATTTTTTATTTTATTATTGAATTCTATTCCACAAATATGACAGTGTTTGGTATTTATATACCTCCCTAAATCCTCATTATTTTTCCATCGACATATTCTCATTTATTCTTTTTATTTCATAATACTTTTTTTTAACATTTCATTACTTTTTTCATTAAAATAATTTTTTTTATTGTTTTATTTGAGAGAGAGAGGGGAGGTGGGGAGAGAGAGAGAAAGAGAGAGGGGGGGTTGTGTGTGTGTGTGTGTGTGCGTGCGTGCGCGCACGCACGCATAATACGTACTGACAATTTAAACACTAATTTGCCTCATCTTCTTGTGTCATCACGTCACCGGAAACGACATGCTGCCAGAGCCTACCAGCACACCCCTAGATGCAGGGTCACCCACGAACATGTCAGCCAAGTTCGTTTTGCCTTTATGTCAGAAGTCACGTCAACCCACCATGTTAGCAGCCAGTATCACCCAACGACACACGTCAAGAGTTTTCTTGGCGCCCAACGTGGTGCCACAGCGCTTTTTTAATTAATAAATTAAGCAGAACCAGGCCAGCAATACCCTGAGAACCATTTAATCTAGCCGGGAGTCAAACCGAAAACCAACTACAATTCGGGGAGTCTGTAAATACCCCATGGCGCTCAATAGTTAGCCAGGATGTCTGAATCAAATTTGAGCTGACCAAGGCTACCGCAATGGAAGAAACCATTGACAACCCCGCCGAATGGTGTAATATACCCACATGCCGCAGAGCGAGAGTTAACTTCATCAGTTGTGCACATTGCCAAAACAGATTCCACTACCTATGCTTGGGGTGGAATGATGAGCCCCACTACACGGACGGGTTGGAATACTGCCGTAATGAATGTCGGACCCGCCAAACTGCTTATTGTAGCTGACTCACTTGCGCCGGGCAAGGGATCAACACTGTAAGAAGTATTGTATGTGCACAAACGTTTCATCACGTATGCACAGGCTGGCCAGAGAAAGAATCACGAGACCGGGCTTAGGATACATGTGTGAGGTTTGCTGACGTGCGGAAGAATACAGACAAAATAATCCCGGCACTCACCACAGCACGATGTCCACCCGGAATAGCGACGGGCCCCAACTTCCATAATTTGTGGGAAGACACCACGACGAGGACCCAGTAACATTCACTCTGAAATGCAAGAGGGAGTTGAAGGACAACGAAGTTCCAGTTAAACAATGGGTCATTAAAACCCAGAGACAGTTAAAAGGGAAGGCACTCGACTGGTGGAACAAATACAGGGAGTTAATTACAGAATAGGGGCAACTTTGTTCATGTCTTGCCACCCAATTCTCAGGCGAGGAAATACTGGCACACTTAAAAACAGAGTTCCACAGTCGAACCCAGGCCACCAAGGAACAGGCCGAAATCTTCATTAGGCGTAAAGTGCAAATGTACCACAGGATATTTCCTTAAGGAAACGAGGAAAGTTGTGTACGCAGTGTCTCGCATATGATGTTTCCAAGCGACGTAATTTTCTACAAATTCCCAGGCCACAGTAAGTGGAAGAACTAGTGGAGCGTGCGAGAAAGGCAGAGAGAAACTACCGAGAGCAGGCGGCCTTGGAGCGTAACAAAAGGGGCAAGGGGGAAGAGGAATCGAAGGAGTAAATGGGGCGGGTGAACCACCCTACACCCCATACTCCTCTTTCTCCCCTGCCTGACTCCTTAAGGTGGAAGGGAAGATAAAATTCGCAGTCAAAATTAAACAGACAACCCACTCACGCGGAGTTCTTGGTGGCTCCCGAAATTGGAGAAACAGTCATTTTGTGACAGTCCTGGCTCCAGCAGCATAAATACAACGTGGATTGTGGGCAACGCCATGTCCAGCTTGGGGGGAAGAAACACTTGACGGTCCAATGGGAGCAAAGCGGCGACGTCATTTCCCAGCACACAGCTCCACCACATAAAATAGAGGAACCTGTGCAGTTGCAACAGCTACAGGTGAACTGAACCAAGCCGAACCGCTGCCAACAGCGACACCTAGGGGTGAGACAACGGACGAGGAAACCTCAATGTCAACCGAAACCACCGATTTCCGAGACAGAGAACGAGGTCACATGTAGACCCCAAGGGCAGATGCACCCTTGCCCAGCCGGAACCCTGAATCCTGAGCGAGAACCAGCAGCAGAAGACAAAAAGTAAGAAGAGGGGGAAATGGAGGAAGATCCCCGTTAACGATGCCCGCCTAACTTGTGCTACCAGCAGCCCGCGATCAAGTCAACTTCCAGGACCCTGAACCACTCTTGGACACAGAACAAAGGAGTATCCAACCTACACCCACGAGAGATGATTGACCAAAACATTACCCTCGACAAACTTCGTCCAGAAGATGGCCGCCAAGCGCGGTCGCATGACTCCCAGCAGGTCTGAACTGTCGTGGCGGAACCCCTTGGACAGGCAGCCCCGCCGACAAGCCCAGCCACGCCGATGAGGCAAGGGTGTCCGAAGAGTCTCAGATGGCAAAACCGACCATGTCCATCCCAGAGGACGCGGGTACCACCAGTGCTTCGATGCCGGACGGCAGCGAGGCCACTGCTGCACCACCTTCTGTACAGGAGGATGAGCCCAGCAGAGTAGACGAGGCAGGGGTGCCTGAAAAGCCCCTGCCTCAGACGGCAACCCAGACCACATCAACCCAGGAGGGCGTGGTCACCCACCGAGCCATGACGCTGGCCGGCGCCGAGACCACTACCACACTGCCTGCCGCATGGGAGAATGAGTCCAGCAAAGCCAAGGGGGCAGGGAAAGCAGATGAGTCCGTGCCTCTGACGGCAACAAAAACACCGCCCCTCCAGGATGAGAGGACACCCAGTTGTGCCTCGGTGCCTGGTGGCCCCGAGCTGGTCACTGCCAAGCATGACATCCAACAGAGCCGACGAGGCAAAGGTGCCCAAAGTGCCCCTTCCTCAGACTGCAACCCAGGTCACGTCCATCCTGGAGGATGTGGCCACCCACCAGGCCTCGATGCCGGACTGCAAGATGGCACCACTAGAGATTGTCACACGTAAAATTAACTGCTGTGCAACCAGTTAGGAGGCTACAGAGCAGAGCCAATTTAAAATGCCTTCAGCATCACGGCAAGTAAACCAGTAGAATTGACACACCTTTCATGACTCATGAGTGGAACTTGTATATACACACAAGTGTTCGATAACTTTTCTCGTGCCCACCAGTAAATTGGCTTTCTTCCAGGTGAAATCTGTTAGATGATTTTTGTAAATAAACACAGCCTTCAACTTATTCACGTGAGCAGCATGCTTATTACGTAACAAACGTAAAGACACGAGCATTCACTCGCCACACGGCCATTACCATGTGACAGCTATCCTCCCCAGTGAGTAGAACCCATTAGCCGGGCTGCTGGCCCGGCCAGCCTGCGCGCTAGAGAGAGACAGCGCTACTCCATGCTAAAAATTATCTAAAAGATTCCAAGCAAAATTGTAGTAGAAATACAGTATTATGTCAGTTAATCTGCACACACAAAATTTCCATGGATTAGAAACGTATGTTTTTTTTTATTGTAGCCTTAACACGCAATATCTCTGAAACCACTTCACTGTGAAATCAACTGTTAATACTTACTATGCGCACTAAAAGTATATAAGGAAATTTAATTTGAATATTTGATCTGAAAAAGAAGCAGTTTACAATATTTTTAAAGGTAGATCAATGTTACCAACAACTGACATAAGATTAAACCTAACATAATGTCTAAATGAAGGTAAAACTTTTTCAAAAACCACATTTTTAATTCTTCTGCAAGTTTTATTTTTCATGTCATAACTAATGAATATGGACCTAGTTAATAAAATAGTTTTGTGTTAGGTGCAAGTCTAACATCCATTCACACAACGAATTAAGTAGTTCAGTTTCTATTTTTCTCAAACTTGATCATTAATTGTTTTGGATGGAATCAATATCTTATCGAAATTAAACTGCTATATTTTTGTAAAAAAATTTTTAATATATTTTCCTTCGTAGTAATTGAGTTATAAACAATTTTGAGATAAAACTTTTTAATAGGCATGTGTGAAGGTCTTTTTTTAAATGCGAAGCAAAGTCGAAGTGAAGCTTACATCGTGCAAAGGAATTCCAAAGAAAATTGAAGTCGAAGGATTTAAAAGTGTATATATATTAATTTATAGTAGCCTACAGTTTTCAAGTTTATTCAACTCATTCGTACTGATACTGCCAAAAAAATGTATGCCTATTATCACTGAGCAATGGAATAAAACATATCCTAATCTTGTACTGCTGAAAACCGAAATATTAAAATATCAAAATCTGCAAGAAAGTAATTATTATAAATTTAGATACCTACAAACTTTATAAAACTACCATACTTTATATATCCAGTCCCATTTGGTGTCGCCAAACTCCTGCGCATGATAAATACGTTAACTGCTATGACATTGCCAAACATAATTCTGAATAACAGGATAACAGCCATGCATACAAAAAGCATTAAAAATATATATGAAAAACGATTTATGCTGGCTGGCGTTTATAACCAATTTAGAAAGAAAGTTTCTAGGAAACCTGTAAAATAAACGTGGATAAGGGAACAATGTATCGAGGTTCCTCCACATTTTCCTGTTGTGTTCACAATAATTTATTACTTTTACTTTTTTTTTTTTGGTGGTAATGTGGCCAACAGCAAAGCCCACTGCCAAAACCGAAAAATAGGAGCAAAGACCAACACGCTGTAATAACCCCCAGAAAAACGAACAAGGAACAAAACCAGACGGGAGCACAAATACTATTTTTCTGGGTAGAGGTCCATCAACCATGGAGGGAAAGAAAGGCCACGGAACAAGGGATAGCAATGTAGGAGAGGGGCGGTCACCTTGGACAAATAACAGGACACCAAACTCCCAAAATCAGATAATATCATAGCGCTCAAGTAAAAACGAGCGAGAACGTCACAAACTGCCCGAGGGTCATGAAGAAGTACCGAAGGGTAAGAGGCAGGAAACCTCACATGAAGCCATTCAAGGGCGACATACAACGAACTTTGATCGCCGCCAGTGGAACACTGAAACAATAGATGGGTCAAATCTGTACTAGGGGTGCCGCAGGAGGCATTAGGGACTACATATATGACGTTTATACAAATGAGACTGGGATGCATTATGACCTGAAAGGAGACAAAAAATTACTGCTGAACTACAATGATGATATCCTTGCCGAGAATATGTATGAAATAAATGTGTATATAAAGTATTAAAAACCGAAGTATACTTTTCCCAGGTCTGCTTCCGAAGACGTAAAATTTCCCCGTTTAATATAGGATAGAAAATCCAAAAGAAAAAAAAATTAACTTATTTAATTTTACAGTGTCCAAAAAGTAACTAGACTAATACAACAAACCACGCAAGTTGTAGTAAAAACAAACAAACATAAAAAAAATGTTGGTCTATATTTTTATAAATACTTAATTCTGAACTAATAAAACAGTAAGCATGCGTAAGGCTGTTTACATGTTTTGTTGCTGTTAACAGTCAAGTAATAGGCTTAAAACAAAAATGGTGTATTTTTTTATATATGCATAAGTTTTGCAATACATAAGGTTATTGTTACTTGCAAAACATCTACTCTCAAAACAGAGTTATTTTCAAAAATCAAAATGTAGACTAATTGATGATTTAAACTTGGGTTGGTATAAAATATTTGTTTATGAACAAGAAGATTAAAAATAAATGCATGTCACAGAATATATTTTTAACATGAAAATGTAACAAATGAAATAGTAAATATAATAGAACATTTTTTACAGTGAATATGAAAGGAACACTTTCTATGTTCAAACTATATTGGGGAAACTTCATGTGCACATGTCTTCAAATAATATACAGAACTGATATATTAAATTTACATATGCAAAGTACTTCATATAATAAATCTTTAATAAAATATAATAAACATGATATAATATCTCTTAATAACCTGTGGGGAAACAATTTAACTAAAAAAACAATAAATTTTTTTTAAATATAAAAGTAAGTCAAACTGATAATGCATTTTGACAAGCAATGCATACAGACATGATCATCATCCACACTTCAAGGTCTAGTTTGTGGGTGTAGCTGGGTGCAAAATGTCACAAAAATAATAGCATAAAGACAAAATAGCCACGTCAAAATTAGAAAGGTAAAGAAACATAAATATATGAGACAGAAAATCCACTAAGATGCCTTTCCACAGGTGTGTCTCTNTATTTTTTTTTGGTTTTTTTTTTTTTTGGGGGGGGGAGGGATTGGTAGGATATGCTTTATTCATTTTAGGAGGATTTTGGTGGGTTTAAAAAGGGGAAAAAGGGGAGAGCCCCCTGTATAAAAACCCCTGTTGCACTGTTTTTATTTATTTGTTTGTGTTGCTGAGGGGCATTCATTGTTTCCATCATGATGGCGAAAGTCTCTGCTTGGGTAGTGGCGGTTAGGAGTTTTTGGTTTGCGGCTCTGATGTGTGACATGATGGGGCGTAGTGCGTTCATGAAGAATTGTAGTTCACCGTGTTGTTGCATTAGTTCGTGAGGTGATTCTTGTGTCGGTGTGATGCAGGTGGGGGGTTGTGGTGCTGGTTCTCTGTGGAGGTTGTATTGCTGCCTGGTGTTGAACATGGGCTGTTGTGGCATTGGTTGATGTTGTGGTGGGTGGGTTGCNTCCGGTCGGTTGCTTGTAGTGGTTTTTCTAGGTTGAGCTCTGGCTGGGTAGGTAGTTTGCTGTGCGTGTTGCGGCTGTGGAATCCAATTCGGAGTTTTTGGATGCAGCACAGGGAATTCCCGAGCTGTCCATGCTGTGGCCCTGGGTGGTGGTTGTGTTTGTGCTGTTGCTACTTGTTGAGACTTGAGGATTTCTCGATGTAGAATTCTCCTGCTACACTCCTTGTGTCCTCCTGCGTGGTTGTTCTGGCAGTTGGGGCACTTTCTCGCGGGGTTTCTGCGGTTAGTGTGCATGCATCTGTACTGTGGCTTTCCGCACAGTTGTTGCATCTCGGGGTTCTGTGGCATTGCGGTGCTACGTGCCCGTAGCATTGCCACTGTTTGCATCTTTTCAGGGATGTCTGGGTGTAGTCTTGTATTTCTACAATGAAGTGTACAATGTGTTTTACTTCCCTCATTTGCTTCTCCTGGGAGGAGTCGGGCAGAATTATTAGCATTGGTGGAAAGTAGTAGGGGGAACGCTCAATGCTTGGGTCCCCAAGTATTCTGACTTGGTGTATATTTATGCCTTGGTTTTCTAGGTCGTTCTGGACTTCTGTCGTTGTTCTTCCTGGCAGATTTCGTGCAATTAAACGAATTTGTTTGTATTGTCCAGGAGATGAGTAGGTGAATGGTTGCAAGTTCAGGTCAATCAGTTTTTGAAGCAGTAGTGAGTGGGTTTTTGTGGATTCAGGGTCAAAACGGATCCTGTTGCTTTGCTACAGGATGTTGAATTTTCCGCAAGTTTGTTGTAATTTGTGCATTGTTTGAGCTGGGTATCTGCCCAGGCTGCCTTTACAAAAGATTGAAGGTGCCTTCGTTGGTAGTTTTGAGGTTGTGTTGGAGGTGGCTGCATTTTGCTGAGTTGATAGTACCTGGTTTGTTTACACTTAGATTCTTTTGTTTACACTTGAAATTTTTGATGCGCTTGATGAGGTAGATTTATTTCTCTTTCTTCCGTGGTGTACTTCTTGGAAGTCTTCTGTTGTTAATTTGGATGAATTTTCAATATCTATATCGATGTCAGAGTCGTCTTTAGCGAGTTCCAAAGATGAAAAGCTATTGTGAGTCTCCACGTTGGCTATGGTGAGGGAGTCTGTGTGGTTTCCATTTGTTGGAGCTGAGTTGGTTTGTCAATGGTTGCTTGAGCTGGTGATTTGTTTCTTGAGTGGCAGGCTGTTTGAGGTTCAGGTTGTGCTGTTGGAGGTTGAGCATGTGAGTTTGAATTTCTTGCAAGAATTTGTTCTTGTGTTGTTGTGGCTTCTTTCAATTTCAGCGTATATAAGCGTTTTTAGTAGTTCAGATTGAATTGATTGACTCCTTCCATAATGTGCAGTTGTTGGATGAGACTGAGTCTTTCATCGAGGGTAATGCCTTTATTCCTTAGTCGGCAGAAAAGCCTATATTCCTCCTGGCTCATGGTTGGGTCAGGGGGAGGGGCCTGTTCCGAGAAAAACACTTGTTTGTGTTGATGCCGCACCGCCACTGTGGAAAACATGGTGGCTTATAGTGTCGTAGTTAATGCCTCCAGGCACAGACTATATGATGCCTGAAGGTTAAGGGGTTTTGCAATAATGTAGTCGTTTACTGTTTCATTTGAAGGACGAATATATTGTCTCGAATATATTCAAAAAACAACATACATTAACACTTCCGAGGTGTGGTACTCTAATAATTTGAATTTGACTACTCGGATTAACTGCTGACGACTTCGTGTTGGAGGGGGGGGGCTTCTCTTGACGGTGATTGTATACTTAACTCTTGCTGGTATGATGCCAGCTGTGGAGGGTGAGCTCCGGCGATGGGCGGCCTTGGACAAAGGCCTGCAGGTGCTGCCGTCTCACTGGACTGCTGTTCTACTGACGCGCGGCGATATTAAACTGACTGCTCTCTCGAACTCACGTCTCTGGGCGGTAATAATTGACTGATTCCCCACTTCTCTCGTAAAAGCGTTTATATGCACTCCAGCCTCCCCCCTTAAGTGTCGGCACGTGTCTCTATTATTAGGGGAGGGGGTGAGGTGGTGGAAAGCAGAACAATGCCTTTCAAAACATGTGCCCTGGTTCCTGAAGGTTGGGGGGCAAGGGGGGTAGCACCTTGCTCCTAGCTTGCTCCGTCAGCTATTTCCT
The DNA here is from genome assembly GCA_002778355.1 of Clitarchus hookeri. Taxonomy (NCBI): domain Eukaryota; kingdom Metazoa; phylum Arthropoda; class Insecta; order Phasmatodea; family Phasmatidae; genus Clitarchus; species Clitarchus hookeri. The sequence goes on from NQII01001359.1 coordinate 455,981, forward strand.
GTTGCGTTTCCACATTGTCCTGTGGTTAGCTAAGGGGGTAGGGGGGTGTTCTCCGCACCATTATCCAGCTCGTCAGCTGTTTCTTCCGTGGTGCGTGTTTTCTGAATTTTAGGCGAACTGCGTTTCTATATTTCGTGAAACCTCTGCGATCAACAAATCTCACGGGCTTGCTAGAGGAGTAGGGGGTGAAGGGGGTGGGGGGAAGGCCTAAGCCGCAGGACATGTGTAACTGCGCTTTGCCACCTGCCTCGTGGCACGTGTCGACTGAGAGGCGCTCGCAAAGTGGGTCAGCGATGCTTTTATTCCAAAAGACATCACACGTCAGTGTCCATGTACTAATTGAAAAATATAACACTACTTGTAGGAAAATTAAAATCACTGTTTAAAAGTATAATCCCTGTTTAAAAATAAAATCACTGTTTAAAAATAAAATCACTATTAAGAAAATAAAAATCATAGTTTGAGTCACTGTTAGGCAGTAATAGTGACTCGAGTCTATCACTGGTACCAAACCTGGGCCCTCTGACCCCCTTCCTCAACCGGAAGCGGGGCTAGGAGTCAGAACCCAGGTGGATTTGTGGCTCTGCGAGAGCGCTGGCTATCCGCGAAAACCGCACTTTAATATCTGACAAGAATCGCTGATCTTCAGGCTACGAGGCGTCACAAGTTGCCAGATTTCTTAGCGGCCTTCCCACTAGTTTTAGGAGGCATTGTGGCTTGATACCACTACACAAGGGTTTCCACAGCCTGCTGTTTACAGGCTGTGGACATGAGGCCCACCTAGCTTCTTGCTCCCCTAACAAAAAAAAGAGACAGAGGGAGAAAGAATGAGACAAAGGAAAGGACTGGGGTATAAAAACATTCCCTCCCTCCTTTTTTTTCCTGTGGCAAGCTGGTAGATTGTTCTCTCAGAAGGGTGGAGCTTGGGACAAAAACTACAAACTTTGTTTGAAAAACAGTGGAAGTTTAGCACATTTTCTACTCAGGCTTTCTTTTCCAGAGGTGCTTCCTTATACTGGAATACTTTCAAAGTTCATAATGGCCCAGGGGAGGGGAAACACTTGGTGAAAATGTTCCGACTTTTCAATCAAAGATTTTTTAATTCGAAGATGAAGTCGAAGGTACAGAAGTCTTCAATTCAACTTCGAAAATGTGAAGCTTCGCATACCCCTACTTTTTAAAAATGTTAACTCAGAAACATTCTGATTTGATTGATTTTCTATTTAAAAATTTTACTTATCGATTTATTTTTTCAATGTGCAAACTTGACTGTAATTGTGCAAATAAAAACACTCTTTATAGACAAAAAATTAATTTTAATATTTAAATATAAAAACTTATTGACTTTGTAACATCACAAATGCTTTATTTTGGGAATGATTTGATAAGAGTGAAAAATGAAAAAATTCAGTTAATTTACTACAAACATGATCATTAACAGAAAACTGCAAACATTCCTTCATTGTTTTAACGTATCAAATAATAGCAAAAAAAATCCAGATAGTCAAAATTCATAATTGGCGTACAAAAACTGCACACACCTGCTGCACATTTGTTCTTTTGATGATCTTTTATAATAATTCATATACTTTAGCTTGCATACTCACTGTCATCTTCACAGACAATACAATTATTGGTAATGAGAAAAAATTAATAAATATAGTTACCTAGTACTGGCGGCAAACTACTCTAGCATTAAAAACTACGGACACCCGAATCTCGCGAAAAGATTTCCACGCATGTTAGTTTTACAATACACTACAGGTATAGCAACAGTTTTCTTTTGCTTACTGGTCGCATGTCTTTGTCTAAGGAAATGTTAACTTGGCTAGCCAATCAGAATTAGGTTACTACTGTAGTGTGGGTTTGTGATTCGCGAGCTACACCTAAGACGCGTCACCCAGTGATCAACCAAACAAGAAAGTGGATATGAGCTAAAGTGTTGTGATATACAACTGCTCCTGAAATATTTTCGTGAAATTCGGGTGTCCCTATTAAATACTCATCACCCACGATCCCATATAAATAGGCAAAAAATGTCTTCCCTTAAGGTCTAAAGGTCAGCTGATCGCCATAGAAACAATCTCCTGTCCAGTACAGCACCACGCATCTGAACGATCACCTGGAAACGTGATTTAAAATTATAATGTTCAACTAAAATATTGAGAACCTTGTGGTAAAATCCTAATAGGAAACCTTCGCAAAGAGTTACATGAGAGTTAACAAAGTGGCAAAGTTTGAAGGGGGAGAAAAAGAACACATTACCTATAGGTAAGCTAGTTTAATGAATCATTCCCATGATCGGGCACCGTGATCGCACAATAACTGCTAATGCAGAGACTGGCTTACGATTAATAAAGGACCCTGTTACAACGTTCTCAAAGTTCTTCAGCAATTGCAGTCAACGGCGTTAAGTTACTTAACATTTTAAGTATTTACCTTTAGGAAATTCTACATCCACTATTATTAAATGACTATTTTTGAGTTCTCTTTGTCATTTGTAAATTATAAAAAAATCTTTCATGTTACTTAATTTTGAAAAAGGTTTTTTATAATTTTTTGGATTATCTCAAAAGCAAATAAATATTAAGATTGCCATCCAAAACACAAGTTATACTTCTTCAAAATTTTATAAGCAGTTTTAAAATTTTAAGCTTTCTTTTTTTAAGACACTTTTTTAAATTAAATTAAATTTTTGAACTTTTTGAGAAGTATGTGTAATTGAAAGAATGCTAATACATGTTTCAATTTTTAAATTACACAAATATTTATTTTATGTACTTCAATAATTTTTAAGTTTTTTTTTCTGTTTTTAGTATGCTCTTTAGGTGATAGCGATGACAGAATTTATAGGAAAGTGAAATAGAGTGGTTCACTTCTCTTATGTTATACTCAAGTCTGGCGAGATAACAGTGGATCCAATGTCGCGACATCATACAACTCTTCCTAGTACTATTTTCGTTACCAGNTCAAGTCTGGCGAGATAACAGTGGATCCAATGTCGCGACATCATACAACTCTTCCTAGTACTATTTTCGTTACCAGCCACTTATATTGCACTACAGCGAAACCCTGCGAGTCTTACAGGTACTATTCTTGTATTTAACTATGGCGACACAAGGTGCGTTATAGTTCTTACGATAACTGTTTCTGCCCTCTAGTACCAGATTTATTAACTAGATATTCAAAGAGGCAATTTTATAATCAACAGACAGGTGTGCCATTTTAATATTAAACTGAAATCATGCAATTATGTAGGTGTTAAATAGCATTTTGCTAAACGGCATAATGCTTATCGACATAATGCTTAACAGCATAATGCCTAATGATGCAATGCCTAATGCCATTAGACACTAATGGTGTAATGCCTAAAAAATGAGTTAGGCATAATGCAGTAGGTATTACGTTGGTCCCCCAGCCTCTCCTGTTATTTCATTATGAAAGGAGGTATTAATGAGGGTTAGCTCTTACATTGAAGATCCCAACAACATAAAACAATGTTCGGAGAATTGTAATATAATTTTACTTCGTTACCAATATTTTGCAAAAATATGGCTTAAAATCTTGATTTTTAAGGGGCTTTGTAAGGAGCATCTTGTTTAACATTAAAATACTTCCAAACTTTACTTTTTCTGTTTCACACCACGTCAGAGTAGAAATTAGCTCACCTATAAGTACGTATGCAGACATAAAGGCTCATTTTTTAATATTTGGCCAACAGGTCCAACTCAAGTTTATACATCCACTATTTGTACTAGACGCACAGAGAAAGTGTGATTTTTTTTCCAGGTACAGCAGATGTAATTATAGAGTTTTTATTAACACTTTGCATTTCAAAATTTTTTTAATTAGATGCCAAATGTTTACCCAGTATTTTTACTGCAATGCAATATTTCAAAGTTTTTTGTTAAAAGCATTCATAGGACTACCCATCATGATGAATGACCATGTAAAAAAGAATTACGTGTATGTAATTATATGCCCAAGAGATTTATTTAGTCTTATAAATAAAACAATCTCTTTTGTTCCAGTAACCACCTGTAATCATGATAACATTGTGACCTCAATTGCAAGCACGTATTTTGTGCTACATACGCTCAGCTACAGTGGAACCGCGTTATAGCAATAGTCGACAATGGCAAAATAAATTATCGCTATAGACCGTTATCATTATAACACAATTTATCTTTTTTTTTTTGAGTGTACGAAAGTGTTGTGCCCTAATTTACCGTGTGTAATGTACAGTGTTGCCCTTCCGACCAGGAGGTTCTTACGGGCTGCCCTTGTAGATCCTGTGTTTAAAGAATACAGTAAACTATACCTATGAAGTGTATGTAACGACCAGCAGACGCGCGCGACGGGTCTTCCTACTCCTTTCTTCTTCCCCACCCCCAAATTTTCGAGTTGCGGGATGGAGTTAGTTGCCTACCAATCAGCGCGCTACTTCACTCCTTGTCTCTCTCTTTCACCTACCTCTTCTTCTCCTGTCTCTCCCCCCTTCTCCAAAACATTTTACAAACCTGTCACGCCTCAAAACAGAGCTTCCACATGTTTAAGTTTCCCCTCCACTCCCTTTCACAGTCATGTTGCCAATCAATAAATTCCTCCAAACCTTCTTTGTTTCCGTGTAAGGGCAGAGGATAGCCAGCCTCTCAGGTTGAAAGAAAGAAAGAAAGAGGAAACAGGTTTTTTTTTTAGGGGTGACATTCCAACACTGCAAAAAAAAACCAGCAAGTCGCGTAAAAGAAAAATTAAGCCAGCTACCCGCACACACCCGCAGCAGTTGTTAATGGTCTTTTAACAACCGTAGGGTACTTTTCATTTTACAGCACATCACAATTTTTTTTTTCAAGCTTTCTTTCTCAAAACTAATCATTGTTTTCATGTATTATTCAAAGAATAATAACTAAACAAACTGTTTTAAATCATCAATTTCACGCCCTCAGCGTCTTTTTGCGGCTTAAAATATATTAAAACCAAGTTTCCAAACAAACTTTTACTCGCTCCGCAGAGTGACACACCCACGAGGAAATAAGCGTAATTTAACGAAATCAACCCTGCAACATACAAAATAACATACTAGTAAACTTTCAATAGTATTTCTAATTAAAACATCAACTTAAAATCACTTGTGAAATCATTCTTTAAATACCAGTTACTTAAAATCACCGTTTATGGAAAACTAATTTTTTAATTTCAAAACTTTTCTCGGGTCACGCCTTTACGATTTACGACATTTTTATAACAAACTCTGGCATTTAAAATTCATTTTTAAAACTTTTAAAACCTGCAATATTCAAATTCCTGTTTTTGCACAACAAAAATCACAGATTATGAAATAACATTTTTCAATTACAAAACTTTTCCCGGGTCACGCCCTTATGATGTAAGACAACTTTATAACAAACTTTGGCATTTAAAATTAGTTTTTAGTAATATAAAAAACCTGCAATATTCAAAATTCCCATTTTATTTAACAACTAAACTAAAGTAGTCAACCACCTAGACAGAACAGCGTAAAAGGAGCGGCAGGCTGCTAGCATCTTGCTGCCACCATTCCCCTCCTCCTTCTGCACTTTTTCCAGCTTACCCCTCTTTTCTTGGCCTCGACTAGCTCTACTCCCATTCGTACCTCTCCCCTCCACTATAATACCATCTTCCTTATCCCTAACAACACCCGCCCGCTCCTCTTATCATACCTCCGGCCGACGCGAGTGTCGCCACACAGACTAACAAAGGTTGGCTCACACGTGGCAAGTGGGCAAATGTTTCTTGCGATACGACGTGTTTAAACATTTTTAAAATACGAGTATACAAATGTTCTTATCGCTATAGCGAAAGGCTTTATTGACAGATTTTCGTTATAAACGAAGTTAAGTACCTTTCAAATGATAGGGAAAATGACAGTGCATTTAAAAACTATCGCAATATCGGGTGTGTTGCTATAGGCCATACTCGTTATAGCGCGGTTCCACTGTACTTTGATGACCACCATTCCCGGATAATGTTTTGTTCATGATGAAATTAAATACGTGTTTGACATTCATGCAAAACATGTACATGTCTGATGTTCGCGTAAAACATGTAAGTGTTGAAAACAGAGATATGTGGTTCAAAGTGAATTCTACTTGTCTTACGTGAAGCCAATCACAAACTACTCTGAAAAGATTCAATAATTGTAGTAATCTAATATAAAATAAAACACAACTATTAAACTACACCCTCACGTTTAGAAAAAAAATTTCGCCAATTTGTAACAGTCAATTACGCAAGGCGCTATGCTATCGGACAAGTTTTCTCACTCGTGCACCGTGTCATGCTGCAAGCGATATATCCATATGCAGTTGTATTTCTTTTGCAATTGTTTGTAAACGTCTCTGTGATGAAAACGTGTAATAATATATATTATAGAGGTAAAAAGTTTTTTTTTTTTTTAATGAATTTTAACTAAACTCTAAAGCAGATACCAGTTTTATAATTTCAACTACATTTTATTTTNCTCGTGCACCGTGTCATGCTGCAAGCGATATATCCATATGCAGTTGTATTTCTTTTGCAATTGTTTGTAAACGTCTCTGTGATGAAAACGTGTAATAATATATATTATAGAGGTAAAAAGTTTTTTTTTTTTTTTAATGAATTTTAACTAAACTCTAAAGCAGATACCAGTTTTATAATTTCAACTACATTTTATTTTACGAATTTCAGCAGGTACGACTTACATTGAGTTAAATGTGTAGCAGCAACAAAGCCAGCCATATCTGTATCCGCTAAGTAATTTCCAATCACGTGTTACTAAAAGATAAAAATAAAATCAAGAAAACAGTTTTTCTGTTGCAAAAATAAAAACACATTGTTTATGAAAACATGTCTAGCAAGATAACCAAGTTGCTGTAATTTCATGATAATTAAATAATTTGGGTTGCTGAAATAATTTTGGTTGGACTATGGCAGATTGTAACAGATACCGATTATGGGTTATTGGCCGATACATCGGTATCGGAAAAGATATCTGTCCATCCCTTACACACGCGCAAGCACACACACACACACGCGCGTGGGCACGCACGCACACACACATATATATGTATCCTGTTAAATACTGTGTCTGTATCACTTCCCTTGCCCGTCCTACTTGCGAGAGCGAAAGAATGTTTGAAGGTCATCCAAGTAACCTGAGAGCACGCTGTGATTTTGAAAGGCCCTCCGCCCCGCGTACCGCTGCAAGCCACCATGATAAGCCTATTGCAACTCATGGGCATCTACCTGATGTCCAGTGGATTGAATTATTGAATTTCTACTCTTATCTTGAAAGAATGTTCTGGTTCATTGTCCTTACCTCTCTCAGCAAGACTCAGGGTGTGGGGAACCATCCAGCTTTGGCCCCTAAGCCGTGAGTTTTGAGAGTTTGGAGGATTGAGCGACCTTAAGCGACAGGTGTGCAAAGACTGCAAAGATGATGAGCGAGTAAAGCGTCGAGTGGTGGCAAAAGTGACCAGCAGGAGTGATGACTGTGGGCTGCGAGCATTGGTACAGTAAAGGGTGAGACTGACACCTGGAACTATTGAACTGGATGTGTGACTGTAAGACATTTGGAATGATGGCAATATACAGATTGAATATGTGAAAACAACGAGTGCCAATTAAGTGACTGTAACAAATGTGGAGACATTAACGTATCTTTCACTTCAATGTACAGTTTCAATTCCTGCCAAAATACTCTATGTAAGCTATGTAAAAATATTTCTCTTTAACATACAAAATTTACGTTAATTTTCAGTACAACAAAAATTATTTTACTTTGTGTCTTCCAAAATGGGATTAATTAAATGCCCATGTGCTGGCTTTACATAAAGTTGATTTTTTAACCATTTCAGGACTGAGTCAGGTTTTGCTTACCACTATGACAAGTAAAGACATATGCAGTTTGTCAAGTCACATTCAGTACAGTAGAACCTCTCTATATCAAACCCCTTTAAAGCTACCATCTTGCTGTAAAACGACTCGTTTTCGAGGAGCTGTAAAAAATTTGAGTTAAAAAAGTAGAAAATTTGAGGGAAATCTTCCAAAAAAATTAATGTGTTGCACTTTTTTTGGTTGCTGCACATTGTGTTTCTTCTGGTGAGTGCTGTACTGGCCATAGTGCATGTCTAAAAATAGATACCATCCCCACAGGCAGCCAGCGCAAGCCAATACGTATTGACTCCGCACCCCCTCCACCCTTCAGGCGAACAGATGTTTCCCCGCACTACGGGTCAGAATCTGTCCAAATTCAAATAACTGCCCCTTTGAGATAACTGCGCTCGTCTTGGTATTGTCAAAGGTTGTAGTTTTGAGAGTTGACTGTAAAGGTATGTGCCTTTCCTTCCTGATGACACCAAGGAATTTCATACAGAACAAATATTGCACTACTTATTAACATCCATTCAGGTAATTTTTCCATACTTAAAACTCAGTTTAGTATGTATTTGATACAAGACTGTTGTCAAAAGCTAACTTATTACAGAAAAACCTCCAGCAATGTACTCTTTCGGGCCACATAAACGTTAATGATTGTCATGGTTGGTACAGCTTTAGCATTTCCACCATAGCACATAGCACAGCCCCCACCTTGACTGCCTTGAGCAGGCCAGTGTAGCCACAGCCGTCAGTGAACTGGAGGCACCTCTTGTTAGCCTCAGTGGCGAGGAGCATCACTCGTGGGATGGACTGGCCCAGACCTTGGACCATGTCTACCAGCTCCTCCTTCCTGTACTCCAGGACTGCCAACTGCTGCAAAAGCACTGCCTGCTCCAGGGATGCATATCTTGATACGTACAAGATGAATGGGAAGAAGACAGCCTGTGCCAGGGGCACCAATACTTCCTGACTCACTGCTCTGCCTGCAACAATCAAACCCCATTATGACAACACTGTTGTTTCACTGAAGCTCATTAGTAACCAATGGCAATGAAAGCCAAAGTAATGGTATTACAAGGCATCACAGAATTCAACAAATGAATTTACCATGTTTTTTATGGGAAAAAATAACTTCTACAAGACTATTTTCTGTAAAGGTGTAGTTTATAGGAACATAACCTGACATAATAGCAAGATATACAGTATGTTTTCCTTTGGTGTTAAACCAAAAAAAATGTGCAAGCTTGATCATTTCAGAACATGGGATTCATGGTCAACTTGAGAGCTAAAAGCCATCCATGGGTTGTCACATAATTTTTTCATTCAAAACTGATATAACTGCCAGGGCCAAGTCAGGGTACGGAGGGCTTGGGACGTAGTAAAGTGCGGCTGACAGGAAGGAAGCTTGTGAGAAAATGTCTAGCAGTAACAAGAAGTTCTGTACGAGAAGATAAGATGTACAATGATAATGTGCCAAAGAGGTTTGGGGGGAGGGGGGGGGCTGCGAGGTAGGGTCTCAACAGTTGACGGAAAACTCACAAAAACTGGATCATAATCATTATCAAGTGCCATTCTCAAGCCTGTGGTACGATCAGATCGTAAACTATAATTTTCTTTAATCTTTGTTGGGGCCACGGTGGCTGAGCGGTTAGACTGCTCGCCTCTCATCGAGAGGCGAACCAGGTTTAATCCCCGGCCGAGTCACTCCTGGATTTTCGCAAATGGGAATTGTGCCAGTCAATGCCACTGGTCGGCGGGTTTTCTCTGGATCTCCAGTTTCTCCTGCCCTTGCATTCTGGTGCTGCTCGATTCTCACCTCATTTCAACACCCTCATCTGGTCTCAAGACCTCATGGTTTAGAGCTGCCCAAATCTCTCAACTCTAATCTCTGTCACCACTGTTCAAGAACCACCCTATTTTAAGAATGGGCAGTACTTGGGGGAAACCACCATGCTCCTGCTCGACAAAACCTGGAGGCAATGAATGGTTGATGGTGGAGTTTTGCACTAAAGGGCTCGTTTGCCAGCACCAGGGTTAGTATCTCCTACTTTATAGGACGGATAACACTCGCTAATGGCCTTTGGTATATTTTCTTGGACACCAAGCCATCAGGTTCAAAGCTCTTACTGCTAGGTTAGAACGAGAGAGAGAGAGAGAGAGAGAGAGAGAGAGAGAGAGAGAGAGAGATAGAGAGAGATAGAGAGAGATAGAGAGAGAGAGATAGAGAGATAGATAGAGAGATAGAGAGAGATAGAGGGATAGAGATAGAGAGAGAGATATATATATATAGAGAGAGATAGAGAGAGAGATAGAGAGAGAGAGAGATAGATAGAGAGATAGAGAGAGATAGAGGGATAGAGATAGAGATAGAGAGATAGATAGAGAGATAGAGAGATAGAGGGATAGAGATAGAGAGAGAGATATATATATATAGAGAGAGATAGAGAGAGAGATAGAGAGAGAGATAGAGATAGAGAGATAGATAGAGAGATAGAGAGAGATAGAGGGATAGAGATAGAGATAGAGAGATAGATAGAGAGATAGAGAGAGAGATAGAGGGATAGAGAGAGATATATATATAGAGAGAGATAGAGAGAGAGATAGAGAGAGATAGAGAGAGATATAGAGAGAGAAAGAGAGAGAGATAGATAGAGAGAGATAGATAGAGAGAGATAGAGATAGAGAGAGAGAGATATAGAGAGAGAGATATAGAGAGAGATATAGAGATAGAGAGAGATAGAGATAGAGAGAGAGAGAGAGATAGAGAGAGAGAGATAGAGAGAGAGAGATAGAGAGAGAGATATAGAGATAGAGAGAGAGAGNAGAAAGAGAGAGAGATAGATAGAGAGAGATAGATAGAGAGAGATAGAGATAGAGAGAGAGAGATATAGAGAGAGAGATATAGAGAGAGATATAGAGATAGAGAGAGATAGAGATAGAGAGAGAGAGAGATAGAGAGAGAGAGATAGAGAGAGAGAGATAGAGAGAGAGAGATAGAGAGAGAGATATAGAGATAGAGAGAGAGAGAGGAAGAGAGAGAGAGAAAAAACTCCATTAATTTTCTTTTTCTTCCCTCAGCAAGTCCCCATCAAGGTGGGTTACGGGAAGCAGCTATGAAGTCAGCCGAACACCACCTCAGGCATTGGCAATCAGATTCTCACTTTGGAGGAGTTAATGACATTGTGTACTAAGGTTGAAGCTGCCCTCAATTCCAGACCATCATCCGACCCATGTGACATTGCTGCCCTCACACCGGGGCATTTTCTTATTGGTAGTCCCCTTGTAGCTATCCGTGAATCGCGTGATGAACAGTGATAATGCACTCTGCTTGTCCTGGAGATGGCAAATGGTGTGTGCACTTTCCAATAAGTTTTGGAGACGATGGTATCGTATCTTCAACAGCTGCAACTTCGGGCACAGTGGTAAACCAACCAACCATGAATCACTGTGGGAGATTTGGTCCTTCTAGGTCAAGAACGTACACTGAAGAGCCAAAAAAAACTGGTACACCTGCCTAATATCGTGTAAGGCTCCCACGAGCACGCAGAAGTGCCGCAAGACGATGTGGCATGGACTCTACTAATGTCTGAGGGAAGGAAGGAGGCATTTCACACCATGAATCCTGCAGGGCAGTCCACAAATCCATAGGAGTACGAGGCGGTGGAGATCTCTTCTGAACAGCACGTTGCAAGGCATCCCAGATATGCTCAATAATGTTCATGTCTGATGATTTAGGTGGCCAATGGAAGTGTCTAAAGTCAGAAGAGTGTTCCTGGAGCCACTCTGTAGCAACTCTCGACGTGTGGGTGTCGCATTGTCCTGCTGGAATTGTCCACGTCCGTCGGAATGCACAATGGACATGAATGGGTGCAGGTGATCGGACAGGATGCTTACGTATCTGTCACCTGTCAGAGTCGTATCTAGACGTATCAGGGGTCCCATTTCACGCCAACTGCACACGCCCCATACCATGACAGAGCCTCCACCAGCTTGAACAGTCCCCTATTGACATGTAGGGTCCATGGATTCATGAGGATGTCTCCATACCCCTACATGTCCATCCGCCAGATACAATGGTAAATGAGACTCGTCAGACCAGGCAACTTGTTTCCAGTCATCAACAGTCCAATGGTGGTGTTGGCGGGCCCAGACGAGGCGTAAAGTTTTGTGTCGTGCAGTCAACAATGGTACACAAGTGGGCTTTCGGCTCCGAAAGCCCAATTCAATGATGGTCCGTTGAATAGTTCGCACGCTGTTAATTGTTGATGCCCCAGCATTAAAATCTGCGCCAATTTGAGAAAGGGTTGCGCGTCTGTCACATTTAAGGATTCTCATCAGTCGTCGTTTGTCCCGTTCGTTCACAATCTTTTCCGGCCGCAGCGATGTCGAAGATTTAATGTTTTACCGGATTCCTGATATTCACGGTACACTGGTGAAATGGTCGTACGCGAAAATCCAAATTTTATCGCTACCTCGGAATTGCTATGTCCCATCTCTCGTGCGTCAACTATAACACCACGTTCAAACACACTTAAATCTTGATAACCTGCCATTGTAGCAGCAGTAACTGATCTAGCAACTTTGCCAGACGCTTGTTGTCTTATNAATCTTGATAACCTGCCATTGTAGCAGCAGTAACTGATCTAGCAACTTTGCCAGACGCTTGTTGTCTTATATAGGGGCTGCCAACCGCATCGTGTTAGTCTGATTGGTTCCACACCTCTGTTATTTGCATACGTATGCCTATACCAGTTTTTTTGGCTCTCCAGTGTATATCCTCATTGGGCTGGTGCTTGGCCAGAGTCATCAGGTCACATCCTGGAGCAGACAATATTGTCAAGAGTGGTGTAAGTACGGACTCAAAAGGGACAGTTGTGCCGACCGGTACACAAGGTGTACCGCCTGCCAAACCAATAATGCTCGCCAGTTCTCTAAATGTGATATTTTGTACATAGTTCCACTGTATGTGTGTGTACTCTTAGAGATCTCAGTCAGTCTCGGCGGGCGGTATGTCATATATTCTCACACTATATAGTGTGTGTGGGCATGGAACTATACAGTATCTCGCAAGTAGTCCGGCAGCATTCCCAGGAGGAAGAGTGAGTACCAAAATGGCGAGGCAGTAAGTTCGTGTATGATGAGTATCCATCATTATCCTTCTCTCTCTAGTGCTTATCAATCAAATCTTGCAACACCACCTGTTAAAGGTTGGCACTTATCATTGTTAAGAATCAGTAAAGGTCACATTTAACATGGTACTTGTGAGTGTTTTTTGCTGGTGGATTTTGCTCCAATTACTAAGTTCCTGGGGCACAAAAAACTATCTGACTGCGCCTTGTGGTATTTAACTTCTGTGCCACCATTTTACATGTCACAGCTTGTGGAGTTCATCATCATGTAATGATGAAAGCTAAATATTCAACGTTTATGTAGTCTATCGTAGACAGTTCCCGGGCTCAGTATTAGTTAGGATTAGTTTGAATTAGGTACTTAAAACATAAGATCGTTAGAGAGAAACCTGCAGAGGAGTTTAAGTTGACGCTGTTAAGGATTATTACATAACTGAGTTCAGAAGGCCTGAATTGTTTATGAAGTTTTTAAATGTTCGTGGAATAGACCTAACTATGAAAAGTAATACGTTTGTTTTTGAAGCTTTAAGACTTTTTTTTCCTGCATAGGTAATTTGGTTAAAGTTGTTATAGTGGTTCATGTTTTTGGAGAATCTGTAAAGTAATAGAGTTGCAAATAACATAAAACCCTTTTGTGTAGTACACTAAGGAAAACAAGGTCACTTTAATGTATGGGATCTTTAGGTTTAGAAGATGGTACCAAGACCTACCATACCTTTGTAATGCAAGTATCTTTTATCAGATTGTAAATGGAAAGATTCCGAAGAATAATAATGTGGTATTGTGTTGTAACATTTGCGTTTGAGGCGTAAAGTAATTAGTTATGTTCAGAAGTTCAAATCTTTTATTTAAATACAAGTAGAAATCCTACCTTTAATGTGAGTGTGTGATTCATTTTTTTTATATAAGATTTTGAGCAGAAGATTACTTTCCAGTCAACTGTCCTGTATTGATCCTTAGGTGTTGTAACTCTTCTAGGTCGAGAGAGTGTGCACATTACAGTGATTGCGATTATCAATCTTCTTTTGATGTTTAAGTTTTTAGTGCTCTACTTGTTAACGTGTTAGGTTTTAGAGCTTCAGGGTGCTCTGAAAGCAGTCCTGTGGTGGAAGCTTACCCCTTCCCAACCCAATATATTAAATTATAGAGGTTTTAGTAGTTTGTTTATTTCCTGTTATGGCCCCAGTTAATATAGGACATTACGTTGACATATTAGGCAGGTAAGAAGCCGAGCCAACCCCTCCCACAAACCTGCAACCCCTCCTCCAACCCCAACCTTCAAATTCTGACCTCCACCCCTTCCTTCAAACCCCCACCTTCCCATTTCCACTACTTCCCCTATTTCCCCTGCTTCCCCTCTGTTTTCCCTACCTCCCCCCACCTCTCCATCAAACCAATTATGTCCGCGTCGCGGGTGACAGGAGAGATTAGATTATGGTGTTTTTCGGATTGTCCCAGCACGCAAGACAATATTTACGCAACTAATCAACATATCTACTTGAAAATTCTATTTTGGTTGATTCACCAAAAATACTTTAAGAAAAAAAAAGTTGTAGCTAAATATCGGCGTTACATATTTTTTGTATTTATACCTTTCATGCATTCTTTTTTTAAAAGCACAGACAACAGCATTATAGTGATATTATTGATGTTTGCAAGGTGCCAGATGTGGGAGTCTTATTTGAAGCAATTTTTTTTTTATGTATATCACCACCAAATATTTTAGTACCATAACTTTGTCCTAGTGACATATGCAACTAACATCTATACCTCTCTTATCTGTGTTTCCATCTTTGTACTGTCAAAATGATGTGCAGGTGGGTAAAGTTTTCAATGCACTAAGGTTTTTAGTTAGTTAGACATGAAGAAAATGTATAGCAACACCTAGGCGAACCGGATATAATTCCCGGTGGGATTGCTCCCAGATTTTCACATGTGAGAATCGTGCAGCATGACGACACAAGTTGGTGGGTTTTCTCTGAGATCTCCCGTTTCCCCCACCCTTGCATTCCAGCATTACTCCATACTCACCTCACTTCACACACTTCAGCTTTCAAGACCTTAATGTTAAGAGCCGCTCAAATCTCTCCACTCCACGAACACACAAATTTCCTTCCATGGGAAAATTTCTGTAAGTTAATATCTTATGATTAATGTAAATTTTTACTGCTTTTTTTTAACTGTAGGGGCTACTATGCAAACATATCTAAGCATTTTTGATCATGGTCTTCTTGCAGAGTCATATAATTTTGTATTAAAATGTGGTAACAACTAAACAATGAAAACAGTGCACATGATACAAGACATTTAATACCATGGCCATGGCTGTCACCATGAAACTCTGAAATACCCGCTGCCATGATGGTAGTAACCAGTAGTTTAATAAACTAACACGGACGTGGAAAAGATTTTCAAATTCTTACAAGTATTAGGAGCTTGTGTGTAACCCAAAAATATTGTAAAATACACTAATTTAATTAAATGAACTGCTCTTGATAACTGCAAACAATGTGCAAAAACACTGCCCAGTGGTAGTTACACTCGTAGAAAATTTAAATGACAGATGGAAAGTTTTTCCACATTTTTCCAGTGTCACAATAAATTCACGGTTTTTTTATATGGATTTCTGAAATTCCCAAGTGAGTGGCCACACTGTAAATCAACACAAGTAACTGTCAAACACCCCCAAAATGAGGGCAGCGCTGCGATCGTATACACTACGACCAGTGGTGAACGAGGCGGAAAAGTGTGAGGGGGGAAAGAGCCAGGCACCCATCAGCACAGCCGAGATGCGCATGTAGTACACCTTGTGGCGATCGACTAGAGAGGTGGAAATCACACCTGTCAGGCTGCTGGGTGCTGGAAAATGGCAGATGGGCTGCAAACAAGTAGCAACAACAAGGACAGCATGGCAATTACCTTCTTGAACGATGGCACCCATGGTGAATGAAGTAACCATTATTCACTTTTGATTTAAAACTACAGTCAAGCCCCAATGTAACGAACATGCAGGTAACGAAAACAGGAATCTAAAGTAAAGGTTTTCAGGAACCATAATAAATATTCTAAAAATTTATGAAAAGAATAAGATATTCTTGCTAAAATACAATAAATTGCATTGAAAACATAATAAAAATACATTCACTGGCTCATGACAATAAAATGTAGGTATTTCTCAGTAGATACCCCTAAACCATCTGCTGAAACACAAAAAAAAAAAAATTTGGTTAAAATCCATTTAAATGTAAGATGGCTGTGATTTGAGTTGACCGCATACACGCCTAGCAAGTTGGACTTCGTGTGACACATGATGTCATGAAGGGCTCCTTTGTTCTTCATCCCTGCCTATAAATTTGTGTTGCGTTAATGAATTGTGTATTTTTTGTACAACAGGCTTTTGGAAATGGATTTTGCACTCGTTTTAAGGTAAGCGGCACACAAAGTTTGAACTTTTTTCTTGTTAACGTGAGGTTGTTTATGGACTTGTTATAATATGTTTTTGTTTAGAATACTTCTTACTATTTAAATTAATTAAAGTTTTGTTAATAAATCATCCAAATTTTGTACAAAAAGGCTTTTGGAAATAGATTTTGCACTTGATAAAAGTTAGGCGAAGCACAATGTTTTAACTTTATTTTCGTTAACTACAGATCCTTTATGATCATGTGGGGTACCATTTAATTTGCAGAACATCTACCTAGTGAATTACTTTAGTATTTGATTAAGATAAAAGTGTTATTTAGAACCATCGATAACAAAACATTGTCCTAACTTGAAACAAAAAAAAAAAAAATTTTATAACAACTCCTTGGTGTTGGGAGTTCTAAAAAGGTAAATTTGAATTTAACAAAATAGCGAAATGATTTTTAGTAACTGTGACGAGTGACGTCGGGTGGGTGAATTACGACGACGTCATGATCGGACAAGGTTTTAGTGTGTCGGTCAGAGTCTCGGGCGATATGACTGGGCTGACTTTATTGGCTGCTAACAGGATCCCAGCCGGTATATAAGCTGGTCGGGCACATGGCTTGACAGCATGGCACAAAGTTTGGTGTGAGCTTAACTGTCCTCCGCAACACTGGTTTACACTGCCACTGGTTTACCTGGAGTGGACGTAGCCCGGGGTGGCTCCTGACTCGGCCGCTGTTGCTGCTGAGTCCAACTGGAACTCGTGCTCTGTCCTTGGGCGGAGGTGGTGCTGCGGCTGGTGGTGCTAGTGGGAGCCCGTGGAGAACTGGTCCTGCTGACCTGGAACCACAGGTTTGATATACCCAGTGGTATGTGAAGTCCCTGGCGAAAGTCTGCAATGACTTGATGTGGCTCGCCGGCTGTCTTGTAGGGTGACTGAAATAGGGAGCATGGAGGGACTGGGAGGTGAGGCCTCTCCAGTTGTCGGGCAGCTTGAGCTCGTTCCCAGGAGAATAGACTGCAGAGGGCAGTTGGCACTGTGTTACAGCTCAAGTTGGACTCGGAGGCCGTAGCTGCCTTTCTAGCTCGCCACTTTGCACCACTCCTATGGGTGTATGGCATAAAGGAATGTACTAAGGTCGGCCACGCTAGGGAAGAGCAGGCTACGAGGATCCCTAGCTAGGTGTAAAGCCAGCCGTGCCCAAGCCAACCAGAGTCGTACCCGATTACTCCAACCGGTGATGGTACAGTGCTGTGGTTATAGACTTCGAGAATATCAGGTGAAAGGGACCTGGGTCAGATGCGGCTAGGTTGCTATAAAACTAACTGACCCTAACTAACTCGATGCTATTGTCCAGATGGGACTCTGGTATGACTACCAGAAGGGTAGTGAGTGTTAATGGGGATGAACACTTCTTCGGGGTTTGCTGGTGAAGGTCTCGAATATGCCCGGTAGGTAGTGGTGGTCCTATGCGAGGGTGTTTGTGTCTGTAAAGAGCTCCAGCACACGAGGTAATAGAGCGAGCTGCAGAGAATGAACTGCCATTCTGCGGTGGTGCAGGGACATATATCCATCTGCTCTTAGGGGTGGTGGGGGTAGCTCCTCCCTCCGTAGGTGAAGCCATACTCTGGTGCCATCTCTTGGTACGTGGGCGGAAGCAGGCTGTCTACTATGCGGGGCTGCGTTGGCTGCGCGAGCTCAGGCGCAGCGCTGAACAACTTGCACTTGGCTGGCTTCTATCACACGTGGGGGGNTAGGGTGAGAAGATGGGGGGGAGGGGTTGTGAGTGTGCGTGCATGTGTATATATATATATATATATATATATATATATCAGTACGCATCATGCGTCAACTGTGACTTTCTGTTCAATTGGGGTTCTACTGCCATTTTTTTCTTTAATTATATAATAACTGCATATTTTAAACATGATAATTATAAAATAAAAGAAAGTAATTTGCTTCCAAACAGCACTTGCAAAGGTGGGTCAGAACTTACCTTGAGCTGTTGACTCTATGGCCACTTGCAAGTTTGTTGCAAAGCCCTTCGTCAACTCCTTCAGCCTGATCAAGTAAAAGAGCTGGTCTGCATGTTGCTTCAAGGCTGCATCAATACACACGTTCAGACTGGGATCCAGGCTTGCCAACGTGTCTGCATAGAGATCAAGGAGCGTGCTGACAGGAGAGACGCCAGAGAATACCTGAGTGCCCCACTTTACCTGCACAGAGTTCACGTCGCGTATCGCTATAGGCTGTGGTTCCAAACAGTTGGCATTCCTCAGCTCATGGTCATCCTGACTTAACATACATTTAGACAAAAATATCTTTCACGTACGTAAAACTGAGATGTAGGATAAAGTTAGACAATTTTCTACTCATCACAATAACATACACGGGTTGTGTTCAAGCTGACAAGTTCAGTTGACAAAATGGTTGTGTGATCCTATATTTTATACACGAATGTCAGAGACGTATTTTCATAATTAAATATTTTTCATATTTTCATATCAATAAAAATTTAATAAATTACTAAATATAGAATTTTTAAACAATTGTCAATTTTGGTTACACCTTTCACAATATACACACAGATTGATGCGCCATGGGTGACATCACGGCCCCCTCCCAACAAGAGAAATTAAACCGTATACACCACAGGGCACCCTTGAAACCCAGGGTTAGCTACCAACCAGCTAATACCTCCTCCTAGCCCACAACCCACTTCGCATCTCGGCACGTGTGCCTACCCCTTCGGCCTTTGGCCGCGGAGGGGAAACGCAGTCCAGCTTTGGCCGCTTTCAGCCATCTCCGCCACGTCTCTGCCTTTCACACACCCCGTGCTGGCCCTGTGCTCTGGGTATATATTAACACCAGTTGAGCAATGTGGTGAAGGTGCAGTGGTTCAGTATCCATCTAGAGACCAGGAAAACTGAGTCTCTTTAATGAGGTATTTAAGGGCCGTATGGGCCAACACATTTAAACCCTGGGGGTGTCTGGTCCTGGCTCATCAGAGCACGTAGCTTGGACACTGTGGATTATGTTAACCATTTTCTGGCCCATTCAGGGATGAGGCATTTACGGGTGGGTGAGTGAGGAGATTTGAGCTGCTCTTAACAGCAAGGTCTTAAGAGCCAGTGAGGGTGAATGAGGTGAATATGGAGCAGCGCAGGAAAGAAAGGGCAGGGGACATAGGAGATCCCCCAAGAAAACCTGTCGACCAGCAGCATCGTCCGGCATTATTCCCACATGTGAAAATCCAGGAGTGACCTGCACAGGGATTGAAAACCCAGTTTGTCTTGGCGGGAGGCGAGTAGTCTAACCACTACACCACCACGGCCCTCAGAGAATTTAGGAATAACTGTGAGTACACAGCTATGCAGAGTTAGGGGATAAAATAAAAGAATAGTAAAGTATTACTGTTTTAATGGATTTAGTAGGTGTCCTGTAGACGCAGGCATGATTGTTAATATAAGTAAAGTAACGAAGCAACATGAGAGGATAGATTCTGGCGTGGTCGGTTCTGACGCGCACCCTAACTGGGTCCAGCTGCTGGTGTGCTGGTGGACGGCACTAAGGCTATTCCCCCCACCCCCGCTGCCCACCCATCACCAGGCGACTGAGAAGCAGTGGTCACCGCTCTTACAGGGTTGTTCTTAGGGCCTGTGGTGTACGGTTTGGCCACTTCAATAACCTGACGCTGGGCCTTAGGAGGTGCGCTGGTTAGAGCTGGTCGGGTTGGCACACGCGTTGGGGGGTACCCTGGTGTAATACTCAGTCGTCTGACTACTTTGTCAACGCTGGCTGGCAGTGTGAAGGAAGTCGGCTTCTTCTATGGGGTGTCGGCAGAAGCGGTGACACGGCGTGTGGCACGAGCCAAAGAAACTCTGCAATGGCTTGGACGAACTGGTAGCTGACCATCTCTGGCGAGCAGCCTCCTCCTTCTTCCACGTGTATACCTGGCTGGCACTTGAATCTCTACTCTCCAGGACTCCAACCAGAACTAGCCCCTATTTGGCTACTTTCCTCTGCCCAACCCTATGGCGAGGCATAAGGGGGGTGACAGTACAGATAGGCAAATAGCAGGTGTCCAAAAGGGGTAGGCACGGCCTGATGAAGAGAGGAGTTGGCTGTTGGATAAGGTAGGCAGCCTGGGGTTCTGGCCTTCAGTCTAGTGGCTTGCGAGCAGGACGTCGCTGGCAGATCCAAGTACCAAACTGAGGGTGACAGTATCAGGTTTGAGGGCATATGTTCTCATGGCTACTTGGCGAGCGGGATGTCGCTGGTGGACCAAAGTATCATGAAGAAACAGGGCTCCTTTCAGGGGTTAGTCTATTGTTCTCCAGCAAGTAACCTGGCGAGCGAGACATCACTGGTGGACCCAGGCACGTACTGGAGGGGTGATAGTCCAAAGTGACAACTACTACTCTGGTGTTGCCCAGGATGATAGGTTTCCCAAGCTCCACGTAGAGACAGTTTCCAAAGGGTGAGGAAGGTAATGAGGTTCTGGCTTGTGACTATCCTTGCACGAGTGTTATTAGGATTGGTGACAAAACAGGAGATAGCAGGAGCAAGGTGAAGAAGAGATAAAGCGCTGGGAGTGGATTGCTTATTAAACACACATAATCCAGCCTGCACCCAGACTAGGGCCTGAAGGGCCCATCCTAGGTTGCCAAAATGTATGTGACCTAGTCTTAGAAGATGCGGTAGCGCAGGGGGGTGAGCGCAACCCCAATTCCGCGGTACTCGAACTCGTGTAAACTGTGAGCAAACTACGAGGTAGCTGGAAGCGCGGCAGGCTACAACGTGTTGGCGGGCAGCAAGGTAGGGTCGTACAGAGTAAGACTCTCAGCAGTGCTGCGAATGGCAGTGATGACTTGAAGAAGTAGGTTGACTCTCAGGCAGAGTGACGCTCTGCAAAGGTTGTCGCGGTGTCAGTAGGCGCTCATGGAGTGTGACGTTCTGCAACTAGACTGACATGAGACAGCCTCGAACAGAGGTTTGCAAGTCCTATTTATACATGGCGCACAAGGCCAGCACGGTGGGTGTGGAGGTGCGGTAGAGAGAGATTGAAGAGAGAGGCAGGAGAGAGAGCACGGCAGTCAGCCGGTGGAGAGGGCCAAAGGAGGCCGAAGCTGGCAGCTACATCTCACACGCCCAAAGGCTGGAGGGGTAAGAGAGCAATGGAATGGTGCAAAGCGGATTGTGGTGCAACAGGAGGCATCAGCTGGGCAAGCCAACCCTAACCTCAAAGGCATGTTGTGACGTGTGCAGCCTAACAGCTCTTTTTGGGAGGAGGGTGCTGCTGTGGCAAGCCTAGAGCGAGTGAATGAAGATGCCCATGGTGCGTCAGGCCATTCTGGAAGAAACTGACTCTTCCTGGGGCCGATGCCTTGGAGATGACCCCTGCTGGAGTCCTATCAATTGATTGGCGCTGCAAGGTGTGCTTCACAATTGATGGTGCTCAGGTCTATAGTAACTTGTGGAGTGGGCACCCTGATCCTCCTCGGAAGGAGCTGAAAGAGGGGAGTAACCAACTACTAACCTCAACTTCCCCTTTGGACTTACAGCGTTCCCCACGCAAGGCTCCTACGGCTCTCAGTAAGCTGCACAACCAGTTTGTAGTCTAAGAGTTGTGGTGACCTAATGTGTATGAGAAAGGTTCTTTCTCCCATCGCCTCAGTGGTGCTAGAGAACAGCCTTACCTGCCAACACTAGGCAAAAAACATTGACAAGAAGTGGGAGCGCCCTTCAGTGGGGACATGGTCCGTTTCTCTAATGCGATGGTCGTGCAAACACCTGGAAGTATTTAGGTGGATATGCACAAAGAAGGTAAAGCGGCTAAGGAAGGCGGAAAGCTAAAGAGAATGACCGGACCACAAAAAACCAACTAGTAGATATATGTTTTATTCCATCATTAGGATTGTACAAAACATATATCTCTGAACTGTTCCTGCTAATGTCTGATGGACAAGGGACCAAGTTTTCCAAACTGTATACTGCAGGATGGTAATGAGGTTCGAACAGTGTCTCTGTGTGAAAGCTACAGTAGTAAACACCATGTCCAGTGTGGATGAGGCACTTGGGCCAACACTCGGTAATGTTAAAGAAAGCCCCTTGGCAAGAGCTTCCACCATGTATTGAAAAACACAAGTTTATATGCTAACAAAAGCGGACCAGACTGAGCTAAGCAAGTACTGCTGAAGGCAAGCTATTGCGGGTAAAGTGGCGAGATAGCGAGAGTTATGGTTGGAGTCTGACCTCCGGCTCTAGCTACCAACGTTGAGGTTGGCAACAGCTAACTGCCCTTCCTGGAGGATGTGCAAGGAAATAAATATTCTCAAGAGCTATGGCGAGCGAGGGGTGCCTGGAGCATGGAGCATGCCGCATGCAGGGGGAAACCTACCCTAATGTGCTGCCATCGTGTATGTTCGGTCCCTGCTGGCCAGGGCAATCCAAGCGAGGGTGTAGAACCATCCACTCAATTAGAGCACGGTGTCATGCAGATTGCCAGCCTCTCAGGCAGAAAGGGGTTCCCTTGGCTTGTAGAGTAGAGCAGTACAGAGACGAACAGAGAAACTGCGCTCGTGCTATACGATGGACTAGGGGCTGAGGCTTGAGAATGTAACTGACAGAGCTCGTGGTACATCAATATAGAGGTCGCAGACCAGAGTTCAAGACTGACTCTTGCAGCTCAACTATAGAACATTGCTCTGCCCAGCCACGTACCTACTTCAACCACTAGCTGTTCCCTGCATATCCTGCAGGACGTCACTCTGCCCAGACGCTGACTGTCTTCACTTTCGTCTATAAGCTGTCGCAGCTTTAGTAGAATGTTACGCCGCCGGCAAACTCACCAAAGCCAACCGTGCTTTACTGCTACCCCACTAGCCATGCACATCCAGCCACAAATACGAATACCAAAACACTGGGGGTGGCCCTCGCGTCTCAGCATCTTCTGAGACTAGGTGTCACTCTGGTTGGCATCCTAGGATCGACCCTTCGGGCCCTAGTCAGGGTACAGGCTCGTTATGTGTGTTTACTGTTCCGGTAATAAACAAACACAAACCGATTTAGCTGGATTATCACTCACAGCTACTATCTCTTCTCGACCTGCTTCCGGTTATTTCCTGTTTCATCCAAGTGAACTCCAAACATTCTTGCAGGAGCAGGCACGAGCCACCACCTCTGTCCCTACCTTACCTTCAGGGAGAACCATCTCTTGGGATACTTGGACCTATGCCAACATACCGCCTTTCTGAGTAACACGAGAGTGGGCGCCCATTCCCTGCTATTGACATCTTCAGTTAAGTTCTTGGGTCTGCCAGCGATGTCCCGCCCACCAAGTCACTTGTTGAAGACCAGTAGACGGGCCTACCTACCCAATTCACCTGCCTAAGCATACTTTCCTCAGGCTGTGCCTACTCCTACGGTACACCCACTGTCTACCTCGTTGTACTATCTACACCCGTATGTAACGCCACAGAGCTGGCCGAGATAAAGCAGCCAAACAGGGATTAGCCCTGATTGGAAGCCTGGTAGAGGGTGAACTGAGTGCCAATCGGGTATATTCCTGAAAGAGAGAGGAAGTAGCTCGGCAGCGGGGAACATCCACCAGCTCAACCAGTGGGTGCATAAGTCTACTTTGGCACATCCTGCATGCCATCTTGCCACTGACTCCCACACCTCCAAAGAAACCAGCACATTATAACCGGCCCTCAGCCGTAGGTAAGGTAGTCAGACGCTTTGAGTTGCCATCTAGGTACGCACCCTCCCACGTGCAAACTAGGCCAGCACCCACTAACACTCCTCCTCTTACCCAGCAGGCCACAATTAACTTGCTGAAAGCCAACAGTACCACTCTCAGGAATAACTCTGTCAAGCGGACGACACCTGCTTCCCAGCTGTCTGGGGGATGAGAAAGGTTCAGATGCCGACCCATGCAAGCAACACCCATTAGGTGGAGCATCAAGAAGTATTACCTAAAATATATACAAGAATATGTAAGTAAGTAATCCTGAAACCAATATACACATGAAATGTTCACAATTATAAATTAAACCACACAAAACTATTAATAAACTGTACAATCCATTTACCCAAATATATGATGACCTCACAAGTATGATAACTCCTACATTTCTACTTTGATTTAAAAGGAAATTTATTTCTCCAAAATTTATTTAACCATTCATTTTAATAGGTACTTTTATAGAGGTACTTAATACGACTGTATCACCTTTTTCTTTTTGGTTCCATGGATGTGTAGCAATAACATGTTGAAATAGAATTTTAAAAAAATTAATGTACTTTATTTTTAAAGTGAGAAAATATAAAATAATTTACTCTGTGTAAAAAAAAAAAGCAAAAACTACCACACTTATAAGACAGAAAAATTTGAACTGTGTTTTCAGCTGTACGTATTCCCACATTCTGTCTCCCTCCATTCAACATGACGACTGTCAAAACATCTGCTCTTTTTCCTTTCCCAGTTTTCTATAGGAAAGATGTTTATTACATCTCATAGTAGAACCACACCTTGTCGTTTCTCTGTTCAGAGAATGAAAGTATAGCAGTTAAATTCTTGGGACAAGAAAAAAAACTTTGTCTGAAACAGCAGAAGTTGAACCATTAATCACTTTTTCTCTGATGCTGGCATCTAAGGCATCAAAGGAATGGTGGCATCAAAGAAAGACTATTTTTAAAGGAAAAATGTTTACTACTTGTTTCAAGCAAGTGAAATTTGTGGCATGCAAAAATAGCTTGGCAGCTGAAAGTAAAAGCTTCTGTCTGAACTAAAATTGTGGTATGATAGAGATAGACGCACCACGAGCGCTGTCGTATACATATATAAACCTCAGCCTCTGGTGCTCCCCTGGTGTACCGTAGTGCCGAGCGTCGCCGCTCTTTCAGCCTCTGTACTGTTCCTATTCACAAGTGAGTCAACTCCTTTCCGCCTGAGAGGCCAGCAACCCGCAAAACGCCGCACTCCAGTCTGAGTAAGAGGACCCACCCCCTTGCTTGCCTTGCCCTGGCCGGCACGCACCAAACGCACAAGCATGCCACGCATTAGGGGAGGCTTCCTCCCCTCATGCGGCCTGCGCCAGCTACCCCACGCTCGCCACGTCTCTGACAGGTATTTATTCCTATGCACGCCCTGCAGATGGGGCAATTCGAAAACCGTTCGTTAGCAATTCTGACCGGAGCATCATCTGCAACTCTCACTATCTCTCCATGCTGGCCGTACAGTTTGCCTTCAGCAATAACAGTTTAACTTAACAGTATAACGTTACCATTGTCAATACTTGTGTTTTCGACACATCATGGAGAAGCTCTTGTCGCAAAGCCTTCTTCATAATTTTGAGTGTTGGCCACGTGCCTAGTCCGCGCCGAACTTGGTTTTACCAGGGTCTTTCTCGCCCTCTCTTCTACCGTTATCTCATTGTCGTCCTGCGGCAAACAGCTTGGCAAATTTGGTCCCTCGTCCATCAGATGTTAGAGGGCACAGATAGGGGATATATGTATTGTAATTTCCTACTGACGGAATAAAACATATATCTACCAAGTTACCTCTTTTTGGTCCAATCATTCTCTTTCGCTTTCACCTCCCGTTTCCCGCTTTGCCTACTGTGTGCACGCCCAATCACTGTGATAGAGTGTCGAAACAAAGTCCCCACTGAAGGGCCCTCCCACCTCCTGTCACAAGTTTTGTTAGTTGGTTGCTGGCTGGTTGTGCCGCCCTTCTAGCGCCACTGTGGCAGAGGGAGAGAGAACCTTTCTCTGAGGCTCCTGAGACTTCAGGAGAACAAACACGTTTAGGGCATTACGACTCAGCTGGTACCGCAGCTTACTTGAGAGCCGTGGAGTCATCATGTAACAGATAATCTTGATAAAATTTCTACGTTCGCCAGTAGCACTATTATTTGCTCTGTGGCTGGCATGTGAAGGCAAGTGCGCTATGACCAAGAGAGAGGGGATGTGCTTTTTTTCCTGCTAGACAACAGCTTTCCCTCTCATCAGGCATGTAAGCAAAGGAAGAAATGCGTACAACTGAGAGACAGAAAGAGGGGTGAGAGAGAGAGAGAGGACACAAAGTCCCCACGCTGGTTACTAGGTAACCACTTCCTCTTGTCAGGCGTGTAAGGGGAGGTAGCAAGCCAGACTCGCACCACGCCGCAGACATATTGAGATTGGGAAAACCAGGTGCCGCAGAGCAGTGATAAATGGTGGCACGCATTATGCATTTCACATTGAGCTGCTAGACGTTTGCATTTAACAACCAGCTTAAAAACTATCATTGCTGGAAATCTTAGGTGATGGGACTGAAATACATTTCGAATGACGCAATATCCGATGAACGATACAAGCAGGTAGCTTTATCATTATTTATATAGAAGTTTTGTCGGAACCACTGCAAATTAACTGTGGATACGGTTTATCGGTACATGCGTGTTCGGTACAAGAGTTCATTGTACTCAGCAAAAAAGGCTAACTATTGTAAAAAATTACTAAAAAATTCTAGAACAGCTCCAGAGCTAAGATAGTCGCTAGACTAAAATAATAAAATACAGAACAGCATCAAACCTGGACAAACAATTACCTGATCATGCCAGTTAGAGAGAAGTGAGTCGTAAAACTTGGCCATCCAATCACTGAGCCCCTCATCCATCTCCATTTCTACGATGCTGCACCACTGCTTTATGAGGATGCCTTTATGGCATTTATGGTAGTACTTGAGCAGTTGTGGCAGGCGACCAATGGCAGAAAATATCCGCACAAACATTCGTGACTCATCTTCATAAACACACCAACACAGTATTATACTTAATCAAAAACATTCAAAAATATAACTGCCCACAAGAACATTTATTGCACTTACATATACCATTTATAAAGTATTCCACATAGCATAGTGAATGGTAAAATATGTATTTGAAGCTTACTTCTGCTGCCGACAAATCATATTTTGACACTTTTTTTCTAGTCTTACTCATATAATTTCTTCAGGCCCAAACAAAGCTAAATTTATTTAAACTCTTAATAACTTGAGAGAGAAACCGAAAAATTAATCATAGATTGGTACTTGAAGATATATATGTACACACAGACAAAACAATTAGAACAAAGCCAAAGAAATGGAATACATAAGTAAACATTAAAGGGCTGATCCAAGATTTTACAAGCTTTGTCCTCTGGCTGTAGCATGCTCCCAGCAATTGTGGGATTCTTAGCATTGTGCTATGCTCCAGGTGACAAACTCACATTTCCACTCCCTATCTGCTGGGGAGGGGTAGCTGAGAGGAGCTGATATCTATCAGCAGCATCTTGAACTGCCCATTCAGGTCTCCCATACCTCTAACCCCATTTCTAGCCCAGACACCAGGTAATTGAAATGGGCAAAAATATGGATGGGTACACTGGTTAACTCTGTGTGTGTCTGTGTGCATGTCTGTGTGTGTGTTTGTGTGTGCCTGTATGTGTCTGCTGTGTGTGTGTGTGTGTGTTTTTGTACACCGTGTGCATGCATGTACATGTGTGCAAATATTTTGCTTGCAGTACTTTCATATAATATATATTGTTATGCGTTTGCTGCTTTGTCCCACGCGAGCGAGTGGAAGTGAAGGAAAGAGTAGTTAAATGATTTATTGACGCATGCTCGCTATCAGTTGCAACCGCACATGTGGCGGCTTTTCAGAAAGGAATGTTTACAAAGCGTGTCTGTTATGCCTATCAGGATCTATGCCCCTCCTGACCTTGGGTATCGGGTGTCTTTGAGACATCTGAAGAATACTCTGGATTACTGACCTATATCTCTCAGCTAGACTCGGGGTGTGGCGAACCTTCCAGGTCAAGGTCAGCGGCTATAAAAGGCGCGTCAGGCCCCCGAACCGGCAGGTGTTGAATGGATGAGTTTCAGCGGTAGACGACTACCGTGAAGAGATGCGCACTGCAAGAGAAGTGACCAGCAGGAGGAAAATCTGCGACTGCGAACATCAGAGTAGTGAAGAGTACGACTGCAGGCTGGACTATTGGAGTGGATTCATGTGTGAAATTTATTACAAATGATGGCAACAGATAGACCGAACGTGTGTTAATGATGAGTTTGAGTTAATTGACAATAACCAAACAGAGACATAAAGGACGTTAATAGAGTTGAAATAGACATAGAATATTGTGCTCACAGTGAAATAAAAAGAGTAATAGTGGTGAAAGATAATTTATTGCTATAAATAATAGATGTGTGAATAAATTAAAAATCAAATTTAGTTCTTTTATTTTTATTGAAACCTCCATCCCTCACGAACTCAGATATGCCTCTCAGGCGTCCAAGTAGCAGTATTTAATAGTCAGTGTAAATGACAAACTGTGAGAAAAATGGAATGTTGGTAGTGTCAGAAGGTACAACTGACCCCATCTTTACTAGGCCTCACCTTGGCTGAGCATGGTCTCTTGAATTTTCTGCTCTTTTTTTTTTTTTTTTTGCAGACCAATTCTGACACCTCCAAAACCCAAAATTTATTTGTTAAAAGTATTTTTTTCGCATTAAGTCAGTTCTTAACTGTATATGATGAAAAAATAACAGGTTTTTTTAAATAGGTAGAAGTCTTCTGAAATAAAAGTATACCTATGAATGGCATATATGACCTCCCCTGTCACCAAAAACAATGCAAACACTGGGATCTAAGTTGCTTTTAGAGAGTGCTAGGTAAATTTTCAGGAATCTCTTGCAAAAAAATCAAAACAATTTATCTATGAAATATAAATTTATTTCAATAGACAGATGTCTTCCGAATAAAAGTACACCCCATAACGGTATATACAACCTCCTCTTTTTCAAAAAAAAAAAATTCATATTCAGTTACTTTTAAGGAATGCAAAGTAAATTTTCAGTCGCTTCATGCAGAAAAATCGGACAAGTTATAACTAAAATATTTATTTATTTCAATAAACAGGCATCTTCCAAATAAAAGTATTCTCCAGAATGGTATAATAAACAACTTTGCCTCGTCTAAAAAAAATGTAAACACCAAGCGCTCAGTCACTTAGCAAAAGGCAATATACATTTTCCGTAGTTTTTACCAGAAAAAAGAATAATTTACCAACAAAATATTTATTTATTTATTTCAATAGACAGATGTTTTCTGAAAAAGAGTTTGCCCCAGAATGGTATATACAACCTCCCTTTCTCCTAAAAACAAGTGTAAACACCAGGTGCCAAGTCACATTTAGAGAGTACAAAGTGCATTTTCAGTAGCTGCTTCTGTAAAAAATTAGCAGTTTTATTGGAAATATAAATTATTTTAATACTTAAACATCTTTAAAATAAAGCAATACCTGAGAAAGTTTTGTACGACCACTCGATGCCAAAAATTAAGTTTAAGCAGAGCATAGCATAATTATCAACAAGCGCAAGTTCCATTTTCAGTTGCTTCTCGTGCAAAAATAAGCAGTTTTACTAAAATATATCAATTAATGTTTAGTATTCAGATGTCTTTAGAATGAAACTATAACCTTGAAGAATACACATAACCTGGTAATGATGCAGTATTATTAATTTTCGGGACATGTGCTCCATTTTCTCACTTTGCTAAGCTTCGTAATATTTTTATTGGGTTTGAAATTAAAAGCTGTGGTGGTTCGTTTACCGTGATAGTTTGTTTATCGGGTGTACGTTTGCCGTTTAACGTTTATCAGGCATCCGGTTGCCGTTTTGAAAGTTGGAGTTTTTGTTAAGCGTCAGCATTAGATTAGCTTTTTTCAGACAGCAGTTTCGATAATGTGTGGAGAGCGGGCGTGGCGTATAACCGCCACACCGGCAAACTTGAACTTGCTAGATTATTTCTCCGTCGGTGTGGGAGGTCGCTGCATTTAATTTTCGTCTGGCAAGTTTTTAACATGAATAATTCGTAAACGACTGTGGCGCTGTTCTGCACTTGTCTGGTTATCTGAAACCTGTTCATACTCTGAACTTCGTATGTGAACTGTTTAGCTTAAATGGTACATAAAAGTATGGAACAAAACAAAACCGGAACTTGACTTTATTTCATATTTAATTGGCGTCCATTTTAAAGAGGCTCGTGTTACTCCGTCTTGAGCTAGTCGAGTAGTAAGTTATAGCCGAGTGACAACTTAAAGCCGGCTATAACTGTGCGCGTGCCACATTACAACCTCCTGATGGCATCCAAGAGTTCAAGCACAGTGATGCATAACTTTTTAGCAGAAAACAACTTCCTCTGTGGTGAAAAATTCCATTTGGCCTTCCAAGACATCAGTTTTGATTTTGATCTAGTTTGACACCTCCAAATTTAAGACATGCACATATGAACACATTGAGGGGAAGGGACTGGATTTTATAAACACTGTAGATGGTATTTTCTCTTTTGTAAATTGTAAACACGAGTGGAACTATGCATGTATCATGCATGAACAGGTCGTCAATACGTCAAAATAGTTGGAAATCTGAAAACATAAATAAAACTGTGATCAAATAAACATGGTGTAAGTAGGCCATCAACAATCGATTCAGTCAATTCCAAATGCAATCTAAACCCTAAAACCAGAAATAAATACACAACTTGAGTACCTAAATAATTTTTTTCAGTGACAACAAAATTTCAATATCTGCATAAGAAGCATTTGTACACACTAACAGATTGGTAAAGTGTTAATGTAAACTGAACAGGCAAGGTTTATCTCGAGTCTATACGTCTGAAGTACATATTAACTACAGTAGCTTCAGCAATGACTGATCACTCATGAGCCCTATTACCAAACATTTCTAAGGAATGGCTTTGCTGTATCAACTCCCATTAATGACGAGTGCTTTAAATATTTTGGCCTGTAGCAATAACTTTCCAGACACGTAGGATTATCCAGTAAACAAGTTTCTGCTACGAAAATTTGATTACTGACAAGATTGAAAACATGCCTATTGTCACGTCTGATAGTTTGGCATGCAACTTAATGAGTGAACATGTATAAAGAACACACCAAACTCTTCAACAGGTCCCCAGTTTCTTTTGTTAGTTTATGAAGATAAGTATTATTCACTAGTATCACTTCCTACAAAAGACTTTCCCAACAAGACATTATTAGTTCTAAAAATATGGCCCAAACAATTTTTTATTACCATGCAAAATAAAACATTCACATTATTGCCTGTTTTTCTTCCATCTCATTTTACTCTATTTATGTGAGGTGTAATTTTTTCAAAAATCTATCAAATAATGACTATTATTTTTTATTTCTGTAAATGCTACTTATGATAGCTGTTATGTACATTTCCCATTTTTACACACACAACTTACATAGGAGGAAGTATGTGTTTGGACACACAATCGACATACTATAAATACCTACACAGAAAATACACAACCATTATGTATATCATTTCTATTTGTTTACTTTTCGTGCAATTATTTTAGTTGATGGTCAAATTTTGGTGTATCCATGGTCATCACTGGAAAACAAATACAAAAGCCTGTGTTGATACAGAGTAATGCAAGTGTTAAAGCACTGTATGCAGCATGCTTCATCGCGATTGCAGCAGCATGTCACATCAGGAAACAAGATGGTGTCTGAAATGCTTGGTTACCAAACTGTTTGTTGGCTGCAAATATTTTAACTTTTTATTAATTTTGTGTAAAAATTCCAGGATATTGCATATATTTCATGAATCCAAGAGAATTTAATGGATAGTAATGAATTTTGAGACATCACTGTTCATTTCGCAAAAAACCAAATATCACAAAACCTGTTTAATGTTGGGACTTTTGATTGTGATTATAGTTGCTAGTGTTTTTGTTTTGTTTATGACGTCACTCAATGTGTTCGCCAAAATGTCGCGGGTGAATAATAAAGTAGTTGTTCTCTTATACACTTGTTTCATTTAATAGTGAAATTAACACTATTTTGAATACTAAACTTTCAACACAGTAAAGACTATGGTCCTCTGGAGGAATGCGTCATTGCCAACGCAGCATTTGGTCTACTCAGGCAGGATGAAACCAGTTTTGCTGTTCGTGTCTTTGTGGCGCGGTTGCCACCTATTCTAATTGAAGAATGTTTTGAAGAACTGTGGTGTCACGTAATTTATATTTTGTTTGCATCGTGTTTGTGGTTGGCGGCGTTATTCCAGTTTAAAAAATTTTCATTGACAAAAAATTTTGTTGAGCAACCTTTGTTCTGTTACCATTACGATTGATGTCTCGAACTTGTTCAGACTATCAATATCCGCAAGTGGTCTATAATGGATGATAAGATTTGTCGCAAAAACCGTTATTTATTGCATTATGTGGGCATTTGCCCTAGATACGAGCTGGATTTGAAGATGGCCACTTATCCTTTGAGTTACTCATGAAAGACATGGAAAATTTTGATGAAGGCCTTCATAACAAGCGGTTAGAAGACTTTGACATCTATTATGGGGTTATGTCAGCTCTAGCAACCATCCTGGAAGAGCCCAAGAAAAATTAAAGTGCAGTCGCCAGTTCGCCTCGCCACGAATCTCGTGTTTCGTTTCCTACAATCCAGTTGCCAACGTTTTCTGGAAAGCCAACTGATTGGATTAACTTCTGGAATTTGTTCTCTACACTAGTGGTGAGTAATGAACATTTAAGCAATTTTTAAAAGCTCTCATACTGGGAACCTTTACTGTCAGCTGAACCATTGTCATTTATCCAAGCCCTGACAATGACAGCATATAATTTTCTTGTTACTTGGCAGTTACTCGAAAAGAGATTTAACAACAATTGGCTCATAGTGTCTCATCATTTAGATGTGATGGTGCAAACATCAACTGTTTCTTTGTCAAGTCCAACCACTGTCACCACCTTTGTTTCATTATTGACAGAGCACGTTGCAGCATTTTGTCATTAAATTAAAATATTGAAGCTTGGGACCCACTGTTATTGTATCTTTTGGAGAGGAAGTTGAGCAGTCATGGCAACAGTGGGAATTGCACGTTAGTGGTGATGCAAATATGTTGTATACATATACATTCAGTCAGTTTTTATGATTCTTGGAGGCTCATCGTTGAGCTTCAGAATCAATGTCCTGTCCTGCTGCCTCAACGCTGGTATCTCAAATTCCCGGTAGCAGTGATAGACTGGTTCTGGAGAACTGCCCACCTTTGGACATACACCCAACATCGTTGTCGGACTTCCAAGATAAACCCACAGTTACAACCACCGCGCTGAATTGTCGCCGGTTGGAGTAATCGGGTACGACTCTGGTCGGCTCGGCCTCACCTTGGTTCTACACCTAGCTAGGGAACATCGTCGCCTGCTCTCTTCTCATGAGGCCAATATTTGAGATTATTGCTCACACATATTAACGTATGGAGTGCCCTCAGCCCCATGCCTAGCCATCCGTACACTCAAACAGCTTGCAGAAGATGAACAACACAGGTTTCCTAAGGCCACTCACATCTTGCAGACAAATGTGTATGTAGGTGACGTTGTTACAAGGGCAGCCAGTGTGACTGAAGCCATTGTGATGCAGAAATAGTTGATAGCAATGTTGCAGGCTGGTGGATCTCAAATCAAGAAGTTTTCCAGTTCTCATTGGGAAGTACTAGCATGGCTGTCTCCAGATGGATTGCAGCCCTCCTAAAAGCTGTCCTTTATAAAGACAACCCTTCTGTTACTAAGGTGCTGGGATTGCATTGGAGTACTACCTCAGTTTGCTTTTCGTATACAGTAGAATCCCGATACTTTGTATTGTCAAGGGACTGAATGTTAAATATGAGTTATCGAGATGTTCAAATTAGCGGGATTACCAATAATCGGGAGCAAAAAAGAAAAAATACATAATAACGAGATTAATGCAAATTTGCATTAATATGTAATGATAAATGCATGGCTACATATTATGTATACATATGTATATATAAATCAATAATTACATCAAAAAACACATTATAAATTTACGTTTAAAAAAAATTTGTAATTTTCTTTTGGTGCAAGCCTTGCAGACGGGTATTGTCGATGGCTTTGTCACGCATGTTCAAAGCAGAAAATACTACATAGCCAACGTCTGATTTTGCTAAGAAATAGCGACCGTTGTTGATGTATTGTTTGGCCACTTTAGGTGTAATTGTCAGCACATCATCTTCGTCATCAATGTCCTGAGATGGAGCCAAAATTTTGCCATCAGTTAGAATCCCCGCTACCGCTAGGCCATCGTCAAAATGGACGAAATCTTCAAACGTTATAGAATTTTCTCCATTTTGAGGAAGACGATTCCAATTCACAGGGCATTCTAAGTCTTGTTCAGTAACTGCTGATGAAAGTTCCACCTTCGTGAATCCACAAGCATGAAAACAGATTTTTATTGTTCTTTCGCTAGCACTTTACCACGCCTTGTTAGCAATGTTCATGGCTGAAAATAAGGTGATTTTATGATCCCTTCCCATCCTCGATGCTCTCCAGGAGTTGCATCACTAATTCCTTGCGGTAAAAGGTTTTGAACGTTTTAATTATGCTCTGGTCTAGAGGCTGCTGCAGCTTAGAAGTGGTGTTGGCAGGCAAAAACACAACATTAACATGACTGAGCGGTGGGGTATTGTTGTGGGCCGTACAATTATCCATGAAAAGTAGAATTTTTTGCTGCCTTTTCTCCATATCAGCATTCACTGATTGTATCCATTCCTTGAATAATTCGCCCGTCATCCACGCTTTTTTATTTGCACAATAGGTCATCGGAAAAGTTTTTATGTTTTTAAAACATCTTGGTTTGGCTGATTTGCCTATCATGAGTGATCTTAATATCTCAGATCCATTCATGTTGGCGGCCAACAATATTGTTACACATTCTGTACTATTTTTTCCGCCGTCACACTTTTCTTCCTTAAAACACATTGATCGGTCAAGGAGACACATAAAATAACCCCGTCTCATCGGCATTAAAAATGTTGTTGGACTTATAAGAATCTATTATTTCTCCTAATTCATCTTTCCACTCAGAACAAACTTCGGCTGATACACTCGCACTTTCCCCACTAAGCTTCATAAATTTATGCTGTGCCTTTTTTTAAACCTATCAAACCAACCATCACTCGCACGAAAGTCTTTAATTCCCATTTTTTCTGCAAAAACTTTTACTTTTTCTCTTAAAATGTTTCCTCCAACTGGTACATTCGAATTCCGTGCTTGCGCAAACCACTTTTTTAAATTATCTTCTAGTTGTGGATACTCACCAGTCTTAAAGCGCTTAGCTTTGCTGTCCGATGTCTGGGAGGCGATTTTGTCCTTGTTCTTCAGAATTGATGTTATTGTGGATGGAGGAACATTATAACGTTTGGACACCTCAATGTGTTTATCACCACCGACCACGGCGTTAATGATTTCTTTTTTTTCTCTAATGGAGACACTTATTAGCTCTTTTCGGAGGCATAGCTAAGACCAAACTGACTAACTTTTGACTCTCTCTGTTCCTTCCTACCCTCTCATAACCCTAGGTCGGACACCAAGGCGCCTCTTAGTTCTGAGAATCACAGACACATCGCCTCACAGACACATCGCCTACTCGGCGTCATTACCTGCCCTTCAAACCCCCCTACGTCCCTCAGTACCCTTTTGGTATTTTTTACCCTGCCCGAATTGCATAAATATAAAACTGGGGTTAAAGTCTAGGGTTAAAAACATTACGAGTTAACAAGATTTTTAAGTTGGAAATAAGAATTATAAGACATTTTAATTGAGCTCGAGCGCCAAAATAAATACCTACTATCGAGGGGACCGGAAAGCATTGTTTTTTTACGAATTAAAGGGATTTTCTCAAGGGACTGGCAAATTTGTACGAATTAGCAGGATATACGAATAATCGGGATGCAAAATATCGGGATTTCACTGTAATATCACTCCAGAGATTGCTAGGATTTTCGATCTACTTGGATGGTTGACACCTGTTTTCCTTTTCACTAAAAAACTTATGCAACAGTTGTGGCCCGGTGGGACTGGCTGGGATGATGAGCTCCCGCCAGACATTCTGCACAAGTGGGGAAACTTCAAACAAAACCTATCACTACTGTCATACCTGCAGTTGCCTTGCAGTATTCCCAAAGTTTTGCAAGCTGTTCATGAATTGCATGGCTTCTGTGAAAGTTCAGAAGTGGGATATGCAGCAGTGATATATATTAGGTTGGTGTATACAGATGGGTGCATTAAGGTGATGCTGCTAATAAGAAAATCCAGGGTGGCACCAGTAAAATGGCTCTCTATCCCCCGACTGGAACTATATGCTCCTGTTATCGTGACAAATTTCTTGGACTTTGTCAAACCAAATCTCCAATAACACACTCCCGATATGTAGAATGTTTGCATGGCCAGACTCCACTGTGGGGTTGCACCATCACCTCGTAGATGGAAGGCCTTTGTGGTGAACCGTGTGAGTCAGATACAAGAGTTGATTCCTGTAAATTGTTGGAGACATGTTGTTTTAGAAGAAAATCCTGCAGAGTGTGCCTCTCGTGGTTTGTTGCCCTCTCAGCTAATCAATCATGCTCTTTGGTGGTCTGGGCCTCTTTGGCTAACATATTTGTACATCGAGCCACAAGATACTTCAAGTATTGGTCAGTGTGAGAATGAATGTCTCACCTGCAAAGAAAAATCTGGCGTGGTAAGTAATACAACAAGGATTTCCTGAGACCTGGTTGCTCATTACTCAACCTTGAGGATGCTGCAGCGAGTAACTCCTTATTGGCTTAGGTTTGTACACAATTGTTGACGGCCCAGAGAGCAGAGAATGGTAGCACCCTTGACAATAAAGGAGCTAAGAGGAGTCTTCACGTCTGTCTCCAATACACTCAGTCATCATTTGCAGCAGATATAGCAGCAGTGGAAAGAAGGCAACTGTGCTCAACATCCATTCGGTGCTTGAACCCCTTTTTGGATCCTGCAGGACTTCCCAGGGTGGGCGGAAGGCTCTCATGCAAACCTTCCATACCATGTGCAGCATCAAATACTTCTACCTAAGCGACACCCTCTTACTGCACTGATGATTAATCATTATCATTACCTTCATCTTCATCCAGGTCCTCGTGCTCTGCAGGCCACTCTCAATCAGCAGTTCTGAATCTGTCAGCACGGTCAGTAATTAAGCAGGTTTTGCAACAGTGTGTTACATGCATTCACACCAAGCCTATTCCCTTTCCTCCAGCTATGGGTGAACTTCCTGCTGCTCCTCAGGTACAGCAATTCAGAGCATTTCAGCACACTGGAATTGATTACGGTAGTCCCATTCACGTCACCATGACTACAGGACAAAGGTGCAAATCCACCAAAGCATACATGTCTTTTTTGTGTGTATGGACATTAAAGCCTTACATTTGGAGCTGGTGTCTGATTTGTCCACCCCCATGATCTTGGCTGCCTTTCACCGCTTCATTTCAAGACAAGGGAGACCCAGTCATACGTACAGTGACTGTGGGAGCAACTTTGTTGGGGCATCTACAGAATTGGCTGAACTGTACCAGTTTGTACATGCCTCCACTCACAATGATAAGATCAGCTCCATTTTGTGCAAAGAGGGAATAGTGTGGAATTTAAACCCACCAGCTGCACCCCATTTTAGGGGCCTATGGAAAGCAGGTATGAAATCTGTCAAGACCCATTTTGCCAAGGTCATTGGCCAGCAAGTTTTGTCATATGAAGAAATGTCCACTGTACTGATTCACATAGGTGTCTTGAACTCTCGTCCTCTTTGTGAGCTCAGCAATGACCCCTCTGAATTGGATGTGCTCACATCAGCTCACTTTCTCATCTTGCAGCCAATTAAAGCTCTGCCAGAGTTAGATATCACACATCTGAACCTCACTCGCTTGAATCGCTGGCAGCTAGTGCAACTAATAGCACAGGACTTTTGGAAGCGCTGGCGGAAGGAATACCTCTTTACTCATCCTAAGGTTGGAGACGTAGCGATAATCAAGGAAGACAATGTGCCCCCTCTCCAGTAGGGTCTTGCCCGGATTGTAACTTTGCATTCTAGTTCTGATGGTGTTCCTCAAGTGGCAAGTGCGAAAACTGCTACCAGTGTGCTTCGGCAACCATTAGTTAAGCTGAGTCCATTGCCCATAAACACTGTTAACCCATATGCAACTTCTAATGTAAAAACTTGACTACTGACTATTGACACTACATTTCATTGTAGTGAATTGTTTGTTTTCTACTTGACTGATTGTTGTTATGTTTTGCTTTGTATTATGCATAGGTCAATAGTTGATGTAATGTGTATTTGTTACCTGATTGATTTAATGTTGGAATTTTGATTGTTTTTATGGTTGCTAGTGTTTTTGTTTTGGTTATAACGTCACTCAGTGTATTTGCCAAGATTGCGCGGGTGAAGAATAAAGTTGTTGTTTTTGTCTGCACACATTTCATTTAATAGTGGCATTCACAAACATTTTAATACTAAACTTTCGGCAAAGTAATGACTATGGTCCTCCGGAGTAAAGTGTCATTGCCAACACAACAAAACCATGTATACAAATGTTTGCAAACACAATTTGTAAGTATATACATATGTATTCAGAGTACATTTTTTAATGCCTTAGTACAAAATTTCACGATTTTGTTATTAACAAAATATCACTACCTCTATCAATTGCTGTTTTCAGAACTGTATTTGTAAATTAATTGTTTCTTCCTTACTTAGTTCAGTTTTCAGATAGCTATGGTGAATATACAGTAAACTCTCGATTTTATAACCTTTCATGGTTCGTAGGAAAAGTGTTGCAAAATATGTACAGTTAATGAAAATATGAATAATTCTATTGGCTTAACCTGCAAAACAAGGCCACAAGATTGCTGCAGCTACACCTGAACTGCAATATGTAATTTTTAACTTCCCTTTGGCTCAAGCTGATGAAACACTGAAGTTATGTGAAGCATCATGCAGCAATGAATTGAAGCCAGAAGATTTTTAATTCCTGTTTGAGGAAGTAAATAGAAGGAAAACTGAATTACTGGCCAATTTTTTTGCACTTTACGCCAAACCAACTGCAGAGGAAAATATCTGCATGGAGGACATGAAGCAACAATTCTCTATGTATGACGCTGTATTTCAT
Source organism: Clitarchus hookeri (assembly GCA_002778355.1). Taxonomy (NCBI): domain Eukaryota; kingdom Metazoa; phylum Arthropoda; class Insecta; order Phasmatodea; family Phasmatidae; genus Clitarchus; species Clitarchus hookeri. The sequence continues at coordinate 495,477 of NQII01001359.1, forward strand.
TAAATGCAAGATTTACATGTAAAAGTTAAAAAGGGCACAAGTCACATACAAAATAATGAATGATAATGCTTCTCCAAGAAAGTGTGTTTAATCACGTCCCAGTGTTGCCAACTTCGCTATTGCCAACTTCTAGCAGTAATAGGACTGAGTGAACTGGTTTCACCAAATTGTTTAATTCAATGGTCGGTGATGCCCCACACTTAATCAAAGTGCAGAAAATCCATTATTTACTACGTTGCCTGAAGGGTGCAGCTCATGATGTGGTAAGTAATATACCAGTCACTGATAAAAATTACACTGTAATGTGGGAAATGTTGGAAAGCAAATTTAAAAACCTGCAAATCACTGCCGCAGTTCAAGTTCAGAAGATTTTGCATCTTCCAGCCATGGACATCAGCAAAGAAGGGTCAGTTACACAATTCATAACTGGGGTACAGGAGAACCTAAATGCCTTAAGGGCAAACAATTTTCCGGTGGATGAATGAGATTTCCTGCTTTTCAACATACTATTAGGGAAACTGGATGCACGCCTGAAACAGGCCTTTGAGATGTCACAAGATGATCACATACCAACAAACAAACAGTTCATCAAATTTCTCGAAAGAAAAGTTATGGCAGAGGAGCATGTCCAACTAGCTGCAGTAAGGGATAGGTGAACACTCACCACCAGAAGGCTGTAGGCAACAAGATATCCTTCACTGCTCACAAATTCTGGTCAGGGAATGCAGCGAACACCTCTCAGCGTCCAGCCAGTCCCCCCCCAAGATGACTCTAGTATCGGTTCAGGACGTAGGTGAGAAACAAATGTGTCCAGAATGTGACCATAACCATGCTTTGCACAGATATCAGATATTTCTGTCAAAGTGATAAGGAGAAAGACAAAAATGTCATAAGGATAACAGGTTGTACTTCAACTGTCTATGAGTACACCATGTAGCATCTAATTGTCTGCCTAAATATTGATGTTGACAGTGTTGTGAATCACATCATACTATACTTCATTTTAGTGAAAGTGAGGAGACAAGTGTTAAGGCCACCAATTCTGATACTACCAACCCTACTAGCAAGATGGAGAGTGCAGTAAACATGTGCTCAGCTAGGAATGAAGACATCCAAGCCACTACAGTTTTCTTGAAAACTGCACTAATTCGTGTAAAGGACGGTGTAGGTAATTACAAGGTAGTGCAAGCATTGTTAGATGGAGGTTCCCAATTGTCATTTGACGCTTGATGGCCGGCGTGCTCGGCACGTCACCTAGTCTACGGGGGTGGGGTTTTTAAGAGGGTTCAGGTACAGAATGCTGGTAGGTCTTGTGGACTGGTTTTATGCAAGTTCGCCCCTGCCTTTAAGGAGCCGGTATACAGAGTTGGCCTGGTCAGACGGCAGCAAGCTACATATGTGTCAGAGCCGGCTAGGACAGCTGTTGATGCTGGCTTACGACCTGCAGGTCAGCTGGGCTGTCCGATAACTGGCTGCTGTGGGCGATGCTCCAAGCCCCGTCCAGGGGCGGCTGGTGCTCGACTGGAACTGGCGGATCCTAGAGCTGCCAGGCTCCGGGTGGTGGCAGCAGGCGGTGTTGATGGGCAAATGGCGTCTGTGATGCCCAGACCCACGGGCAGTCCAAGTCAAAGGCGAATGACAACTGGTGGAGTCCCGCTGATCTTCTGGCTCAAATAGATATCTAGAGGTGACTGAGTGGGTCGCTTGTGCCTGTTCCCAGGCAGAGGAGTAGCTGAAGGCTGACTGGGATGGGTTACTTGGCAACTGGTTGGCATTAAGAGCAGTAGCTGCCTTCTTATCTGCCCACTTAGTCCTTCCTCGTTGAATGAATGGCATGGTGTAGGTTCTACTGACCATCACAGCAAACAAGGGGCAGGTAACAGAATACCCTATCTAAAGTACCCAGAGGCAATGGTGTTATGCCGCGTCAGTTCTGGCACTCCAACCGGCGAATTTCGCACGGTGGATGGAGCTGGTTAGCTAAATTGGGGTGGTGCTAATGCTTCGTCATGAACCGCTCAGATGCGACTGAGTCACACCATGTCAGGCTTGGCACACCAACTTGCGAATTTCACATGGTGGATGGAGTGGGTTAGCTGACTTGGGTGGTCCAGTCGCTTCCTCGTGAAATGTATCTTGTAGAGGGCCCTACCGTACGTGTGCGCCAAGTGCCTTTGCACACTGGGCCGACAGTATGGGTGGCCGGCAAAAGTGTGGTATTTTGTGACATACGTAATTCCCAGTTAAGGGAGCCAGTAGTAGGAAACTGGTTGGCAAGACGCTGTCATCTGCCTCTCCCTAAGGGGACTGCGTTTACAAGGTAGTAGAGAGGCACAAAACACTCTTGAAATTAAAACACAGTCCGTAGACTTGAACATATTTATTATGAGTAGAATAAACACGGTGACCTGTACTAACTCCTAGGCTTTCGTGATTACCAAGCAACCAGCGGAAGTTACGTTAACAAACAGGTGAAGAGGACCTGTTAGGCACAGAACAAATCTAGAGCAACTAATAAAGAAGTTGTGAGAACGACTCTTACCTTACTGTCATCATCTAGTGGAGTCCTGAAGGGACGGGGTAAACACTCCCAAGTGGAGTGTGTGTGTTATCGGGGGGTTGAAATAAGCTTCACTGATGTAGATTTTGAATAGACATGGGAGCAGAGAGCCCTAGCATGGTAGTGGTAGGGTGAGCTGCTAAGTTTTCACGGCAGAGGTAGACAATGCGATAACTGGTGTTCTGCAGGCTCGTCCGGCCCCAAATACAGACTGCCACCGCTCCTTCGGCTTGCTTCAGTGGTTGTGGTTCAGGCATCTTCTACCAGCTGGCTCCTCCCTTTGTGGGCGGCATCATCCCTTACTGCGCTGTCTTGGCGAGGGATGGAAGCAGAGTAGTTCTGTGATCGCAGGTGGTATCTGACTCTCGCTTAGGAGCAGACTGGCTTCGTTCGGCTAGTTAGGAAGGGGTGCATGATTGAAGTGCATATTTAGTACCAGGGGCGGCGAAAGGTTTTCTCGCAATAGGAGGGGGGACAACTTTATTAGTTGGCTTCAATCATAACTTTGTTTTTTGCAATGTGCATCATGGCGCAGAGGACAAACCAGTATTTCTATCTTGCATAGCAATGGTTTTCATAGTTTAACACAATTAAATGAAACTTCTGAATAAAACAAATAATATTTGCTATATCTGTTGTGATTTCGCAATTTTATTTTTTGCAAATTTTTATCACGATAATAGATTTTTAGCCTTCAGAGTGATACAGCTTGGAGTATGATTCTGAATCCATACATGAGGAGTGTTGGAAAACATATGCTAATACCTATTGTACACACAAATGCACCAGTACATTAAAAAAAAACACACACACACTAGAATTCGGACATAAAATCTAACACTCTAAAATTCGGACAAAAAATCTACGAAAATACTGAGACACAATGTAACAATAAAATACAGGCATACAAAAAAATGTCTGTCCTGCTCTCTTCACAGCTGCAAGAGTCCAAGCTGCTGTCTGTACATGTCACGACAGCGTAAATTCACCATCATGTCACATAACAGCAGAATAAATGTTTAGTGACTTGACAAAGCTTACATTCAAATGTTCAATACCTTACACCAAAGATATTTCAAACATCTACCTGGACGATGTTTTTGGTGTTGATTTACTAAAGACTGACAAAGCTGAACAGTATATTAATCTAAAAAGTATCTTTTCTCAATGCGTTTTATTTATGATTATTATTGGCATTATTGCCTTAGAATGATAATAAAAAATACCACGCACAATAAGATAATCTTGACAAACTGAACAGCAGAATTTCGTAATAGCTATTATTTTAGATATCAACTGCATTTTTGCTAAAGCAAATTTGTTAGTTTTTAGTTACACACACATGTAGATTACCATAATAAGAATAAGTTTTTTTTGCTACACAGACATGTATATTACTATATTAAGTTCGGCAATAATTATTTCTAACAAAATGTTAAGCAGTAAGCTCTATATGTGAGTTAGAATTTTTGTGTAGTCTATGTCTTAGAATACACAACAATATAAAATTGTTTTCCTTTTAAAAGTAGAAATTTGAATGTGATTTGTAAACTAGTTGAAAAAACCATTGGTAATGGTAAACCGTAAACAGAACAAAGCTTCTAAACAACAATCCATTAATGCGCTCGACAGAACAATGAGGGATGAAGAATTGCTTGAAACTTTTTCCCCTTCCACGAAGTCCAGTTAAGAAATATACCTGTTTGCTGATCCACTCACGAAGACTCAGGGGCACCCTTCCTAAGTCAGACTTACATGTAGCTGTTTTATACGTGTATGTGTAGTAGATACACACACATGCTTGCTGCTTTGAAGAACAATTTACGAATAGAAAAATACACAGGTGCACAAAAGAAGTGACCAAATCTATGCAGATATATTCCACTAATTGCTCTCTAAAATTATACAGACATATTTGTTTCATTAAGAAGAAAGAAAGAAGATTATGAGTAATGAAATACAATAAACACATAACTTAAAGACCATTTTGCACGTTATGCACCCTGTTTTTGATTAGCATTTTACTGATACAAAAATCAATAACTGTAATGAAGTTAAGTTAACAACGGAAAAAGTCACATAATTTGACATCATGCAATAATGAATGCATGTATTTCTCTACGAAAAATTACAGAAACTCCAATACAACTATAACTCGGCACTCCTTATGCTCACTTCTTTGGATAAAAACTTTATACGCAAAAAAGTAAATTTATAAAATTAAATTTAATAATAATGAAACAGTAAAGAAATTAATGACATTAATTTCTTGTTGACAACAGTATCTGTCTTTGAGTACACATAATACCTCACCTGCACTTGCTACTAACGAAATGAGAGAGTAGTGTCCATGCTGCCTGAGGGGAGAAGCTTAGCGAGATGGCTGTGCACGGGGTACAGGAAAGCTCACACCCGTGCGACTGCTTAGTCCTTGGTGGCAAGAGAAACCTCTTGGTACCGCTGACATCAGAAATACCTACTAACCCTCATCATTGTACATTTACAATGCTGGTATTTATTGAAAATAACTTGAATGAGACGATCCTATATGCTGTAAAAAATTCCGGCCAATTAACATAAGAGTAATGCATTTATAAATACCAAAGAAAGCAACCATTTTTTAAAAGATATGACTAAGAAAGGGGCAGGTGGAACACCCCTCTTGGATCTGCCCCTGTGAAGAATCACTTGAAACTTTGCCTCCCCCTTCCACTGTGTATATTTAAGAAATGTGTATGACTCTTTCACTGGTATTCCAAGGTTCTGGTAATCCAAGCACACCGAACCGCCAAGGCAACTGTTTAGCTTTCCAGTTGACAGTCAAGACTCGTTCTCTTCTTCTTCAGTTGATGGTAAAATTCAGTAATGCATTTCTCGTTTATTTCACTATTGTGATTCCCGTGTTTTGAGAGAAAATTAACTACTTTATTATTGAATGTAGATGTCAAACTTAGGGTGGGGACAAATGCCTATATTGTCCCTCCCCACTGTTATAGGGGAGGAGGGGAGAAGGGACAGTGTCCCCCTATCCCCCCTTCTCCACCGCCACTGTTTAGTACAACTGGCAACAAGAGTGTAGCAGTTGTCCTCTGGGTGTAGCTGTCTCGGTTTTGTTCCTCGGGAGATTGCCGTGACATCTCACGGGCTGAGTTGAAGTTGGAGAAACAAAAAAGATATTACCAGCTATGCATCATGCGTCACATTCATAACAGAAACGTGTGCTGCTCTTGGGACTCAAACATTACCAAACAAATATATCCATCTCTGGCATAGGTCATACAAAGGTCTCGGGTGCAAGGGGAGAAAAGCTATGTGATATTAGTTCCAAACATTCCCAACAGCTCCACCTTACCAGTAGAGCTGTGATTCTCAAAAAAAAATCACCAAGGAGTTATCATCAGTACGAGGTGCCACTCAGACACAGACACTTGGGCACCTCAATGACTTGCCACTACCAGATCCTGAATTTGCCACACCTGGTGCGATAGAAATGTTGTTGTCTGCTGAGATAGTGGCTGAGGACCTAAGATCATTGGCCAACCGCATGCATTTCATTCTGCAATTGGCTGGGTCATAACTGGCAGTGCCCCATACAAATTCATAGACCAGCCACAAGGTATATCTTTACTTGTTCACACAGATGCCTCACTCGACACAGCACTACTGCGATTCTGGGGGATTGAAAAAGTTCCAGGGAAAGGATTCAACTCCATTGAAGATCAGCAGGGTGAAAACCATATTATGGATACTCATACCCGTGACATGGATGACAGGTATGTTTTGAGGCTACCATTCACGCCTTCAGACCCTATACTAGGGAACTCTTACAGCGTAGCTCTGAATCGGCTTCACAGACTGGAATGCCAATTACTGCATTCACCAAAGCTGGGACAACAATACCAACCATTTATCACTACATAGTATAAAAGGAAGTCCCTGGCGTGCATCTGGCTGTCTGTATGACTGCACTAAACTCCAGAACCACTGAACGGGTTTGGATGCGGTTTTTACTGTTATAATCTGCATTTATCGAGGAAGGTTTGTGTGTATTAAACAATGCCCTAGCACTTATAGGAGCTAAGCATTAACGGTATTAGTGAATCAAGTCGGGAAACAAGTTTGCTGCCAGAGTGCTCTCATGGAATACGCTGCCTAATCCTTTAGAGATATAACAAAATCATGTAAGAAAGAATTTGTTAAATTAAATAATCTACAAAAAAATCAGTGGTAGAATATGTCTATCTTTAATAGATAAGTAGTAATAAGCATATTTACAATTCACTGTCTTTTCTAACCATAAAGAACTTAATCTTTATCAAAATAAATTAATTCATTGAATCATTCTGGCATGCCACCAAACAAACTGATCTTAAAAGATGGAGCTCCCATAATTTTATTGCGAAATATAAATCCACCAAAATTATGCAATGGGACTCGATTACAAATAAAAAGTTTAAAAAGTTATCTCATTGAAGGTACTATTATTCTAACTGGCTGCGGTACTGGAGAAACTGTTTTAATACCCCAAATACCAATGATTCCCTCGGATTTGCCTCTTAATTTTAAAAGAGTCCAATTTTCAATAAGAGTTTGTTTTGGTATGACCATAAATAAGGCACAGGGTCAAACAATGTGGCTGGAGTGGATTTGAGTGGAGCATGTTTTTCACACGGGCAACTATATGTAGCTCTTTCGCGTGTCACGTCAGACAGAAATCTTTTTGTGCTGGCAGTTGGAGGCAAAACGATTAATGTTGTATACAAAGAAATTTTCTAAACCACTATTATATAATATTGTTATATTAGAGATGTATGAATCTGGATAAAACAAAGGAGGTAGGTATGTCAGGGTCATGGTAAATGGAGGTCCATAATCTCTGCCTACCCCTCTGAGAGACAGGTATGACGTGTATGTATGTTTGTTATATATGATAGTAGTTTACTAATTTACTATCATATAATATTGTAATTGTCTTTTCCTAATTTATTTATAGTGTATTGCTGTAATAACTAAATTTTACCCAGGTGAAGCCGGGCCAGGTCGCTAGTGAAAGAATATGTATGATTTAGGCCACATGAAATGTGTTGGTATTTTGAACTGTCCAGACAGTAATAATGCGGTGACACTGAACTCGCGTACTAGTAACCAACCAGTGTATGTAATTCCACATCATGCAGTATTTTTGTGAAGCAGGAGCGTGCTTCGACCAAGGTCAGAGTTGTGTTCAATGCATCAGCAAATATTGCTGATGGGCCATCGCTGAACATCCAGTTACTACCTGGTCCAAAACTGCAAAAAGGTATAGTAAACATTGTGTTGAACTTCCGCACATCACCAGTTGCAGTGACAGCTGGCGTATACAAAATGTATCATCAGATAGTTATAGATCCCCAGGATAGGAAGTACCAATCTATACTCTGGCATAACTCTGTCAATGATCCAGCAAGCGTGCACGAATTAAACACGGTGACTTACGGGCTAACATCATCACCTTTCCAAGCCTTAAGGACTCTTCAGCAGTTGGCCATTGATGAAGGCAGCACATGCATTGATTGCTCTATGATGTGTTCAATGACAATGTAGTAACCGGGAAAGTAACTGTGACAGGGGCTCAAGAGTTGAAACGACAGTTGGTTACACTGCTCAGCGTAGGTAGGTTCCAGTTACACAAGTGGTGCTCCAACTATCCCAAATTGTTAGATAGAAATGAATGCAGGTGAAAGTGAGTCAAGGTCCTTCGATTATGCAGTCAGTGAAAGTGTCGGATTTGTGTTGGGATCCCAAGCAAGTTTAATTTGCATATCAAGTGAAGATACCTGATTTGCCAGACACTAAGAGGGGTATTTTGTCGACAGTCGCTCATCTGTATGACCCATGTGGTTGGTTATCCCCAGTAATAAGTTCTTGCTGCAAGGGTTACTGACCCAAGGCCTAGGATGGGATGAGTCGGTGAGAACAGAGGTGCAGGATGAGTGGAATCATTTCAAATGGTCTCTATCCCTGGTTTCAGAGGTGCGTATTGCATGCCTCATTCCATTTCATGACCCAGAGGTTCAATTTTATAGGTTCTCCAATGCCAGCAAGAAGGCTTATGCAGCAGTAATTTATGTTCATTGAATGAAGGGTGATGGAGACACCCAGAGAGCAAGTAGGAGTAAATTAATAAGTGTGTGTGTTTTTGTCAAGTCTATAAATCTTAATTTACCCACAGTTATCAGGGTATTTAAAATTTTAGAAAAAAACTTGATGTAGATATGTGACCCAGGCAAAGACGCACAAAGTGATTTTTATTTAGAAGCGATATCATGAAAGGTAGCCGAGACATGCCTACAATCATTCAACATGTAAACCCCATACTTTCACTCAGTTGATCCCGCCCTAAGCAGTCGCATTAAGCAGTCCACTCATGAACTTATTTTTTGTGTGTGGATAACAGAAATGTTTTGAAGTTTTGTTAAAATTTATGACAACTAAATGGTACCACACAAATTCTATTTTGTATATTAAATTGAGTTTATTTGATAATGTGCCACAATACATTCAATAATAAATTTTTGAAAACTTAGTAAAATTTTAACGCTTTTATTAAGGTTGATTTCTTATGAAATAATTTTGCATTATTTCCATAGTTTACATTACTTACATATTCCTATTACATTTAAAGTAAAGGTTTATTAATAGTTCTTAATTGTAATTCTTGAAAACCTTACGGGCAAAGAGGGGAGGCTTACAATCCCTAAATTTCCCCCCTCCCAGCTTAGTCCCTGCAACCAACATCATGTGAGCTATCACAGGGCTTAAGTTTTAACAAAACCTCTGCAAGAGCATTTAGCAAAGTCCAACCATGCTTTACTTCCTTTTTGAAACTCTGTCTAGCTAACAGTCTAACAAACAACACAGCAAATCAAACTTCTCACTAAGATTAAGGATCCAGACAAAGACATTTTTGATGCTATAACACAAATGCGCAAGAGAAAATTCTAATAGAACCTTGTAAAGTTGTGGGCCGCGGCTCGTTAAGGCATATTTAATATTATTACTGCCTCACAAGTGGGCGCCATCTTGTAACGTTCGGCACTTGTTACACTCGTTATTTATAATAATTCCACGGCTTGCTCAGAGGTAGAAACAAGAGACTCAGTTCATTGAANATATATATATTTATTTAACATTCAGCCACACAGTTCACAGACGGAGATTTAGTATGCAGAGTACGAACCTCTCTTGAGATAAATATAAAAGTACAGACACAGCGCCACAGTAGTTTACCGGTTATTGTCTCAAAACTTGCATAAAAATAAATATCATATGCGGCTACCTCCCACACCGGCAGAGAAATAAAATAATAAAGTCTAGTGGCCGATGTGGGGGTTCACGTCACACACGACGCGACCTAGACTATCATTGTACTACGACCACTACTGTTCTGACCTGCCCTTACGGGCGACTGCCCCTAAGTACCTTCTTCTGACGACTGACTTGAATAAGACTGCTTTAAGGGCGACAGACACGACGCCCTTTTTTGTGCTGTCTCGCACCCCCCTCTCCTGCGATAACGGCCTGGCCACGCACGCTCTCCACAACATTATCGTAACTGACTGCTCCGCACGAACTAATCCTGCGCCGTCAACATAAACGAACTTGTCAACGTCGCCTGATCCAGATAAACTAACCTCTCGTACAACAAAAACTTGTTGACGCATTAAAACTGCGCCGAAGGAACTAAAACTTGTCGACGTTGCCTGATCCACAGAAACAAACTAATCTAATTAATGCTGACGCTTCCCCAGAAAACCAAAGTTCGAAACGAAACGGTAAACAGACTCCTGATAACCTAAAAACGGCAAACGTCTGCCCAATAAACAAACTATCACGGGAAACGAGCCACCACTGCTTTAAACTTGAACCCAATAAAAATATTACGACGCTTTCCAAAGCTTCACACACACAAAAGAATTTTACACCCGAAAAATTACGAATATTGCATCATTACAACCTCTGTGTACAGTAAAAGAAACATTCTATCTAAATAATATTAAAAGTTTCGTTACAATTTTATCACAAAGAGAAATTGGAAAAATCTTAATAATCAATTTATTATATTATGTTTACATGTCATGTTTTCATACTCACATTTTTTTAAGATATACAAAATTAGTTTTTAGTATTTACTTATTTATTGTTATACCCAAATTTGAAAATTAACTTTAAACTCGTGTATTACATGCATTACTCTGAATTACACCTGACTGATACTTTGTGTGCTGTATATCTGTATTTATTTAAATAAAAAAAAAATACTTATGTTCTTTTGTATTTATTTGTAATGCTGGGGCAAACAGCTAACTGTATGCATGTAGTCTTATTTATAAAAATAAAACAAAAAGCTAAAGAAACAGCACAGGGACAACAGGGTGCATACCAATAGAGCCAGAGGTGAAGGCCTGCACCAGGAGAGGACTTGCAATTGCTTCCAGCCTGTTCTTCAGGCCTTCCAACTGCAACTTCCTGTCCTCGTAGTCTGGCACGTTGGCGAGGATCTGCAGTGACTGCTGCATGCTGGTTAGCTTTGAGGCGATGCTCTCTATGTCGCCAGACTCAAAAACCTGGCAACACCACACCCATTTCACATCTCTTATGCCATATCACTTCCGTGGCCGGGAACATGTTGAAACACTTATTATGCATAACGCGCTACTGCAGCTAGGTCAGTTAGATGTACTTGTTTACTGATGGGTTTCTAACTGCTAGTGTGGTGTATTAAAAAACTTTAATTTACCAATTGTTAGTGTTGAAGTTTAAGGCCAAATAATTAAATTTTTAATCAGCATTTTTATTTTTTATTTTTAAATACTACTAGTGCTTTTTATACTTAAAGTTAACTACGCCAAAAAATTATAACAGTGATGAAAGTGAGTGAGTGAAGATATTTGGGCGGCTAATGAGGGTGATTGAGGTGAGTATGGAGCAGCACCAGAGTTAAGGGGCGGGGGAAATGGGAGATCCACGAGAAAACCCGCTGACCAGCACGATTCCCACAAGCGAAAATCTGGTGACCCGGCCGGAGACTGAACCTGGTTCGCCTTAATGGGAGGCAAGCAGGCTAACCGCTCAGCCACCACGGCCCCGAACAGTGATAAAAGAGATAATTATTGTGTCATCAACAGCAAAATTGCAATGTACACTTTCACTTCCAAGAGACTCTTAATGTAGAGACCAGTTGTAATTTGTCATCCTACTTCCTAGGTTTAGTTAAGTGCTTGACATACTATAGAAACACATGCAAACCAACACCAATCCTTAGGACACTCACTGGATGGTAAGAGAACTATTTTCTGAGCTACTTCATGAAGACAAACAGACTGTTATTTTGAAACACAACAGCAGCAGTTCATGATACACATAGTATGAAACTTCACATAAAAACCTATATTTAATGTAATTTCTTGTAAAAAAGCAAGTAGTAAAACGTTGTTTATCCGGACTAACTATCCGGACCAAAGCCAATCCGGAAAATCGAAAATCTGGACAATCCGAGTACTAATCAAAACAAATTCTTAAATAAGCAGACTTACCGTTTATTACGATAAAAAACTACGTTTTGTAACAAAATTACATAGAATTGTTTAAAAGACATTAAAAATATATAAAAATTACTTTTCACATAATTTCTTAACAAAGAATTGGTCCACTGTATTCTGCTTCAAACACGTGTGGCATTTGAATGAAGCGCAGTCACGCAAACGCTTTATCATTAATAGTTCAGCTGGAGTGGTGACGGGCTGATGCTCCAAGTACGCCATGATGTTTGTCAGCTGGTCCACAGCATCTGCATGTGTTGTCCGCTGTTGCGGTGTGATCGCTCCATCCTCGTCCACGTCATCTTCTTCCTCACTGTCTGCTGTAGATGTGCATGCCGCTACAATTTCTTCTTCCATCATAGTGCCGTAGCCACCGTCATTGTTGTCTTTCAGCCACTCACTGACGTCTTCCATATCAACATCTGAGCACCCATTTATTGTTCCTAACATTTGCAGAAGGTCATCTGCAGCCACTTGCACAAAATCATCGCGTTTCGTTTGTAGCACAAATAGCTGGCCACAGTTTTTTCCATGACTGTTTCAAAGAGCTTTTTGTGATGCAATCCCAAGCATCAGCAACCATGTAAATAACGTCTTTGATATTGATTTCAACAAATCAATAACACTTTTTTCCCCCTCCTCTTCAATAATTTTGCTAAGCAGTTCTTTTCGGTAAACTCTTTTGATGTTTTCAAGGACTCCCTGGTCCATAGGCTGCAGCAGTGGGGTTACGTTTGGTGGAAGAAATTTCACTTTAATTCCTCCACTCACGAGTTCTTGTTCTACCAAATGAGGAGGAGCGTTGTCGATCAGTAAAATAGCTTTTTCTGGTAAACTATTTTCTTTCAGGATTTTTCGAACTTCAGGAACAAAGTCATCAAAAAACCAATTCTTAAACAAAAAATCTGTCTATCCACGCACTTTTTTGTGGTCGGTAAACCACAGGCAACGTACATATTGTGGTTCACATTTTTTAGCGCTCCGGGATTCTTGGATTTCCCTACAATGACAAGAGGAAACTTATGTTTCCCTGATGCATTGCTACAAGCCATAGCAGTTAGCCTATCTTTGCTTTTCTTGTAGCCCTTAGTCGAATCTTAAAGCTTTGATGCTAATGTTTTGCTCGGAAGCATCCGGTAAAAAAGCCCAGTTTCGTCAGCATTATAAACTTGATCGGGCGTCAATTCTTCAGATAAAACAAATTGTTCGAAGTCTTTTTTAAATTTTTCAGCAGCCTCAACATTACTAGAAAAGCTCTCTCCAGTAAGAGTAAGTTGGCAAATACCATGTTGGTTTTTAAAACACTCTAGCCACCCCAGCTAGCAGTGAATTCTAGGTCAGGATTCTGTAACTTTTTGTTTAAGCTCAAAGCTTTTTGGGCCAATATCGGTCCAGATATAGGCAAACCACGGTCTCACTGAGCACTGTACCACATGAATAGTGCGTCGTCTAATGCTTAATTTTTTGCTTTTTTTTTCCCCCGTTCCTCTGCCTTCCAAACTGTTTTTACATATCATTTTACAACAAAAATCTTAAATTTCTTTTCTTTGCTTCTCCCAGTCGAACACTGTTGAAGTTCCAACTCCCAATTCAGCAGCTATTTTTTTTCAATGCTTCTCCTTTATCAATTGGATTAATAGTGTCTAACTTTTTATCCATTGAAACAACGACCTTCTTTCGCTTCGATGCCATTTTAAACTTGTTCGTACACTACAATACACTCCCAAACACTTTGATAAAAANACGACCTTCTTTCGCTTCGATGCCATTTTAAACTTGTTCGTACACTACAATACACTCCCAAACACTTTGATAAAAAACAAAAACAATATCCGGTTGAACCACACACAATAAACAAAATGACAAGTGCCATTTGAAAACAGTAGGAAAACTGAGGAGATTGAGGGAGGGGAAGTGATGGGTAGGAATTCAAGGTCAAGTCAAAGCCATTTATAGCTGGTGAGTCCATCCACTTCATATTGCATATTATTGATGCGTACATTAAATTAAAAACATCCGGATTATCCAGAGAGCCGGATCAACGAGGGCCGGATTATCGAGGTTTTACTGTACTACAATGAAGTGGATTTTCATTAATAAAATACATCATAAATAAAATTTCACACAAATTACTTTATGTACTGTACGAAAGACTTGGAATGTGGCAAAAAAAATGGGTGCGTGTACTTATGTACGCGCGTTAGCAGTTATACTTCTTTGGCGTGACTAAAATAAAATTTCNCAAAAAAAATGGGTGCGTGTACTTATGTACGCGCGTTAGCAGTTATACTTCTTTGGCGTGACTAAAATAAAATTTTATTACGTATGCAAATAATTTATGTACGTAGGAAAAACAATAAAATGACCGCAGAAAGCCATTAAATACAATTAATAAAGGTTTGATTAAAGAACATAAATAAATTACCCTCAACGTGGCAAAAGCAGTACAACTNCATTAAATACAATTAATAAAGGTTTGATTAAAGAACATAAATAAATTACCCTCAACGTGGCAAAAGCAGTACAACTTAATAAAATAATACTTACAAAAAATTAAACTCAAATACTTAAAAACACTTGCAAAACTTTATTATACTGTTGATGAGAGAGAGAGAGAGCCCTGACGAGCCTACTGAAAGTGCTCTTANGCAAAACTTTATTATACTGTTGATGAGAGAGAGAGAGAGCCCTGACGAGCCTACTGAAAGTGCTCTTTGCCCTAGCGAGCCTACTGAAAGTGCTCTTTGCCCTAGGGAGCCTACTGAAGTGCTCTTTGCCCTAGTGAGCCTACTGAAAGTGCGCTTTGCCCTAGTGAGCCTACTGAAGTGCTCTTTGCCCTAGCGAGCCTACTGTAAGTGTTTTTTCCCTTGCGAGCCTACTGAAGTGCTCTTTGCCCTAGTGATCCTACTGAAAGTGTTCTT
>NQII01001360.1:0-40268 GCA_002778355.1 Clitarchus hookeri
CCAGCATGGCGTCGGCCTATTGGCATTGGCTTAGGGCGGCCATCTTGGCAGCCAGCGATGTCTTCGGCTAAACTTTCCTCTTCGCGGCGGCCATCTTGCCAGCTAGCATCGTCTTCGCCTTGGCGTCGGCCTAGGGATTCTGCAGGCGGCCATCTTGCCAGCCAGCGGGCTCAATTCCTCTTCGTGGTGGCCATCTTGCCAGCCAGCTTCGCCTTGGCGTCGGCTTAGGGATTTTCTCCCATGGCTTACACCTTGGCGGCGTCGGCCTAGGGATTCGAAAATGGCCGCCATGGAATGTTCTAGAAAAATAATTTTTTGGAACTTTTGAAATTTTTTGGAACTTTTGAAAAGGTGACACTTTTCAAAAGTTGAACTTTTGAACTGTTGATACTTTTTATAAGTTCATTTAAAAAAACTAATTTTTAAAAATTATGTTATGAAAAAATAATTTTTAAAAAAATTAATTTTTTTAAATAAATTTTTGCAATCCTGCAAATTTTTTTGCACATTTCGGAACTGGCTGCCAAGATGGCCACCGTTGGCACTTGCTGCCAAGATGGCCGCCGTCGAAGTGGAATGCAAGAGCATGAATTTTGTCATTTCCTTACCAAGCTTCTCAAGGTCGAATCCCGAATCCCTGTCATGACGTTGTGTTAGAATGCCCTATTCCACACTACTATCAGGTAGGAGTCATCTCGATTGCAGAAAGAGGCACACTCACCACAGTGATTTGTTGTTGTAATTTTTAATTTTTGCGAGAAAGCGCATGAAAGAGAGGCTTCTAGATGATGTACCACCAGGAACGCAGGCAACATGCACTGACAATGGACGAAGTAATGGAGAATCATTCTTGCAGTGGTTACATTTCTTTGTTGAACATGTCCGCCCGAATAATGGAAAGAAAATTCTGCTTTTGCTCAACAATCACAAGTCACACAAGTATTACCCTGCTCCTCAGTTTGCAACTGAAAAATAATGTGGTATTTGTGTCGTTTNTGGTATTTGTATCGTATGCTCCACACACCACTCACAAAATGCAGCCCCTAGACCGGGCTGTTTATGGGCCTCTGAAGAAATACTTTGAGCAAGAAGTAAATTCATTCCAGAATAATCTTGATGGCAGAATAATAAATCAACATGACATTTAAAACTATTGCCCCTGCATACTTGCAAGCTACCACAGCACAGAATGCCGTAAGTGGATTCAAGTCTGCTGACTTGTGCTCCTACAACCCAAATATTTTTGGTGATGGAGAATATGCCCATGCATTAGTAACAGAGAGAGAGATAGAGAGAGAGAGAGAGAGAGAGGGAGATATAGAGAGAGAAGCGAATGAAGAAACAGCTAAGAAATAGGAATGGCTAAAACTTCCAGCTCCAGTATTGTCTCTGACACAATACCAACCTTAGAAGCTGAAACAGGCCCTTCAAACGTTTGTATGTCTAGTCCGAAGGACAAAAAACACTTACAAACTGTATTTTGTAATGAAACCACGAGGAATAGAAAATCCCAACGAGCCGAACTACTGACAAGCACTCCAATCAAGGTCCAGCAAAAGATGAAAATAGTTTAAAATGNAGAAAATCCCAACGAGCCGAACTACTGACAAGCACTCCAATCAAGGTCCAGCAAAAGATGAAAATAGTTTAAAATGCAAAATATGGCACTACAGGAAACATCTCATTCAATAAAAGATTGTTAGCGAAGTAGACTGTAAAACATGGAGAAAAGACAGAATCGAAACACAGATGTCAATTATGTGAGGGCGCATATGAGGATCCACCAACAGAAGACTGGATTTAGTGCGCCCAGTGCAAGCGCTGGAATCCTGCACTTCATCACCCAGCCGCAAAACAAAAAAATAAAATTTTTTTAAACCACATTTACATTAAACCTATACATACAATAACAGAGATAAATGCACGTAACTACCACACCTAACTGTTGGTGCGAAATCAGCATAGAAACACCAAACTTGTACGTTACTTCACCTGGCTGGTTTATTTCCAACTGGCGGGAACACACGCCGCTGCTCAAGTTGCGTGTCGGGTGTGAATATTCTGTAAATTAGAATGGGGTATCTCTCTCTCGCAGAAGCGACTGTCCCGCATTTATCCTAATATCATCGTAAACAGAATAACTGCGCATATGTTTAGTCATGCGTGTAAAAAGGGTAGCGTGCTTCGCTGTTTCACCTGTTACACACTCCATGTTTTCTTCAGCAAAATTTAATGTAACATTAACTGGCGAGAGTTGTGTGTCCGGCTCATCTCTTGTCTCACGGCTGCTTCACTGCCCCTGGGGAAAGGTCTCTCCCTCATCCCGGATAATAGAAGTTAGTTATCCTCACTGCTGTGTTTCCTCGGGATTATTTCGCTGTGCCCCCTCTCTCTCTTGCCGGAGAGTCTAGCCCGTCACATGACTGGATATAACAACGACCCGTACGCGAACCTCTGAATCTCTTACTAGCCGAGGTAGGTAAGCGGGCAGGAAGGTAGGTAGGGATTAATGTCTCACTGTCTGCAAGGTCGTTAGAGATGAGTGAGACACGCCGAGGAACGCTGGTTGTCACCCTGGACATCGAACACTTTCTCATCGGACATGTTCTGCCACAAATAACGCCGCGACATCACAATGACCCCGGATGTACATGCATGTGTTGATTTAGCTCTATTTCTGTGTGCGTCCTAACTAGCATTGCAATTTCGTAATTGTTTATATTTTTACTGCTATTCTATAATCTAATACACTCATGCACTGCATACAATTACGGGATTGTTTCTGCGAGAAAACCTGGTGGTGGCGGCATATGCTGACAAATTGTGATTGCAGGACTTTTAATTTTTCTCAAGGAAAAATCTTTTACAGGCACCTTTTTACGCTCCACTAAGTTATTTTTACGTACATCGGTTTTCGCTCTGAGAATAACGGCGTGTTCAACCATGATGAAGCGATGTTTTTTTTTTCATATTCCATGGTTGTTTATTGGTTGGCCTATATATGCCAATACAACCTACGAAAGTACCTAGGACCATATGTGACTGTTGCGAAATTCTCGAATGTAGACCATAATGAAACACCTGCATATGGAGGTTTATAAAGGTCGTTAGAATATAAAATGAACAGTTTTAGGAAGATAACAGAATATGTTTTTTGACCTTTAAAGGTGAAAAATGCCTGTCTAATGGAAATATATATTTTGAGTTATTAATTTGTGACGCACTATTGTAAAATTTCCCAGGTTTTTTAAAACCTCAAGTAAACGAATCTCTGTTAAATAAAGTTTAAGTTGACTCATAAACGGCAGATACTTGAATTAGGTTCATTACCGACTCCCGCCATTACACAGGTTGAGTATAAAAGAATACCTCAAATTTAAAGGTCTATAATATCAAAACCTAACAACCTACTACCTTGATTGACCAATAAAATGAACCGTGGAACCGTGAAGTTCGTTCAATGAGACCACCATGAGCGGCCCGAACGACATCTACGAGATAATAAAACTCGTTCCACACTCTTGTCAGCATGTCCGGTGTTACGGTTTAGATGGCGTTCGTAACTCTCGGTTTGAGGTGGTGAGGGGAAAGCGAGCTCGCATTCGACACATCAGTGTGAAGGGGAACGTCTGATAGTTCCTTCATGGTGCGCCACCCAATTTGCACCTAGCTGTTCGCGGATACCTGAACGAGACGTTGCCGAAACGCAGGATTGGTCGAGGAGCAGCTGGTGACAAGTCTCTTCATCACTTGCTCCCAAGAAGNCAGCCAGCGGGCTCAATTCCTCTTCGTGGTGGCCATCTTGCCAGCCAGCTTCGCCTTGGCGTCGGCTTAGGGATTCTCTCCCATGGCTGACACCTTGGCGGCGTCGGCCTAGGGATCCGAAAATGGCCGCCATGGAATGTTCTAGAAAAAATAACTTTTTGGAACTTTTGAAATTTTTTTGCAACTTTTGAAAAGGTGACACTTTTCAAAAGTTGAACTTTTGAACTGTTGATACTTTTCATAAGTTCATTTAAATAAACTAATTTTTAAAAATAATTTTATGAAAAAATAATTTTTAAAAAAATTTATTTTTTTTAATACATTTTTGCAATCTTGCAAATTTTTTTTGCACATTTCGGAACTGGCTGCCAAGATGGCCGCCGTCGAAGTGGAATGCAAGAGCATGAATTTTGTCATTTCCTTACCAAGCTTCTCAAGGTCGAATCCCGAATCCCTGTCATGACTACTATCAGGTAGGAGTCATCTCGATTGCAGAAAGAGGCACACTCACCACAGTGATTTGTTGTTGTAATTTTTANACTACTATCAGGTAGGAGTCATCTCGATTGCAGAAAGAGGCACACTCACCACAGTGATTTGTTGTTGTAATTTTTAATTTTTGCGAGAAAGCGCATGAAAGAGAGGCTTCTAGATGATGTACCACCAGGAACGCAGGCAACATGCACTGACAATGGACGAAGTAATGGAGAATCATTCTTGCAGTGGTTACATATCTTTGTTGAACATGTCCGCCCGAATAATGGAAAGAAAATTCTGCTTTTGCTCGACAATCACAAGTCACACAAGTATTACCCTGCTCCTCAGTTTGCAACTGAAAAATAATGTGGTATTTGTGTCGTTTGCTCCACACACCACTCACAAAATGCAGCCCCTAGACCGGGCTGTTTATGGGCCTCTGAAGAAATACTTTGAGCAAGAAGTAAATTCATTCCAGAATAATCTTGATGGCAGAATAATAAATCAACATGACATTTAAAACTATTGCCCCTGCATACTTGCAAGCTACCACAGCACAGAATGCCGTAAGTGGATTCAAGTCTGCTGACTTGTGCTCCTACAACCCAAATATTTTTGGTGATGGAGAATATGCCCATGCATTAGTAACAGAGAGAGAGAGAGAGAGAGAGAGAGGGAGAGAGGGAGATATAGAGAGAGAAGCGAATGAAGAAACAGCTAAGAAATAGGAATGGCTAAAACTTCCAGCTCCAGTATTGTCTCTGACACAATACCAACCTTAGAAGCTGAAACAGGCCCTTCAAACGTTTGTATGTCTAGTCCGAAGGACAAAAAACACTTACAAACTGTATTTTGTAATGAAACCACGAGGAATAGAAAATCCCAACGAGCCGAACTACTGACAAGCACTCCAATCAAGGTCCAGCAAAAGATGAAAATAGTTTAAAATGCAAAATATGGCACTACAGGAAACATCTCATTCAATAAAAGATTGTTAGCGAAGTAGACTGTAAAACATGGAGAAAAGACAGAATCGAAACACAGATGTCAATTATGTGAGGGCGCATATGAGGATCCACCAACAGAAGACTGGATTTAGTGCGCCCAGTGCAAGCGCTGGAATCCTGCACTTCATCACCCAGCCGCAAAACAAAAAAATAAAATTTTTTTAAACCACATTTACATTAAACCTATACATACAATAACAGAGATAAATGCACGTAACTACCACACCTAACTGTTGGTGCGAAATCAGCATAGAAACACCAAACTTGTACGTTACTTCACCTGGCTGGTTTATTTCCAACTGGCGGGAACACACGCCGCTGCTCAAGTTGCGTGTCGGGTGTGAATATTCTGTGAATTAGAATGGGGTATCTCTCTCTCGCAGAAGCGACTGTCCCGCATTTATCCTAATATCATCGTAAACAGAATAACTGCGCATATGTTTAGTCATGCGTGTAAAAAGGATAGCGTGCTTCGCTGTTTCACCTGTTACACACTTCATGTTTTCTTCAGCAAAATTGAATGTAACATTAACTGGCGAGAGTTGTGTGTCCGGCTCATCTCTTGTCTCACGGCTGCTTCACTGCCCCTGGGGAAAGGTCTCTCCCTCATCCCGGATAATATAAGTTAGTTATCCTCACTGCTGTGTTTCCTCGGGATTATTTCGCTGTGCCCCCTCTCTCTCTTTCCGGAGAGTCTAGCCCGTCACATGACTGGATATAACAACGACCCGTACGCGAACCTCTGAATCTCTTACTAGCCGAGGTAGGTAAGCGGGCAGGAAGGTAGGTAGGGATTAATGTCTCATTGTCTGCAAGGTCGTTAGAGATGAGTGAGACACGCCGAGGAACGCTGGTTGTCACCCTGGACATCGAACACTTTCTCATCGGACATGTTCTGCCACAAATAACGCCGCGACATCACAATGACCCCGGATGTACATGCATGTGTTGATTTAGCTCTATTTCTGTGTGCGTCCTAACTAGCATTGCAATTTCGTAATTGTTTATATTTTTACTGTTATTCTATAATCTAATACACTCATGCACTGCATACAATTACGGGATTGTTTCTGCGAGAAAACCTGGTGGTGGCGGCATATGCTGACAAATTGTGATTGCAGTACTTTTAATTTTTCTCAAGGAAAAATCTCTTACAGACACTTTTTTACGCTCCACTAAGTAATTTTTACGTACAACAGTTTTCGCTCTGAGAATAACGGCGTGTTCAACCATGATGAAGCGATGTTTTTTTTTCATATTCCATGGTTGTTTATTGGTTGGCCTATATATGCCAATACAACCTACGAAAGTACCTAGGACCATATGTGACTGTTGCGAAATTCTCGAATGTAGACCATAATGAAACACCTGCATATGGAGGTTTATAAAGGTCGTTAGAATATAAAATGAACAGTTTTAGGAAGATAACAGAAAATGTTTTTTGACCTTTAAAGGTGAAAAATGCCTGTCTAATGGAAATATATATTTTGAGTTATTAATTTGTGACGCACTATTGTAAAATTTCGCAGGTTTTTTAAAACCTCAAGTAAACGAATCTCTGTTAAATAAAGTTTAAGTTGGCTCATAAACGGTAGATACTTGAATTAGGTTCATTACCGACTCCCGCCATTACACAGGTTGAGTATAAAAGAATACCTCAAATTTGAAGGTCTATAATATCAAAACCTAACAACCTACTACCTTGATTGACCAATCAAATGAACCGTGGAACCGTGAAGTTCGTTCAATGAGACCACCATGAGCGGCCCGAACGACATCTACGAGATAATAAAACTCGTTCCACATTCTTGTCAGCATGTCTGGTGTTACGGTTTGGATGGCGTTCGTAACTCTCGGTTTGAGGTGGTGAGTGGAAAGCGAGCTCGCATTCGACACATCAGTGTGAAGGGGAACGTCTGATAGTTCCTTCATGGTGCGCCACCCAATTTGCACCTAGCTGTTCGCGGATACCTGTACGAGACGTTGCCGAAACGCAGGATTGGTCGAGGAGCAGCTGGTGACAAGTCTCTTCATCACTTGCTCCCAAGAAGNACGAGACGTTGCCGAAACGCAGGATTGGTCGAGGAGCAGCTGGTGACAAGTCTCTTCATCACTTGCTCCCAAGAAGCCCGTATCTTATCCCGTGCGATTGTTTTCTATGGGGGTACATAAAAGATCAAGTGTTTTTGTCCACCATTGCTGGCTAACATTGACGACCTCAAAACGAGAATTACGGTCGCCTGATGTTTGATGGACCCGCTGATAAGTGTGTGGTCACTCCATAGCATTAGTTTGGAGAATGTGAGTAATAAAAAGTTGGAAGAAATATGGGCAGACGTAACACGTAACTTAATTGGGTATCACACAAAAATGGAACAAAGGAGTATTATTTCACATAAAAATTTATACTTTAAACCAGGCGATGTAATTATAGTTGAGACTCATCACCTCAGTTCAAAAACATATATATTTTTTTTTAGTGCTAAGATACCCGTGAAATGGCGCGGCCCGTACCAAATAGTTAGATTCCCTTTGCCCGTCACAGTAATATTTATTGATCAACATTCTCCTACCAAATCTAAAAATGTTCACATTTTGCAGTGTAAAAAATATGATGGACCCATAAATGCAGTGTAAAGAGGATACCCCTTCCCCTAAACATCTCGCAAGCTGTCTTGATATTTTGGATGTGAAAACAAGTTGTATTATAAACAATACATTTAGAAAGTTAATGTTTTTACGAACTGGTGTATTTCCAGTATTTAGAGTGATATATAATTATATTTAAAATAGTATTAATTATATTTAATGATGTATACTTAAGTGTTGGTTGATTTAAGTATATATGGAAGTGTACGGAAAGAACGATGGAAAGTCAAAATATCCAACTATAGTACATACATATTTGAATATGATTATCGATTTTGAATTACATTTTTTTATGTAGGTATTTTTGTGTACCAAGTGTTTTTAAAACAGCCTCTGCCTTGTAAGAGTTGAAAATGGTTAAAGGTACGTTCTACGAGTCATGGTTTTGAGTCTCTGGTGTATGTCTGTTTTAATACTGCCTTCTGTAATCTTCGAGACCCGTGTTCCATATGAAAATATGTCTGGCGTAATGGTCTGGCCAGCCGATGTCTCGGGTTTTTCTGTACGCGTGAGCAATACCGAGGTGGTCGAGTTAAGGGGAGGAGGGATGTGATGGCCTACGCGCATCAAAACTACGCCTAAGTTCCCCTCGCCTTGGGTTACTGCTTCTACATGAGGGCCGTGGACATGGCTTACCTCTGATGTGACAGAACCCGCTCTACTGACCACCTCGCTGCTGTTGCTGGCATGACTGCTGGACGGCAAATGGTGCTTGGCGCACATAAGTGCCGCTTCGAAGCCTCGCCAGCTGCCCCTTCCCTCCCCTGCGCGTCTCCATGACAACGTGGTGCCGGCTGGCCTTGACGTCACCAGGGGGCGTTTCCACTCCGGTATCCTCGGAAAAATGTTCCAGAAGACGACGAAATATTATATATAAGATTTCTGTTTTCCCTGCTCAGGAAGACAGGTTAGTGACTTAATGAAGGAAGGAACTGCTGTTCCTTGATTTAAAAAAGGGGGGGCGGGGTTTGCTCACCATAATTTATAAAATATATGTACCCCACACTGGTATCGGCATTGGAGCTATGTTTCAGTGACCAATACCTGTGACACGCTCACCATGCCCAACTGCGAAGCCGCACCCAGAGACCAGCAGTGCCTCTGCAGGAGATATGGCAAGGCATTGTGTGGTTGTCCCACCTGTATCTAAAGGATGGCCCGAGAAGCCATGCGACGTCAACGTCAACGCATTCCACTTCTTCGTGGACGGCACTGCCGAAGCTGATGTCCGCTGAGCGGTATGCCTGGCAACGCCGCACAACGTGCAGGAAGCCCTAGCCCAAGTCTTGGAGGTGGAACGGGCGGAGCAGGAGCTGACGCCCCATCACGCAATGCAGGCAGCTACACTGTGTCATGACGACGATGGAGATCGCATCTTGGACGTCTCTCAAAGAAGTTGGAGCTCACCATGGTATACATCACTATCAAAGTCTGTGCTAGGGCGTCCTGTGTTCGTCCTCCTAAGTATAGGGAATGGTAGTGTTGCCAAACAGGACATTTGAGAAGCTCATTGCCCCCGATGGAGCTGCAGGGCTCAACAGCCAGAAGTGAATACGACCAAGAGCATGTTGAGGAGGTTTGTTAGTTACCAGTGGTGGGAGATATTCTGACCTACGCAGAAACTGCGACACATGTTTGTCGTCATTGCAGGCGTCGAGAATGTTGAAACTGTAGAAAGGAGGGACACTTACAAGCCTGATGTCTAAGAATTCCATCCGATACCAATAATCTAGAAACGGGCCAAAAGGAAGGCTTTACCAATAATTAAATCTGGTGGCAACAGTAATGATAATCAGATGCTCAGCCCAACAAAAACTACTGGCAACACCGTGCTGCAGAGAAGGATGTTAGATTGCTAGCTGGTGGCAAGGAGGACACATACAGGATCCGGAATCCTAACTAATATTATAAATGCGATTTTTTTTTTTTTGTGTTTGTTTGTCCTTCTTTCAAGTCGCAACGAAGCAACGAATTGACGAGATTTTTCGTACAGAGATAGTTGTAGGGTCAAGAAGTGACATAGGCTACTTTGTATCCCGAAAAATATCTCATTCCTTCAGGAAAAAAATGTTAGTAAAAATAGCGCTCGGGATATAATACTCTGTCAATGTAAGTTGTTAGTGTGGGACGACGTCGCAGCGGAGCAACAGATTGACGTAATTTCTTGCTCAGAAATAGTTGGAGGACTGAAAGCTGATATTGGCTATTTTTCATCGCGAGAAAATGTCTCCAAAAATTTTTAACAATAATAGTGAATTAAGTCTGAAAAAAATTTTCAGCCAGTGCGCTCTCTCGCAAAACGCTGTCCAAACCGTTAAAGATGGAACAATATCATGAAGTAGAGAATTGTATTGAATAAAAATACATAAAAAAAACTCCGTGGTAGCATATATTTATCTATAACAGAGAAATACTAATAACTGTTTTTACCATTTACTTTACTGAGACATTGAGTTTTATAATATGTATAGAGTATAGAAGAATAACACTAAATAAAATTCAACCTTATAAAAAAAAAATAGACAATAATTCTGTAGTCCACGCGAGTGGAGCTGCGGGCACAGCTAGTTATATAATATATAGGATAATTAGGGATTGAGAGCGTATTGTGGAAGATATGCGTAACTGTTGATTGTTTTTTTTATAGTTTTCATTTTCCATTGGGTAAGGATTCGATTGACAAACCACAAGCAATTATATTACTATTTTCAAGCAAGTAATTATATTACTATTTGCTGTGTAGCACGACTTCGCTGATATCAGGTAACTGTATATCCACAATTTTAAAACAAAGATATTNTATTACTATTTGCTGTGTAGCACGACTTCGCTGATATCAGGTAACTGTATATCCACAATTTTAAAACAAAGATATTGTTAAAATAAACCATATTTATTTACAAATTACGTAAATCAAAGCGACGCTATCTTACCAAATGGCGGACAAAAGTGTCTAGAATTTGGATATTTCAGACTACAAAGTGTGGTCGAAATTGGCCAAATGGTATAGTAGATATAAGAAATAAGCCTTAAATATCTATATAGNTCAGACTACAAAGTGTGGTCGAAATTGGCCAAATGGTATAGTAGATATAAGAAATAAGCCTTAAATATCTATATACCCTGCATTTTGAAAATAATAGCACTGTCCTTTTGAGATGCACATGTTTATATGACCTACCATAGTTCTACTTATGTNCCTGCATTTTGAAAATAATAGCACTGTCCTTTTGAGATGCACATGTTTATATGACCTACCATAGTTCTACTTATGTGCTAAATTTGGCGGTTAACAGTTTTGCAGTTTTCGAGATATAGTGTAGAAGATTTATTTTCATTTAGTGCTCTATTTCAATGGTTATGTGATGCACTGTCGACATACAAAATTTGGTTAAACTCGATCAAATCGTTTCCGAGATATGACAAAGCACCCTAAACACCGAAATGTCTGCCATTTTGAAAATAAGTACCCAGCGTGGTGAAAACAAGAAAAGCTGGATTTAAGTACTATATCTATACCGTGTTTGGTGAGAAGCGAATCACGTGTTCAAAGGTTTTTAGGGGGATGCACACACAGGCACACCTACACACATGCTCAAAGTCACACAGACAGGAAAGCTATTTCGTAAGTCTATTTTCCCTTCCTAAATTAGGTAAAAACAACACACAATAACACCCTAGCTGTGTTCCGATACTACTAATTTTACTTGCAGGTTAGTAGCTAGACCTAAAACTGTAAAAAAAAAGGGGGGAGGGATGCGTGACTGCCCGCCCAGTGTGTATATTTCTTGATATGTATGTGTGAATACACGCGCTCACACACCTTTTACAATATTTTCGTGAAGACCAAATTTCATTCACAGGCAGTTATTAAGTTACAGTCAATAAATAAAACAAAAACTTTCGTAAAACGTAGATTTTCATGGCTTATAGATTGTTCTCCAAATTTTTATTATATCTATTTATTAAAGCTAAAGTATGAATAGAAATAGATAAAATGAAGTCTATATTGGCGCTTATTTCATTATCATTTCTAAAATTTTCAAACAAATGTGTAAACATTTTCTTTATAAACTTCTCTTAAAATTTTACCTAAAACAGTTAAATTTAAAGATAGCTGTAAAAATTCCTAATTCCTTTTAATCTTTATAAGCACTATTTAATACATAAATTTCCTTATCTCTGATGATGTGAAACATTACAAATTCATCCAAGTTCATTGTTCTCCTCTTGTCACGTCTTATAGAACAATAAATACATAAAACACTAGCATTTGTAAAATTAAAATTTGTTTCACTCTTGTGTAATCGGCCACGTTTCTTACTGAGTTTGTAGGAGGCACACTAAAGCAACCGTTTCTTCTACTCCACTGCAAGCTATATAGACATACAGAAGGTTTCGGGAATACAATTATGTCCACTCTAGTAAACGCTTATTATGGAAGCGTTATTTTGTAATAGCTAGTTCTGTGTATCGTGGTATGTGGCATGGTTGTTAATTATATGTTTTCATTTCAGAAATATACAAAGAAATTTTAAATCACGATAAGTAACTATGTTCAATGTGACAGAAAGTACCTCAGTGTCTGGTAAATAAACAAACACAGTGTCCATAAACTATGTTATAAAATCATTTATCACTGCTACAACAAAATACTATAGTGTGGAAATGTAAGTAAAAATTATAATATTTCTCTGCTATCAAAATGCCAGACACTATTACGCCAAAATAACTATTTAATTGTATGGAAGCGTGTATGTGCTAGGCAAACAGGACACGACGTACATTTTACCTAGAAAATGTTTCTAGTAATATTTTACTAATTATATTTTTTAGTTATTTTCAAATTGTACAGAGGTAGAAATAAATGAAAATATTATAAAATTGCAGTATCAGAATAAACATTTTAATTAACTTACTTGAATTTATAGAAAACAAATACTCAATTTACGAGTTAAACACTCAATGAATAATTGCGGTTAAACAGAAATTATCTTGAGAAATGATTATGGCCATGAGAGCATAGAAAACTTTGGAATGTTTTAAAAGTCTTGGAGTCCACCCCACACAGTCTGTCTGGCTTTAAATTGAAACACAAATGCGCATTTTCTTATACTTTGATAATGATTAGCTTTAAACAATAATTCATACATTAGAGATTAGTTATTCCCATTATATATTACTTCACACACACTCTATGGAAAAAAGTTCAAGGGAAACATTCTAAGAAATAAAAGTTCATCATTCAGTGATGTATTAACCGTATCTATGTGATCTAGAAGATAACAATTTTAATAAAAACAGTGTTCCTTGAAGCTAGCAATTAGCTGTTACTACTCCAGGCGGAATCATGCAGCTGGAGAAGAAAATCTTGCTCCGGACGACCAATAAAGAGAAACCGGGCAAGTGGTTCTCAAACAAAATAAATACTTGAAAACTTGAATCGAATAATACATGGTCCGAAAGACGATTCCAAAACATATTCAAAACATCGTATGAAAGATTATATGGAAATTGGACACCAAAATGTGCTATAAAACTTCTTATAAACATCTTCCTTCTGGAAACAGAAAGAAAAATAATCGTGAAAATTAATTAACTTTTCCAGAGTCAATAAAACACAACACGTACTACCGGAGAAATACTGATGCTGTACTCACCCATCTCAGAGAGAAGAGAGGAAACTGCATTGGATTTTGAAGAATATTTACAAATTAAATCTCCTTCATAATTGCTAAACTATTATCTCAGCACTACCCTACATGATGCTAACTAAATAAACTGATGTATGGGGAAATAATCCTCCTGCAGCTGCCTCCCCGAACACTGAAGCACACGGCGAACATGTCATGTCGCGACCGCGGCTGTGCAGAGAGTCAGGTCGAAAACAGTCAGCAATGGCGGAAGGATAAAATTACAAAATTTAATTCGGAAGCTATTCCTAGAGAGCGCTGGGGGTACTGAGAACGGTCAAAAACTATACTTAACTGTTCTACAGCAAGAATAGCGTGCGTTGCACCTCCAGCAAGTAGCGCAGACAAGGTACAGCGCGAAGCGTTCCATGCTACAAGGAATGCGAGCGTGTCAAATAGCATCCTGTTTGCAATCTGAGCTTTCTGCAGCAAGCAACCAGCTTCCCGGCAGGCTCAGCAGCGAAGTTTAGTAACTACAATGCACGAATACAAGACTGAAAGAAACATTCCTGAAATACACAACTGCCCTAAAATCGGAATAAATCACCATAGGCCTCAAATTTACTAACGTACTGACAAGATTACTTGGACAAAATATGACAATATACGAATTTAGGTAAAATCTGAAAAATACTGCGCAGTGAAATTTTAGGAAATTTTACAACGCCACATCTGTTCGCCTATGAAAAGGCGTATGTATTACAGCAAATCACGATGAAGTTAAAAAACACCTTACCCGCGTTTTTTTTTACATAAGAGTGACTACAAGGTCATGTGTTAAAGTGTTTACTATTTTCAGAGAACACCACTATTGACCCAAGTACTTTATATAAATAAACATTTAACTAAACTTTTTACGTGTGATGCGGCATGTCAACTTTTTTTAAGACAAGCGTATTTATTTGTTTTATAAGTCAAAGTTTAGTCCTCGTACTAATGACACTAGAAATAGATTGATGGTTGCATTCGTAGAATGACCTAACAATAAATTGCTTTTCCTATGAAAGAGTAGGGACATATGTATAATCCACCTTTTGTAAACATGAAAATTCGCGTAGGAAAATATACAAAAACCAAAAAAATTTTATCAGTGAGAGTGATACGAGTTTTACTATTGTAAATTATCACGTGTGTAATTTCTCACATGGTAGATGAGCTTTCCAAATAAAGACTTCAATAATTAATCATCCAAAATTAAGGGGATGTGCCTCACCCCCCCCCCTCCAACCTTATAAAAGGTCTGTTCAGTGGTCAATATTTCACTTACGTCAGCTATGGTCCCGACACAGCTGATGAGCACTGGTGTTGAGTGGCAGGTGGTGTCGCGAGTTGCTGTGTAAGGCTGGAAGGATTACTGTGAACTCTGGAAGTCATTCTAACTCGGCAGGTCCCCCACCGCCACACTCACACGCGGTCACGTGATTTAAAACATATTTTCTCTAAGTATATTTGCAGACTTTCAGAATACAGCAGTGTTGTACTTTAATCCAATTCTCTCAAAACACAGAGGAAATATAATTAAAACAATAAATTAATATTTTGAAGACAATACGCGATCACCGGGTGGACACACTAGAAGGCGCGGAAGATCATATTATTCATTGCTGTACACAACATTCAAAATTTGTTCACGTAACTTTAACACTGTTGGTGAAATATTTGTTTACGTAAGAATCTCTTAGTTTTAAATGACATGTCTTGTTATCTTATGTACGAAAATTGAGTATTTTTCTTATTTATCGATTGCACTGATTTTTAACCTTGAGGTGTATTTCGTTGCTGTGAGAGTGGCATTAATGAAAAACAAAAAAGTGTTTGCAGGCGTTTTGTGTGTGATTTCTGGAACGATATTTTCCAATAAATACTTCATTTATCTCTGTATTCCTTAAGACTTTCTTTTTAATATCGCGGAGTATGTTGGATTTATTCGCTAAAATAGTGTTGCAGGGGCTGCACGAAGGATTTTTTGGCAGCAGTTTCTACTGCGCTGCCAATATCACTGCGATGTACATGGCTGTCGCGACCTCAGAATTCATTGGCTTTAGTTATTGCTGAGGTTTTTTTCCGGTTTTGTCCACAGCGTTATTTAGAAACTTCTTTTGTTCGAAATTGATTTGATTTGTGTATATAAACAGTCCTGTAGTCATATAACGTCATTTTGTACAGCACAAATGTAAATATAGCGGTCTAAATAAGTTTGTTTTTATGCAAACAACAATCCTTAAGCAAAGCAAAGCCCATAATTGTGCAGAAATAAATCGCTGGAACCTACGTAACCTAATATATCAAATGGTGCGTACAAACCAGTCATTCGCAGCACTATATAACTTAGAAAATACACATCAACATATTGTTAATCAAATAAACCCGAATATACACATAGCACGTTGTCTCCACTTCACCTACAAAAACAAAAATCCCAATTAATTTTCAAAACATTTTGAATACTATTATAAAATTAAGTGCATGTTAACGCACCTGTTTTGTGTTTAAAAAAATTACTATTAGTAAAATGGGACACAACTTAAAAAACTTTCCGAAAAAAATTTATTTTAAAGAAGCGGTGGATTGGTTTTCGTGGTTGTCAAGTATATATTTTCCCATAGAATATGTGACAATAAAAGCGTTAACATTCAAAGTACTGCGTGTCCACGCCATAAAATAAATTTATTTACTCTGTTCACATGATCACGTAATTCTGAGAAATTAAATTAAATTTTTTTTTTTAATTTATGTTAGTTTGTATATTAACAGAGGAATTGATGTAAGTGCGAAATGCATTATTTAAACCGGATTTATTTTACTTGTACGTAAATCTCTGCCGAGAATTCCAAAAAATCAATCCACTTAAATACCAGAAATATTTCTCGGTAGGTGATAAATATTCTCTTGAAGAAAATTGCTAAACCATCAGTGATAACTGTAAAAGAATACCGCGTCTGCGATCTACCAGATAATGTTTCAACTGTACGAAACATTGTCATAAAAAAATCGAATGAAAATCTCCGAGCAGAACCAAAAACATAAGAAACAACAAACGACTGAAAGTCATAATCTAGAGCAATCATACAACAGAATCACAGATGTTAAATTGATCGTACAAAAGAATCACACCTTTTAGATTTACATAATGCAGAACCACATACGTTAGAAACATCGCACAACCGAAATTCACATTGAAGAACAATCATACAACAGAACCAAAGATGTTAGAACAATCGTACAAAAGAAACACACAATTTTGAACCCCACATATTGCAGAACCACATACGTTAGACACATCGTACAGACGAAACTCACGATTTAGAACGATCATACAACAGAACCACGAATGTAAGAACGATCGCACAAAAAACCACACATTTTAGAACCATATATCGCAGAAATACATATTGCAGAACCACATATGTTAGAAATGTCGAATAACCGAAAATAACAACTTAGAAGCACCATACAGCCGTCATACAGATGTTATAACGATCATACAAAAGAAACACACATTTTAGAACCATATATTACATAACCAGGTACGTAAGAAACGTCGTACAATAGAAATTAACATTTTAGAACGATCATACAGCCGAAACACAGATGTTAGAATGGTCCTACAATAGAAACACACGCTTAAGAAGAATCATACATTATAAACACACAATTAAGAACTGTCGTACATTAGAATCACATAACACAAACTGGTTTTCGTTGACAAACTCAGTAAAATAATTTCTCACATACTGTAAATATGGAAAAAAATTATGTATATGACATTTAAACTAACTCGCTCCCTGAGGATGGTACACGCCCGTACAGGTGAAGCTAAGCGACTGTTTTATTGCGAGTAGCACGGGACCAAATATGCTTAGACCTCTGACCATTTACGTAGACCGTCAAATGAACATACATATGTACAGAAAATAGTGTCTATGTGCATGCTATGTAATGGGAATAATGGTGTTTGCTACCCAGGTACGATGCCTCCCTACTGTGTGTTTGCGTGCGTGTTACCACATGCTAGTACACTACACGTACTTACATATGTCTAAGAATATTTGGTCCCGTGCTATTCGTAATAAACCCGTCGCCCACCTCCATATATACGGCGTGTACCTCCCTTAGCAAGCGAGTTGCACAAAATGTCATGTCTTCACTTTTCGTCTATATTTTTTTAAGGATTCACTTGGCGGAGTTTTCCAGTTTTTTGTGAACCACGTGTGTATCATTACGAAATTTTATTCAGCTTGCGTTCTGTGGTTTGATATTATAATCATGGAGCATAAATGTAAAAATTAAATCCTGGTAATGCTATATACGAGCATTTTTATCAAATTATCTTCTTATGATTTTTCAGTACCTCTTGACCTTTACGACTGTTGTGGATAATTTTCATCTTGCGATTTCCAACACACTGCCAGCACCTGACACTGGGCGTAAGAGGAAACCGCAGATAAGACCATAATTAGAGCAAGTGATTCGTCTCGAAATAATTAGAGTGCACGGCAGACTTCAAAACTATAATAACCCAATAGCAGTTTGTCTATTGCCATTGGTTGATGTCTGCTTTAGAAGGCGTTTTAATTTTTGACCGGGCCACTTAGAATTCAGTAACATCAGCACGGCGCTTACGTGACAGGCAGTTGACATGCATCAGAAAGTAATTCAGCCTATCAGGATAGGTAAACGACCCCACAGTGTTTTGAAACATAACTTGTCTTGAAATATTTTCGCCAAATCTCACTACCCCTAACTATACTAGATACAGTGCATGATTGACGGGAACAGAACTGGACGCGAGAGATGTGGGGCATCGTTGTTGGACAGGCTAGTTTCATGCACACCTTGGGTTGTATGCAGTTGTAGCCCTTAGCCAGAGGTATGGGATATCACGTGTAGGGACTCGAAAATTTGGCGAATTCATTCTAGGACTCGATAGACTTCAAACACATGCATATTTATGTTATGTTTGAAACTGGACCACAGTTTATTTGACACTCCAATGTGAACTCTGAGCCAGTAGCATATCTGCAGGGAAGCAAGTACCACCTAGTCAGAGTTAAAACTGGATACATGCTATTCACGGTAAACTGAGCACTTTTGAAAGCCCTCTCATTTGAAATAATAGTGAATAAATATATTTTACTTTATCCGTAAACGTAAACTTCCAAGTGCGAGGGGATATATACACTGTGTTTATTACTTACAGCACTAAATTTATTTCGAAAGGTGGTTAAGGGATAAAAAAAAATAGCTGAAAGGAGATCGTAACTAGGCCCTCAAAAGTGCTCACATTACCATGAACATCCTATACATACTGCTGCTACAACGTCCAATGCAAACAAAGTTATAGCTCCAAAACGAATAGGACGGTAGAGTCCAGACTACAGGTAAGTTTAGTAAAAACGCTACAGTTCCCCGTCTCTATGTAGGCATGTGCACATCTAGAGTGCCACCTGCCTATAGCTGTTTCACACGGTTGAGGCCGTGTGAGCGAGAGCGATAAGGACGACACTGCTACGCGCATTCAGTGCGCCATCGCCGCTACGCGCAAGCTTCTCAACTGACGCACAGTGTTCTCGTCGCGCTTCTTCTTCCTGTAGGACTGTAAGCGGAGACCCTACTATATTATTTGTGGGAAGAATGTAAAAAAGCTCAATGCAGGGCCTTGTACTTTTTCCGCAGGAATTCACCCAGAATATTCTAAGCTGTAACAGTCTCAGAATGTCGTTTTACGCCATGTTGAAGTGCTTCAGAATAGTTTTTGTAATAATCGTGACATGTTGAAAGTTGTATGCTGCTTTAACATGAAGTGTAAAAGTATTGTACACACAGGAAACAGCTTGTTTGATGAACTTGTAGAGTATTTCAAACCCACGGCAGGTAGACGGGTGCCTTATGGCTCCGTGCAGTCAAGCTGTAGCTATTTTCTTCCAAGGACATTACCATCAGTCGCGAGCAGTAAATCAGCCCATTCTCCTCCTTCCTTTACATTCGACGTTCCTGTCAGCGATTTTTTTTCCCCGCTCAGCTTTGTCACGCACGTGGGTTCGGAAGAGGCAAGGGTAGGATCTGTCTCCTGGGCCCGTTTTCCCCCCGACGACAAACTAGTGTAGCCAACTCAGTGGATTTGCAACCAGATTTAGTGGATTTGAAATCCAATCTTCAGGACAAAATCGTTATATAACTGTCAATAGATAAAGTGGTGGATTTTTTTTCAAATGTGTGTTATGGGTGGTGGATATACTTATTGAAGGAAAAATATGAATCGTATCTGGAGTATATGTATATCGCAAAGTGGTTAGTATATTTAATGTATATTTATATAGATATTTACTCATAAACTGGTGGCATTCTATCATTATGCTAATATTTTTTTGTCGTGTTTGTTTCTTGATAACTTTTTGGCTAGTTTAATTACATAATGTGTGTATTTCTGTTAATTTAACTACGTCAAAGTAGAATTACTCTTTTAAGTATGTAATTCATTTTTAAAATGTTGAATTTAATAATACGGGTACTTGTAGCATTATTATTTAAAATATAAATATATTCTGATATATTAGTATATTGTGGTGGAGTTTCACTTGCGGTGCAGTGTAATTCTCAGCCTGAACGTTCGCAACGCTGACAGCCGTCAGTGGACCTCCGACGCATGCGCGCGGAGTCAGCCGTCAGCCGGCCTCATCCCGCCGCGGCCAGATCTCGCCGGCGCAATGACTCGGAAACTGCAATCCCTCCCGGGCCTCTTTGTCCCGTGTTTCCGCTGACACGAGGCGGCCAGGGGGGTTGAACTGTCGCATCCACGTGGGGGCGACCTCGCCGCGTCGCCCGCACCAGACCGCCCTTACTAGCCCGGGCGTCACGTCAAGGTTGATTAAACGCCGCGCCAGGGGTTGAAAGCGACAGCGCCGCGCTGTTTTCTTCGTAATTACAACTGTATCACTGTCAGTCGTTGGCTCGCGCGCGGTGCGTGCCTCCTGACTTTTCCTCGCCTCCCCGGCCCCATTATCACCAGTCTCCGCATGAATAGCTACCCGAGCCTATCCCTGCGAGGGACAAAGCGACCATGAAGATTATTCTTTCGTAAGGATTATATCTGCGTGTCCAGATTAACAGTCGTCCCAAAAAGTATTGGCACACACGCAAATTTAAGGGCTGGTTATAAAGAAACAACACCTGTAATTGATAACGTACTTACCATAACAATGTTTTTTTTCTGCACAGATTGCTCGTCTGCGTTTCTACGACAAAAGTGTATTAGCGTGCATAACGCAATAGCGCCCTTCATTAGTATTCTCACCTCAACAACTCGCGGAGGCAGGGGCACGATGTTGATCAGAATCCATCTCACTGCTGGGGTGATTTCAAACTGTTTCTCCAGAAGTATTCTCTCAAATTTTTATTTTATTTGGACGAACGAAGTTTTGTGACTTGTGTGCCGAGATGCGCCCACAGATGCTTAGTTAGTTTCAAATCGGAGCTATGTGGTGTGGTACGAACCACTCGTGGAGCGTTGTGTGTTTACCACTCTCTCTCGTTATCACGGCGGCGTGTTTCCAGTTATTGTCTTGCTGGCAATGAAAGACCCCATCTAGTTCAAATTTCTGCACACTGTCGTGCAAATTACCACTCAGCGCCTCGATGTATTTCGTATGGTTCATTGTACCTCGGATAACAGCTAGATTTCCAACTCCAGAAATCGGCATATGCCCCCCAACACATTACATCACCTCCTCCTTGTTTGACGGTTGAATATTATGTTTGGATTGGAGTTATGTANCATATGCCCCCCAACACATTACATCACCTCCTCCTTGTTTGACGGTTGAATATTATGTTTGGATTGGAGTTATGTATTAGGATTTCGCTTCACTTCCTTCTTTCTTGTATTATAAAAACGTGGACTTCGATTCATCCGAGAATGTCTTCCAAAACTCTATCGGCTAGTTGATGTATTCCTGAGCAAACTTCATGTGTTTCTTGCTGTTAATTTTCTTAATGTATGGCTTCTTCCTGGGAGATATACCATAAATATTAGCCCTGTGCAAAACATTTATTTTAGTTCGACCACTCACCTCCTTGTTGGACGTTTGATGGATGTATGAATAAATTAATCCCGCACTTTTATAAGATATCTCATGAGCAAGATAAACCCTTCTTCTACGTTTTCGAGGTGTATTTACTCCCTGACACACAAATAGTTTCTTATTTCCTTTTGCACCGGTATCCTTGTATTTGTTAACGTTTGCCCTTACTATAGTGTGGTTGAGAGAAAGTTCGCCTCCAATTTTGCTATATCTCTTCTCTTGTATCGAACAACCGTGCCCCATCAGATAAGCACACGGGATATTTCTTCTGCTTCGGACTCACAGTGACTACCGTCGCATACTACTACGTAAGACTAGTAAACAATCTGCGAGTATTGCGACTGTGTTTATCAGAGGAAACGGACAGATTCCAGGCCCTGAAACTTCGCGGAGTCTTGATGGAATTATCTGCACACAGTCTTTGTTACGGCCCTGTTGTGTCTTCTCGTGAAANCTGAAACTTCGCGGAGTCTTGATGGAATTATCTGCACACAGTCTTTGTTACGGCCCTGTTGTGTCTTCTCGTGAAATCTTGCTTCATTATCTGTACTTGGGTTTTTGTTGTTATTGTCTGGTTTTGTCCTTTGACATTGATTGGTTTCTAGTATGAGTGTTTCTCACTTTTTTTAGTCGTGTTTGCTTCTTTATTGATCTCTTACATAAACAATAACAAGGAAATAATCTNTTTTTAGTCGTGTTTGCTTCTTTATTGATCTCTTACATAAACAATAACAAGGAAATAATTTTCCCTTATTTATGCTCACTCTAATGTTCCTCTAACTTTTGGTTTTTATTGTCGCACCATTTCTACTGATATTGGTTATTTTGTTGTATTCATTACTCCAATTTGTCGTTTCTGTATTATTTTTTTCATGTTCGCATATTTTTATCAATTTAAACCCTTACATAAAGACGGCAATAAATTACCATGAAACTTTAAAGATAATAGAAATATCCACAACTATCAAACGGCGTAGAAGATAGTTTAAAATATAAAGCCAAGTCCGTGCGTCTAGATCGTCTTTGAGGAGAAGGGGATGGTGAAGAGAAAGGGGGGGGGGGTAAGCATTACCGGCGCTGACTAGAACATACGACGGACACACGCGTGGTCCAACATCTACGAGAGGAGTGTATAAGGTGAGTATTGAAATAGAGTGGAGCGGCATGTAATGCCATCGGTGTTGGAGGATGGGAAAGGCAGTACCTCAAGAAAAACTCCAAATATTGCACACAGAAAAGCCAAGTACGCAGAAGTAAAACGGTGTAGCGGCTTCTTTTCTGTGGGCGTATCCTTTCGCTTCCTGCAGGAAAATAACACACTGACTGTAACCAGAACCAAACTGGCATTTTAAAGTTTATAAGCCGTCCCCTGATAAGCCTTCAGGCATAACACCAGGGNACTGTAACCAGAACCAAACTGGCATTTTAAAGTTTATAAGCCGTCCCCTGATAAGCCTTCAGGCATAACACCAGGGGACGTTAATAAGCTTTTTTCTAACCCACTCCTAAGTGCTAGGCGCTGTATTGCTGCAGCCGAAGCTTCACGTAAGTTTTACACGGAAACGGCGTGTCCTTGGCAATTGCAGTAACAGGGCCGAAATAGCCTTCTCGTTACAATAAATCAGCATCAAACGTTCATAAATACCCACACTAAAAAAGTCGCCAACATTAAGAGGGTGGCCACCTATGTTATTTTCATTTCAAAATAAAAAGTTATCTTAGGATGACGATACCTATAACATAAAACAAGGTTCATAGAATTGTAATTTAATTCCACTTTNAATAAAAAGTTATCTTAGGATGACGATACCTATAACATAAAACAAGGTTCATAGAATTGTAATTTAATTCCACTTTGTTTCTGATATTTTGCAAAATTGAAATTTAAAATATTCAATTTTCAAGAACCAATATTTCCCTCAACATTCAGTTTTGGTATAAAAATGCCAAATGTATTTCTCCACTTGATTTNAATTTTCAAGAACCAATATTTCCCTCAACATTCAGTTTTGGTATAAAAATGCCAAATGTATTTCTCCACTTGATTTTGGGGGCACTGTGGCGCAGGGGCTAGAGCGCCCACCTCGCTCCTAAGGGAACCGGATTCGATTCCCGTTATAGTTGCTCCCGGATATTAACATGTGCGGTAATCATGCCGGACGATGCCTCTGGTTGGCGGGTTTCCTCGAAGATCTCCCTTTTCCCCCTCCCTTACATTACGACGCTGCTCCGTGATCACTTCGTCTAACCCTCATCGGCTCTCGAAACCCGGATGTTAAGAGCCACTTGAACATCTCCCCCCGCCCCTGCTTGATTTTGAATAAGGAACCTCGCGGGGTCTGTCTGTCGGGTTCCGCCCTGAGTACTCCGCCTTCGCTAAAGTTCCCAACACTCATGTGTCCCGAATGAAAGCTAATCGACGACCTGGCGTGAGAGTAAGGATGCACTATATCAGCCACCGAGGCATAAGTCATACGCCATAAGTAATTTCCCCTTTGTTTATTTCAGACTAGATTGCCATGCAACGCCAGAGTCATAGGAGGAAGGTATAGTTTAACTTGCGGATGTTAGACGCAATACTATTGCGAAGTGTGAAGGACTCTTATATATCTCTGAGGTTTAATGGCAATGGTGAGTTCATGTTATTATGATGGTGTGATTGGCGACCATGAGAATAAATATTCAACATTTACATAAATAGAACTCAGCAAAGCAAAAAAAAAAAAAAAAAAAAAAAAAAAATTTTTACAACACCTAAAAGGTGGTGGTGTTGTAAAAAGTTTTTATCGTTTTTGTCTTGCCAAGTTGTTTGTTTGTGCGATTTTTATTTGGTCTCATGGTCGGCAAAAGACACAGTCCAATCACATCACCATAGTAGATCGTTTCTTACATTTGCAAAACTGGCGGTTTTTATCATATATGTGTGTATAAAGTCATGATTTAAAAAAAACTTTGTGAAACCACTTTTTTTGCTCTAGTGTTATGAAATGAACTACAACAGGACGTTCTCGGTACTCTGATCTGAAATTTCATTTACCTAATAAATTCAGTTAAAAATTCCTTCAATGTCTTTAATTTTATGAATAAGTCCACGCGTATGGAACGAGGCAAGTGCTTAGAAAAAAAGGTTCCGTTGTTGGACGCTTAGTTAGAGAGGTTATAAAACGCGCTAAGGACGATATATTTTTTTCCTTCTTGCCGGCATTAATGTTCAGCGAACATCGCTCGCTCGCGCGGGCGCCAAGACTCTCATGTTCGCTTTTGAAACACTTTCTCCCTCCTCGATGTGAGACGTGCACTGAATGGCGAAGAGCGACAAAGAAGGACACCCTCCCTCCCACGCTTTGCCACCCTCGCAGCGATTTGTAGGGTCGACATGTTTTCCACCTTATGAACACGAGNTCCCTCGCAGCGATTTGTAGGGTCGGCATGTTTTCCACCTTATGAACACGAGTAGGTGTGTGCGTGTGTGTGCTAGTAGGGAGGGGGGGTAGGATCTGTCACCTCCTCCCTGCACAGATACCATTGTTCGCACGACTCAGGACTTGTCGTGGCGCTGTCGTCAAGCTGAATATCCACAAAGGAAGACACGAACACCTTTGAAAAATTTCAGGAAATAACAAAAAAAAATTTATAACATACGTGTGAGCTCTAATTGCGATTTAATTTCAGACGCGGTGCTCAGAACACGACAGCGGGAAAAACTCTTGTTTTTTTCCTATGTTGGCAGGGAATGCTCTTTCCTAAGAGCGGCGTAAAAAAGGCATCCGTTTCGAGGAGGGGGAAAAAACCCGTGGAAATTAAAACAAAAGCGGTCGGCGGGGGTGGAACACTCACGGGGTGTATCAAAGAGAATTTGGCGGTGATGGTGGGGGGCTGTTCTCTCGTATCACGCTTCATCCCTCAGCCTCACACACACCCCTTGGACCTTTTTTCCACGTCCTCCCTGGTTCTTTCTGAGTCGCGCCTCTCTGCTTCCGGACCTGTTTCAATTTCGCTGCCAAATGACACGCGCTCGGCAGAGGGTGTACCTCCCCCTCCCCGTGACCTGCTCCTTGAAAACCACCCCCCTGGCGCACACCCCTTATTTCACCCCATTCCGCACCCCCGCCCGGCTGGCTGGCTCATTCTCCGGGCGCGCTTTACGAGAACGTTGCAAACAAAGACTTTTATGGCCTCCTGCGTGTCAGCTGGTGGCAATATTCTCTCTGCGACGTTACCACCCACCTCTTACCGCCCTCAGAAACGGAACCCCCTTTCCCTACGCCCCTCTTTTCCGCAATTCACGCCCCTTCCCCTTCACCGCCGGCAAATCGGTAGTGCCTGTTCTTCCGCAAGCCAATGGGGAACCACCCCCGCCCCTGCTCCCTCCGCTCGACCCCACCTAACCATACTTGTCCAAGCCAGAGTCTCCACGAACCAGGCTATCGCTGGAAGGGAGAATACAAAAAGACGAGATATTTATATTCCGAAGTCAGGTGCTGCTAACGGGGTAACTCGCGGAATTTACCCTAAATAAACCCGCCGTACCCTCCTTCCAGGAAGTGGTTGGTCCAGTCCGAGAACTTTACCGCCGCTGGCTTTTTGTGCGAGGTCACCGGAGAATTCTTCCCCCTCCCCTCTTTGAAACTGCAGTGTGGCTTGTGTTTTATTAACGAGGGGAAAACTGTGAGCTCGTTCCGGATTCCTTTAATCCTGTTACTTTCCGCTGAGGGTGCAACCCGAGCTGTTTGTTGCAACGACAGAACAAGATAAAATGTTCAGCTACTTTCAACTCATACCCTTTTTTCTCTATTACAAATCGTACGAAATAAGGTCCGAAAGTCCTAAAAACCTGCTTGAATTATAAATAAGACACCGTTTAAAAAGGTAATCGGCACGAAAATACGTTTTGTAAAACTGCGGCAGTCACGACGTTAGTTTAACGCCAGTATTTCAGTGTTCTGTAGTTAATTAGCTAGTATTAAAGCTACACAGCTTTCATTGCATTTGGAAGGACACTTAACGATGTTGGCTGAAATCAGGCTGCACCTATCAAAACGTATATAAGACCGAAGAACGTTGCAGTGTAAGTGGGGTATTATTTGACAGAACTAGAAAAGTAGCACGGCCACAATGTATCTTTCCACCACAGATTTTTTGTCAGTGAAGAAATGACGTTTCTAAAAAAAATGTTACGAGTCCAGTGCACACTTGCATTTTCCACTTTCCTCGTGTTTCCTGTCATGGCAGGCACTGAAAGACTGACGTTAGCTGACCTCCATCCAGTAATCAACGTTGGATATTATAGCCAGGTTGGCATTCCAAACTGTTCTATTTTTGTAATTGCCAAGTTTAGTTTGTTGGGGTTCTGTTTTTTTTCGGGTGAAAATAGGAAACAGGGTGAGGCTGTAGGTTAACTCCTTTGGTGAGACGGCACTGTGTTGCTGTTCTTAAGAGCATGTTGCATTTTGAGTTGGATATTGTTTTGATGCAGTAGTAAAAAATTTTGCTCGTAGGGAAATAACATTCAAATTATTATAATTTCGAAAGTTTTAACTTCTATGAAAAAAAAACAAGACGCGATACATACGTCACTGTTCGTATTCGTACAGATACAGCAATACACACATGCTTTGACCGAANTGGGAAATAACATTCAAATTATTATAATTTCGAAAGTTTTAACTTCTATGAAAAAAAACAAGACGCGATACATACGTCACTGTTCGTATTCGTACAGATACAGCAATACACACATGCTTTGACCGAAGTTAAATTTACACTCGTTGAATTTACGATATAGGAAATAAACAAATATTATTTTCACACTACAAAAAGTGTTGAAGGTGCGGCTTTTTCAGGCAACGTGCATTTTAATAATTATATTAATAGGTTACAATACGTTTACAAAACACGCAAATACAATTTTTAAACTTCGCAACCTCCTGAACACGTGTTTTTCTATGGATATCCTTGCAAGTATACTTCAGTAAAATAACGTTTGTTCGTCACTAGCATTAAATAATTTATTTGATTTATCATTCGGTAAAATCTACACTGCGCAAGTTTCCTGAAATCAACAAACTTAAACTTATAAACGTAAATTATATTCGTGTCGCTTCGTTGCGGACGGCGGTTAAGGACGATGGCGGGACGAGCATTTTTACGAAGCGATAAACACGTGCCGATTAAAATTACATTTCACTCAAGAAAACGCACTGCAACGGTACCAACAAACGACTGTGCTTACAGAAAGCAAAAAATCGAAATAATTAACTGCCCATAAAATACTCCGACAACGCTAGCAAGGTACTAGTAAAAACATGATGAGAAAATAAAACATGCACAATCGGCGTGTACCGGGCTGGAAACTAGAAGTGGACACATGGCTTTGTCAGTTTCTTATGAAGACAATGGATGTATATATTTATGAGACTAGTGAATAAACAGAACACTAAGTGAAATATTTGTCATGATATATGTACCTTCGGTATCTCGGCGCGTAGTGAAATAATGCTATTTCGGGCTTGGCTGTGAAATTTA
Organism: Clitarchus hookeri; assembly: GCA_002778355.1. NCBI lineage: Eukaryota > Metazoa > Arthropoda > Insecta > Phasmatodea > Phasmatidae > Clitarchus > Clitarchus hookeri. The sequence continues at coordinate 28,198 of NQII01001360.1, forward strand.
TTTTTTCTGAATGCTAGAAAAGTCTGTGATTCATCCGCATTATTGCTTTACAAAAAATGTAAGGCAATGTAAAAAACAATGTAGTAACTGGTAAAGTATATAAGCTAATAGCGGCGCTTACTTGATATAAATGGCTAGTATTCCATTCAATAAATTGAAATGTAATAAAAATGAGGTATTTATAAAAATAATAAAAACCACCAAAACTTTATTGAAAAAAGGGTTGGCAGTTGTTAACCTGTGACACGGAACAACAGCATATTGCCTAAAAGTGAATCCGAAAGATGTTGCTGAGAACTTACTTTCTTATTCATTTGCTTAATGGAGTCCAGGCATTTAAATTCACATTATTTGTAACATTAATTTGTTAGAATCCCAATAACTGGTAGTGTTGAAATCGTTGAGTACTGTGAACAGTTCCTCTCGTTATAGGTGAGACAGGTAAGTAATGAACAGAATAGCGCAGATCAAAATAGTTATATGTGATTGTAGCCTAAGAGCAACTGTCATAGGCACATTTGCTAATATCGCAGATAATCGCCGTATTCTGCTGAAGTTAATTCCTTTTTCGCCGTAATTCAATCATGCTAGAGTGAATGTAAATTTGCAACGAATTTGTTAATTAATAAAGGGGGAGTGTTATATATGTGCCGAGTTTCAGTTCTGCAAATTTATGTTTTTAATATCACAGGTGAAGTCAAACCATATCATGTAAAAATTATAAAAAAATTGTTAATAACCAAATGTTTTAATATTGAAGAATTTTTTTTTAGTTTCTTTATAAAAAGCTGTACAAACAACACTGCAGTTTATTCCTTAACGTAAAATGTCACAGGTTCAGATGAGACGTAAACTCTGCCAAGACACAAACGTTTTACTTGTAGGAAGTTGTAACAGTCACATAAATAATTTTAATTGTCTCTGTATGTGGCAGCTTTCAATCTGCCAAAGACTACATTATTAAAATGATTTTTTTTCTAATGTTAATTTTCGTATAGTTAAAATTTGAGCCTGTTGTGGCATTCTGCCATGTCTTTAGGAAACATAACAGCGGACAAATTCTTTATTTGTGTGACCGGTGACGAGCACTAAGCTGTGCAATCAAAAACGCTACGCCAACGACGATATAGTATCGGCCTTCGTATTGTTTGCCGTAGAGATAGCTCTGTTTACTGCTGCGCTCTGCGAGAGACAACGGAACTACAAGGACTGTGCTCGTGATGTCTTGGAACAGCGTTGCCAGCTCGCTTTCGAGTGTCCACTGCCGCGTGCCTTGGGACTTAGAGATAATAAAGTACCAGTACTAGCCTCGGGCCTCGGGCAATAGGTTGCTGCCATTAGCAGAGTCAGCCTTTGATATATTTACGTTCTTTTTCAGTACGATACATGTCTTTGTTTTGTACTCTGATGTATTCGCATAGGCTCCGAGGCGAAAAAATTAATTTTAATTGGTAATATGCATCTCAGTCAACTCACATAACGTAACTGACGTATTCACATGTGGCTATGAAAAAAAAAAAACGAGCAGTACTCGGTCACTATCTTCGCCCTCCCCCTTTCTCCCTACCATCCAGCAGCCCACCATAGCTTTCCACTCTTTTCTTTTCTTCACTCCCAAGGACACGTTGGTGTCGGTAGGAGTATGTTATATGTATCTTTGTATTAAATGTTTTCTGTTTATTGTTGTTTGTCTTATTTTTTCTCATTGTTTTATATACTAGGCCATGTGCCCATGTACATCTTTTGGTTGGGGATGGGGAGTTACTCCCCGTTCCATTGTAAGAAAAAAAACTCGGTCACTAAACAAAGCACAGCTCAAAACCTACTTAGTTGAAAAACTGTGAGCAAATATTGGTTTACGTTTACGTTCGTGCTCTGCAAAATGGCACCTTATATGTGGTTTTTTTTTTACTTGTTTACGAAATAAAATGTCTAGGTATTGGAAAGAACATACAGCAGAAGCACTGGTTCGTAGAGCAAATAATTTTTATTTGCTACTTGTATTTGTTAGCTAGTATTGAAATTCTTCGTTATTTAAATAAACTAATGCTGTAATCTCAGTAACATCGTGGTGGTGTAATCTGAAGCGATACTTTACCTCTTTTGAAACAGTAAATCGGCTTTCTAAAGTTGATTTGAAGTGACAAGGTTCTGGCAGAGCTTGGAAACAAAATGTTTCTACATACATTTTATGTCTAACAGAATTCAGTATTTGTACGGTATACCACAAATCCTGCAATGCAGAATAACTTTAAATTTATGACAGACAGAAAATATACTATCATATATTTGACACTGCATACACTTGTACACCAATAATAGCGGCGTAGCCAGAGAGGAGGGAAGTGGGTGTTGTGACCCCCCCCCCCCCTTTTTTTCGCCATACGGGTATCAACTATTAGAATTATAATATTAATAGGCCTTTCATTTTGATAACATCATAATTACTGTAAACCATGACGCATGTTATTGTATTGTAAACTAAGATTCATTATAACTATTCAGTGTGTGCAAACATAGGAAAAACAGGGGAATGTCAATGAATTTCATGTGACGAGGAAAAATCAGGTAAATATCAGGGGATTTTCAGCTGGGTAAGTGAAAAAGTATAAGATTACTACACTTCAAAAGTTTTTGTGTGGATACAGGATAATGTACACTGAAGAGCAAAAAAAAAAAAACTGGTATAGGCTTGCGTATGCAAATAACAGAGGTATGGAACCAATCAGAGTAAGGCGATACGGTCGGCNTTGTAAACTAAGATTCATTATAACTATTCAGAGTGTGCAAACACAGGAAAAACAGGGGAATGTCAATGAATTTCATGTGACGAGGAAAAATCAGGGAAATATCAGGGGATTTTCACCTGGGTAAGTGAAAAAGTATAAGATTACTACACTTCAAAAGTTGTTGTGTGGATACAGGATAATGTACACTGAAGAGCAAAAATAAAAAAAACTGGTATAGGCTTGCGTATGCAAATAACAGAGGTATGGAACCAATCAGAGTAAGGCGATACGGTCGGCAGATAGATCGGTTACTGCTGCTACAATGGCAGGTTATCAAGATTTAAGTGAGTTTGAACGTGGTGTTATAGTTGGCGCACGAGAGTTGGGACATAGCATCTCCGAGGTAGCGATAACATTTGGTCGTTCGCGTACGACCATTAAACGAGTGTACCGTGAATATCGGGAATCCGGCAAAACATCACATCACATCTTCGACATCGCTGCGACCAGAAAAAGATCGTAAAAGAACGCGACAAACGACGACTAAGGAGAATCATTAAACGTGACANTTGGGACATAGCATCTCCGAGGTAGCGATAACATTTCGTCGTTCGCGTACGACCATTAAACGAGTGTACCGTGAATATCGGGAATCCGGCAAAACATCACATCACATCTTCGANTAGCAAAAATACAACTTTGCTAAGCCTTGCACGGCCTATGCTTACAAAAAATAGTATTTGCAGTTTTGTAATGGGCACTCTAGTGAAGTCAATAGCATGTACAGCACGAAATGTCGATGAGTTGAATAAAATGTTGGCACCACTGGAATTGGTCTCTTGCAGTTTAATTTAATTAAACTTCACTAATAGCATTTCTTTTTCTGTCAGCTGTGGAAAGTTATGGTATTTAGAGGTGTCGGTTCTGAAAAACCGGTTAGGAAAATTGATAAGGTTCCGTCCAGAAAACAGGGAGAATTCAGGGAATTCCGAAATGGAATTTCAGTGAACACCCTAGTCTATACTCATGCGCGTCAGCACCGTTTTAATCTCCCTCTCTTNATTTCAGTGAACACCCTAGTCTATACTCATGCGCGTCAGCACCGTTTTAATCTCCCTCTCTTCCTTTAGTCAGTGTAATCCTTCTCTTGGGAAATTTCTGGCTACGCCACTGAATTAATACTCGAAACCACCTTCACAAAGAATTAATTACAAAATATATTAAATATATATTATAATTAAAATACACATAAGTGATTTCAGGACTACTCTAAAAAATTAAATAATTTCCAAGTGGATTATAGATCACGAATGTAAGATTTAATCGGAACCTATACATACAACATTGTTGATACTCAGATTTTCAATTAACTCTTTGTTTTTTAAGTAAGACAAAACAAGCACCTGGCACGGGCGTCGGCACCGGTCGGCCGCCATGTTGTGACGTCACTCGACCGTCATCTTAGATCTGGCTGACATTGACCTTGACCCTGTGTCCATGACCTTGAATAAACTTGAAACCAATAACATACAAAATAGTGCAGAAAAATTATAAAATCACAAAAAATTATACAAAAACTAAATTGTCAAAAAAAATTAAAATATTAATATAAAAATATTTAAAGATGTACACGTAGGAGGTCCGGGGTTCGATGACAGGTGGATTGACTAAGCTCGCGACATGACCGGCCCTCGCCAAGTCGACCAGTGTCCGTCTCTTCAACCAAGTTATAAGTTTGTGACCTTGACATAAAACCTAAAAGCCATAAAATTAAAAAAATCTCAAAAATAATAAAAATCGAGAAAAAAATTACATTGATGACTCCAACCACCACGTTGGATGCCACTGACCTTGACTCCAATGCCTTTATAAGCAAACACTCGAGAAAAAATTCTAAAAAAAATCGAATAAGTTAATAAAAGTCGGCTAGCATATTACGTTACTGACTACGAACTCCATGTTGGATGTCGGTGACCTTGATGGTCTTGGCCTTGAATGGCCTTGAACCCAAAAACTTGCAAAATGGTTTATTCTACAANGGATGTCGGTGACCTTGATGGTCTTGGCCTTGAATGGCCTTGAACCCAAAAATTTGCAAAATGGTTTATTCTACAAAAAATTAAAAAATTATAAAACCTGCTAAATGTGTTATTTTAAATATTAAAAAATGTATTAAAAAATTATAAAAATTAAAACTTTGAATGTTTTAGTTTAGAGGTGACGGAGGACTGGAGCCGACAAGCCACAATATTATGATATCACCAAACCACCATTTTTAATACAAGTAAACTGACCTTGACCTTTGGCATTGACCATGTGTCCGTGACCTTTAATAAAGTTATACACAAAAATTAAAATAACAAAAAAATTATTACAAAATTATAACAAATATTTTTTTAAAAATGAATGTAAAACTTACATTTTCGGAGGTTTCCTAACCAGCATTTCATGCAGACGACTAACCCTTGCCAATGTTCCTTATTGGTTGATTTCTTGTGTTCGCTTCACCACCAACAGTGTTTTTCATTGGTTGATTAATCACTCTCGTTTGACCCGCCAACAATGTTTCTCATTATATTAACATTCCCCTTCCCTACCCTCTCGCCTGTTTTTATTCTGTCGAATGCACTCCACACACCATATTCATTTTTTAGTTAGTCATTTGTTTACTTTTCCATCACCTAGGTGATGCTAGTGTGTCAATTACCGATTTCGCTGCCAGAGGAGCTGTCGATTTAGCCACGATATTGGTGGTTGACCTTTTACGTTACCTCAATGACATTGAACTTGAATAATCGAGAAAAACCGCTGTCCATATAATTGTCAATTACTTGCTGGTCACAACGAGGACCCATACCGATAACCATACTAGCCAACGACTGACTCCACCTAAGAGTTTTTCCTCCCAAGACTAGTTACTGCAGAGATTGACTGAGCATAAGACTGGCTCCTGACAAGACCAGTTCCTGCAAAACTGACTAGAACAACCGACAAGACCAACCTGCCATACTACACACCTATACAAACGATGATGGACAAGCTCGAAAAAAAAATCTCAAATAATAGTCTCGTAGGTAACTTCTTCGTACAAAATCTTCGCAAACTTTTGGCAAAATATTTTTACGAAAGCTGAACATACAAAATTGCGAAGCCAACTGACCAGGCCATCCAACTAGTTGCGAAACATTCTTCAAAAATATTCCCCTCATTTCATTCGCTCGCCATATAGAACTCATCCAANCCATCCAACTAGTTGCGAAACATTCTTCAAAAATATTCCCCTCATTTCATTCGCTCGCCATATAGAACTCATCCATGGTCGGAGAAATCAATTAAATTTTTTCGTCTGTTTGTAATTTTTTTTTAATATTTTTGTGATTTTTTTAATTTTTTGGATTTAAAGTCATACAAGGTCAAGGTAAAAGGTCAAGGTAAAAGGTCAATGTCATCAACATATAACATTGTTTACAAGATGGACACTGTTTGACCTTGCGAGGGCCGGTCATGTCGGGAGCGTAGTTGATCAACCTGTCATCGAACCCCGGACCTCCTACATGTACATCTTGAAATAATTTTTAAAATTTTTTTTGTATTATTAATTTTTCTGAATTTTTTGGAATTTCCTTGGTCACGGACACATGGTCAAGGTCAATGTCAGCCAGATCCACGATGAAGGTTGAGTTACGTCACAACATGATGATCGGCTGGTGCTGGCGCCGGTGTCAGGCGCCAATTTTGTCCCATTTAAAATACATTGCCCAAGACTCATATTTTATATTTTTCTTCTTTCGACGGATATATTATTTATGTAATGTGGTGAAATAATGTAAATTAAATATTTGCAGACACCCAACTGTAACAAAGTTTGAAAGGAAAACTGACATGTCATATTTCATTGTATGTTAGCACAGTATATTGATTCCGAAATGTTTAATTGGCCCAATTGCTGTATTCACTAATTAGTGGAGACACGAGTTTTTCGCAAAAATATCGTGATTTGCTGTGTTTACAAAACACTTAAACTTAAATTCTCTTCCATAACTGGATGAATTCAACTGCTGCTGGTTTTTAGTGTTTGCCAGCAAATTATAGATGTTTTCTCCTTGAGTAACCTACATGTTATTGGCTTGGTTAGTAAGACATCATTTCTTATCAACACTTCTGTCTAGTAAGCAAAGGAACGCTGAGTTTACGCACATGTTATATTGAAGTGTATGTTACGCGGAATTATATTCACAAAAATCCGGTAGGTGACCATACTCATTCTCATTAGGCATTGAAAGCATTCTTAAGTACACGTCTATATATTTTTACACACTGCACATTTNCCATCCAACTAGTTGCGAAACATTCTTCAAAAATATTCCCCTCATTTCATTCGCTCGCCATATAGAACTCATCCAAGATCGGAGAAATCAATTAAATTTTTTCGTCTGTTTGTAATTTTTTTTAAATATTTTTGTGATTTTTTAAATTTTTTGGATTTAAAGTCATACAAGGTCAAGGTAAAAGGTCAATGTCATCAACATATAACATTGTTTACAAGATGGACACTGTTTGACCTTGCGAGGGCCGGTCATGTCGGGAGCGTAGTTGATCAACCTGTCATCGAACCCCGGACCTCCTGCATGTACATCTTGAAATAATTTTTTAAATTTTTTTTGTATTATTAATTTTTCTGAATTTTTTGGAATTTTCTTGGTCACGGACACATGGTCAAGGTCAATGTCAGCCAGATCCACGATGAAGGTTGAGTTACGTCACAACATGATGATCGGCTGGTGCTGGCGCCGGTGTCAGGCGCCAATTTTGTCCCATTTAAAATACATTGCCCAAGACTCATATTTTATATTTTTCTTCTTTCGACGGATATATTATTTATGTAATGTGGTGAAATAATGTAAATTAAATATTTGCAGACACCCAACTGTAACAAAGTTTGAAAGGAAAACTGACATGTCATATTTCATTGTATGTTAGCACAGTATATTGATTCCGAAATGTTTAATTGGCCCAATTGCTGTATTCACTAATTAGTGGAGACACGAGTTTTTCGCAAAAATATCGTGATTTGCTGTGTTTACAAAACACTTAAACTTAAATTCTCTTCCATAACTGGATGAATTCAACTGCTGCTGGTTTTTAGTGTTTGCCAGCAAATTATAGATGTTTTCTCCTTGAGTAACCTACATGTTATTGGCTTGGTTAGTAAGACATCATTTCTTATCAACACTTCTGTCTAGTAAGCAAAGGAACGCTGAGTTTACGCACATGTTATATTGAAGTGTATGTTACGCGGAATTATTTTTACAAAAACCCGGTAGATGACCATACTCATTCTCATTAGGCATTGAAAGCATTCTTAAGTACACGTCTATATATTTTTACACACTGCACATTTGTAGGCCAGACAATTTACCGGACTCTTGACATAATCAAGTGAGGTATGTTAATGTAAATACTACCTATATTAAAGTAAATACATATACCGTATTCGAACTAGACATCTCAACTTGAGACATAACTTTGCGAGAAAAATTGTATTTCTTTGTTGTAGTTTAAGAAGTGGAAGAAAATCATAGCTGGACTTATTGTCAACGCAAATATAACTAATGAGTCTACTTTTTTCAACATGGGTTGAGTAAATTTTTAAATAATTCCTTAAAAGCTGAGTTTTTAGGTAAGACTTGTCATCTCGCTGAAAGCAATATCATTAGAGATGAAACCAAAAACATATACAAGAGTAGTGAGACAATTACAAATACACACGTGCCTTACCCGGGACTCAAACAAATAAAATCTCCTACCATAAGTAAGTGTGCAATCAACTGCATTACCAAGGTCGGATTCGAGCATCAACTTCGAATTTAATCAGTTTAATCTTTGGAATAACAGGGTTCAGTAACCTAAAATATTTACAGGGCTGTTATTTTGAAAGTAATTTACTGAGTCACTTAAAACACTGAAATTTGCATGGTCTATCATAGCGCCACTTGTATAAAGAATTAGGTAAATACAGGTTTATTATTTTCTGAGATATGACAAAAAAAAAAACACCTCATTTTTCATGACAATCTTCACAACGGAAGGACGAAAATGTTATGTATTAGCACAGTCGATGATTGTATTCCGTCACTATACAAAGTAATGCTAAAATCGATTGCATACATTTGTACATATACCCCACGATTCTAAAACAAATTTATAGCCACCATTCTAAACATATCTGTCACACTGATAAAATCATTTTATAGTTTTATGTCTTACCACAGTACGAATACTTGGCCAAATTTTGGTACGAATGAGTTTATTGTTTCCCTAGATATGACAAAAACTTAATTTGTATTGTGGGGCTAACCTAAAAACTAGCAGAGAAATNCCCACCATTCTAAACATATCTGTCACACTGAAAAAATCATTTTATAGTTTTATGTCTTACCACAGTACGAATACTTGGCCAAATTTTGGTACGAATGAGTTTATTGTTTCCCTAGATATGACAAAAACTTAATTTGTATTGTGGGGCTAACCTAAAAACTAGCAGAGAAATAAAGCTCTTTATAGACCAATTTTATAATAGTTATTGATACTGCCAGCATACAAAGTTAAGTTGGAAATGGGTTCGTTTGTAAAATATACTAAGCTGAAATATTTGTATAGCCACAATTTTGAATATAAGTGCCTGATGTACTTAAAACATAACAGTTTAAACCACCTGCTGCAGTGCAAATTGTTTGCCAAATTTTGCATGAATCTGTGAATTGTTTGCCGAGATATTACGTAAAAACCTTAGTTTTTCATGTGGCATGACTTACAAAATGGCAGACAAAATATTCTCAGTGTAGACACAGTTTATAGATGTAAATTCTACTGCCAGCATACAAATAAGTAGGAATTGATTTCATGGTTTTGACGCAATAACGTTTTAAGCTAAGATAATTATATGAACGCTATATTAAAAATAAGCGTCTGAGATACTTGAAACATATAATTAAACATCTTCTGCCGCAGTACTACTTGTTTACCAAATTTTGTAGGAATCGGATTATTGTTTACCGAGATATAACATAAAATTTTATTTATTCATGTCGCGCTATCTTACAAACTGGCTGACGCAACTGGTGCTTGTGGTAGACACTATCGGCATACAACATTTGGTCGACATTGGTTAAAGTTTATAGTTGATATGCGAAATAAACATAAAATATTTGAATAGCCGCCGTTTCGAAAATAAGCATCTAAGCAAGTTCAATTATGTATGTTTTCCTGACCTGCCATAGTATGACTNTTATATGAACGCTATATTAAAAATAAGCGTCTGAGATACTTGAAACATATAATTAAACATCTTCTGCCGCAGTACTACTTGTTTACCAAATTTTGTAGGAATCGGATTATTGTTTACCAAGATATAACATAAAATTTTATTTATTCATGTCGCACTATCTTACAAACTGGCTGACGCAACTGGTGCTTGTGGTAGACACTATCAGCATACAACATTTGGTCGACATTGGTTAAAGTTTATAGTTGATATGCCAAATAAACATAAAATATTAGAATAGCCGCCGTTTCGAAAATAAGCATCTAAGCAAGTTCAATTATGTATGTTTTCCTGACCTGCCATAGTATGACTTACGTGCCAAATTGGGTGAGGTGAGAATAGCTTTGATNCTTACGTGCCAAATTGGGTGAGGTGAGAATAGCTTTGATAGTTTTCGAGATATAATGTAAAAATCCTTTTTATTTTATTTTATGCTACGTTCAAAAATTTCTGTCTGACAGCAATGCCCACTTCTAAATTTAATGCATACATGATGCTCTGCCAGCATACAAAATTTGTCGAATGGTTGCCAAGATATGACATATCACCATAAATAATAAAATTACCACAATTGTTAAAGTAAGAGCTTGGCGTTTTCAAATAGCTATAAAAGTCAGGTGTCCTTATTGAAGTATGCACTATATAAAAATCGACTTTGTTTAAATTCGGTAGACGCATTCAAATATGTAAAAAAAAGGGGACACACAAGTAGAGACACACAAAAAGACACACGCACTCAGGCATACACACAGACATACACACAGGCACACACACACAGACACAAGGACAATAAAGTGATTTCATAAGCCGTACTGTCCTTCGGGAAGTAGGCTAAAAACAGTTACACAGGTTCAATACCATAAGTTTTCTGTGTTATAGTGAAGGATCACAGACATGTGGGATGAGGTATAAAACATCATCCTTGCTTGTATCATATGGAAACAGTAATCTTTGTATTTACTATATTCAATTACTATACGTAACAGGAAATTTAATGGAAGACTGGGCTTAAACCCATACATATATATATATTTATACATACATATACAGATACATATGCATACATTCACACACAAACCTACACATATATTTGCAGTAACATACATACAGGCCCATGCACAGGATATGAAAATTAGAGGTGGTGGTATGATAGGACAATGCTATATTAACTTCGCTTTCAGTATTAGTTGCACAGTGAACATCATTTTCTGGTAACGCCCATTAAAAAACCCCAAAGCATTCATTATTTCAATAATTTCTCACTCCAAAACATTTTTTGTATCATTGAGTTTCTACTTCTCCTACTTTATTTATGATTGGCCCTTCTCTAAAAATAAATTAAACTTTCCGATATTTTTCCAGAAATGCGAATGGTGGTTGAAACTTCCTATTGACGAATTTATTAACAAGTAAGTAAATAAAATCTGTTAACTGAATCGCCATTATGATTTAGGAACCTACATTGCACAACTAAAACACTCCTGTTATCCGTAGACGGACATCAAAGGCCAGCAGCATAGTAGATTTGTATTCGAGTCGGAGCAAATATTGTGAAATAACAAACGTTATAGATAATACTGTACGAAAACTTGACAAGTAAAAAATGTTTTGCACACGATAGTGTTTAAATATAAAAGTCACTTCGACTTGACTACATACAGTTATGCATGTGCCACAGGTCACCCACCTCGTGCTTTTAAATTTTTTCAATGTTTGATGATAGTTATTAATGCACATTAATCCGATGTTGTTTTGTTTTGAGATGCTGATACCTGCCAATGCTGAAGTTTGGAAGTAGGTTATGAATCTGCTCTGCGGCGTGAGGCGCCAGCACTTGATGCTAGCCCTCAGTGATAGGGCGTAGGAATACGTCGACACTGTTGTCTCTAGGTCCAATTTACTAATAAATTACACTTTATTTGCGAGTTCACATAATCGAGTTTTATTATTGCTTGAACAGGTTAACTGGTACATGAACTCACGAGACAACTCCCCTCCCCTTTTTCTATGTAGGCTAC
>NQII01001360.1:40928-57475 GCA_002778355.1 Clitarchus hookeri
TCCGCAAACCCTTAATCCTTATTGTGGTCGTCCACCTGCGAGCTTCGCCAGAGCGTGTGATCTGACGAATAAAATATAGGGACGCAGAATGCGTCAATGCTGAAAACCTTTGTGCTGACATGTAAGAAATGCTTGATTGTAACTAGTTTGTGGTTAACTAAGCACTGCTAAAAATTAAAGATTAAAAAGTAATCACTACCCTAAAATGCATATAGACTTACATAAACACCCCTTGGCGTGAATACACCAATATTCACTGTGAGACAGTAAATTATATGAGCTATTAACACCCAAATAAAAGGAGACTTTTTAAACTGGCGGCAACGCAGACCAGTTTCGTTTCGTTTTAAACACATAAAAATTTACATAAATGTATCACAGTTTGGTTGCTTGGTGTGACATAGGCTACGTCATACATGAGTACTGTCTTGTGGTATGTCCAAGGCAGTGTTGATTTTTACAGGTGATTGAAGGGCATGAAGTGGTTCAAAAGAAGAAAATATGGTTTTAGAAGTTACGTACTAACCAACTAAGTTAGTTGATATAAATCGTCAAAGGAAACAGAATTATTTATTTCCCTTTTACCGTAAAATAAAAAAAATTATTTCAGGAATGTGATAAAATGTAAAACTTATTTGTACACAAGTTATATCCTACGATCATATCCAATATTCCTACATTGTAAAAACTGTACANAAAATGTAAAACTTATTTGTACACAAGTTATATCCTACGATCATATCCAATATTCCTACATTGTAAAAACTGTACAACTACGTACATTAATGTAAATATAGAAGCCGTATTCGAACCAGACATCTCAAGTTACTTTGTTGTGGTTTAAGAATTGCAAGTAAATATAGATACATATGTGCATAGAACAGGTACATTAAAAATGCTATTGTTTTATTTCGATTATTGATTAGTTTTTTTAATTACCTCCGTATATGTTATTTTGTATGAAGGTACAATATGTATAGAGAATTATATACATAAACCAAGAAAGTCGTTTGATTAATTTTCGAGGCGAGGAAATTACTGTGTTCGCATTTGCGGAAAGATGGGGCTGACNAACCAAGAAAGTCGTTTGATTAATTTTCGAGGCGAGGAAATTACTGTGTTCGCATTTGCGGAAAGATGGGGCTGACAATTAAGCATATGAAAGTAAATAGAGGGACTTATCGTGTCACACCTAAAGTCAGTACGAGGCAGTCACGAAGTCCGCTAACATCTGAAAACGTTCATTTCCTTACACGATNCGTGTCACACCTAAAGTCAGTACGAGGCAGTCACGAAGTCCGCTAACATCTGAAAACGTTCATTTCCTTACACGATTAGGTTTAACAGTCAAGAGTAAATATGGACTTCGAAATCTTAAACTTAAGCTAGCCGGTCGGTTTCGAAGAGGCGATCACCAAGGCTGAAATACACACTTATTCGCCTTATCTTCCAGGCCCATACGTAGCCTCGTCCGAGGTGCGGATTCCCGTACAAAACCAAGATATTTACACAGCACCATGTAATTCTTATTTGTGTTTCCGAGGGGCGCTGACGAGGGCGGGTAATGCACTACCAACAACAACTAAAATCATTAGAAACGATATACTTCACATGATTAATAGAATCTTGTATGAATTGAACGGGTGTGAAGTAGATGCAACTCGTGATGTTGGAATCACGGCGATCATAAAGAATTACCTTTCATTAACGCTTAACCAACTGCCGGCCTCCAAAATGGCTGGCTGGGGAATTNCACGGCGATCATAAAGAATTACCTTTCATTAACGCTTAACCAACTGCCGGCCTCCAAAATGGCTGGCTGGGGAATCAAGGAATACTTAAACGTTCCTGTCTATGCCAACGGTAAATTTGAAGTGTGTATCCCCCTCGCTATGCTGTTAGGGTTCGCGGAAGACTATAGGCACATGATTATTAATTCCAAGCAGGANCACGGCGATCATAAAGAATTACCTTTCATTAACGCTTAACCAACTGCCGGCCTCCAAAATGGCTGGCTGGGGAATTTGAGGAATACTTAAACGTTCCTGTCTATGCCAACGGTAAATTTAAAGTGTGTATCCCCCTCGCTATGCTGTTAGGGTTCGCGGAAGACTATAGGCACATGATTATTAATTCCAAGCAGGANAAGTGTGTATCCCCCTCGCTATGCTGTTAGGGTTCGCGGAAGACTATAGGCACATGATTATTAATTCCAAGCAGGAGATAGTTATGCAAATGGCCAACTCTCAAACGAATGCACACCAGGACACTGGCACAGAAGCGGCTACACTTTCAATACTTTATATTGACTGGTTACTGCCACACGTACAAGTGAACATGTCGGAACGCGTAAAATTTTTTGAAATATGCAGAAGATAAGGCGTTTCGTACCTGGAGTTTAGAAACGTATCCTAACGTACCGAGCTCTGTAAGCGTAAATTGGAACGTGAAAACTAGTTTTACAAGTGAGAAACCAAGATATATAATTGTAGCGTTTCAGGCTGGCAAACGGAACGTAATTTATAAGGAATGTTCAACAATCGACCACGTAAATATTAAGAACGTTAAGGTTTACCTAAATTCCGAGGCATATCCATAAGGTGATTTAAATATTGATTTCGCGAACAGTGCGTATATGGTGCCATACCAAATGTACGCAGATTTCCAGCGTTCGTACAGTGGTCAAACACAAGCTCCCATTCTAGAACCGAACATGTTCATGCATACGGCCCCCCTTCTAGTGTTTGACCTTAGCAAACAAGACGACCGCTTAAAATCCGGCGTTGTAGACTGTAGGATTGTTTTAACTGCCGCATAGAATTTCCCGGCCTTCACCCATGCCTATGCCTTAATACTACACGATCGACCGGTCACGTATAACGTGCGCGACAGAGTAGTTAAAATACTGATCTATATTACAACTATAGTACATTCTCTCTTCAACTGTCATAATGTATGCAAACATTCAGGGATGCGTCTCACAGCAGGGTTTTATTATTAAACGTATTTGTATAGAGTACAATGACGGTCGCATAGAGACGTATACATTCAAACCGCCGTGTCCATGGTGTGTGCTGGACGTGAAAAGCCAAGTAACGAACATTTGGCTGGAAAAACGATACCATGGCCTCAATTGGAGAGAGGGTGATTTGAAATACGAGAAAGCATGCAATGTACTTGTCGCTGCGCTAAGTAAGAATGCTACAGTCTTTGTGGCCAGGCTGGAGCAGAAGCGGCATTTAAGCAATTATTGCACCACTAAAATAAAAACCTGCGATCTACAAACCAAGTGTGGATGTCTGTCATTTAGAAGGTTAAGAGAGAAAAATGCGGACCTGCTAGAACATGTATGTGACACATGTATGCGTGACCTTGTATGTCCTTGTCTTAATGCGTTGTTGATTAAGTCATGGCATCTGTCGGACTATATCGAAGGTCAAAAATGCCACCGACCATTATAAATAGCTCATATTTCGAGGCAAAGAACTTTAGTACTGATCCGCAGCTCATCATGGAATGTCTAATCGCCAAGCTGAACGGGTCCATCCTATATATACCGCTGTCAGAGTTCGTCATCGGCAAGGTAAACATAGCATCAGATTTTCGCCGAACAGAGTCAGCATACTGTAAATGAACAACATGTATGTTAGACGATGAGATACATATCTGGCTGCCTACACGCTATGCACAACTCATATCAGATGACGACATAGTTAGGCTAAATGCTGCAACATTGCGATTCAGCTACGGCAGCATCAAGTCTAGGGACAATGGGAGGTCAATGAATATTGTAGAATTTTCATAATGGCTAACATAGTTTTATTACGTGCGTAACATGTACTTCAACCCACCAGTTACATATGAGGGTGATGTAACTANTAATGGCTAACATAGTTTTATTACGTGCGTAACATGTACTTCAACCCACCAGTTACATATGAGGGTGATGTAACTATAGGATACAGACGTGTACATTTCAAACCACCCGGTTAACCGTCGCAGGTATAATATTGTAAAGGGCCTTGAATACTGGGCATGACGTACCAATGATAAAAGTTTCCTCTCTGTACCGTGTAATGTAATTACATGTGCCGTATATCACCTAAGACCTGGAATGAAGCGGCCTTGCTCACTCAGTACTATGAAATCTGGCAAAGAGTACATAAGCCAGGTATGGTTTACTCGTGAAATGATGTATGAACTTTGCGATGCCAACACTAGTAGTGTAATTAGCCGCTGGATCGAGTCCTGTACCGGCGACCGTCATACAACCTACATCAACAGAGGTAAAATTACGTGGAGGACAATGTGTTCGCCGTTAATGTGTGAGGCATACCTGGCTGTGATATAAGAAGAGCAACATGCACAGCTGCAGTAGTGTTTCGTTGAGAAGAGAAACAACATGTTTAACATACGTANGTGATATAAGAAGAGCAACATGCACAGCTGCAGTAGTGTTTCGTTGAGAAGAGAAACAACATGTTTAACATACGTGACTGTGTGGTATTTCTGCCGGAAGGCGTGAACATGTACACCAGTTACTTTATCGGATACCGAAGAGTTGTGTTTAAACCAGAGCTGGGACATAAGCAAGTACAAATATGTAACTATGNACATATCTGGCTGCCTACACGCTATGCACAACTCATATCAGATGACGACATAGTTAGGCTAAATGCTGCAACATTACGATTCAGCTACGGCAGCATCAAGTCTAGGGACAATGGGAGGTCAATGAATATTGTAGAATTTTCGTAATGGCTAACATAGTTTTATTACGTGCGTAACATGTACTTCAACCCACCAGTTACATATGAGGGTGATGTAACTATAGGATACAGACGTGTACATTTCAAACCACCCGGTTAACCGTCGCAGGTATAATATTGTAAAGGGCCTTGAATACTGGGCATGACGTACCAATGATAAAAGTTTCCTCTCTGTACCGTGTAATGTAATTACATGTGCCGTATATCACCTAAGACCTGGAATGAAGCGGCCTTGCTCACTCAGTACTATGAAATCTGGCAAAGAGTACATAAGCCAGGTATGGTTTACTCGTGAAATGATGTATGAACTTTGCGATGCCAACACTAGTAGTGTAATTAGCCGCTGGATCGAGTCCTGTACCGGCGACCGTCATACAACCTACATCAACAGAGGTAAAATTACGTGGAGGACAATGTGTTCGCCGTTAATGTGTGAGGCATACCTGGCTGTGATATAAGAAGAGCAACATGCACAGCTGCAGTAGTGTTTCGTTGAGAAGAGAAACAACATGTTTAACATACGTAACTGTGTGGTATTTCTGCCGGAAGGCGTGAACATGTACACGAGTTACTTTATCGGATACCGAAGAGTTGTGTTTAAACCAGAGCTGGGACATAAGCAAGTACAAATATTTAACTATGNAGTTACTTTATCGGATACCGAAGAGTTGTGTTTAAACCAGAGCTGGGACATAAGCAAGTACAAATATTTAACTATGAATATCATTTTTGGGGTAATCTCGACACTTGTGATAATTTCTATTATGAAATTCTACCCTGCTACTGGTCCGACCAGTGTGCCGTCTACAATCTCCGGCCCAAGAGCAAGCTACCTGAAAATGGACGTATTCTCGCAGTACGTACGGAATGTGAAGACATTATAGAACTACGCGATGAGAACAAGATGGTGAAATTTAACTTGTGAGAAGTTGATAATGGATCAACTTACTTCTGGAGCGAAGAATGTACAGGCCACATACATACGAGCACGCTGGAAGAATGTGGTACCACATACATTCTAGCCTGCGCAGCTAAGGTATGTTGCGTCTTCAATTGAAACTATAAGTGAAGGTCAATTAATCAATTACAACATCATGGGCGTTGAAGCGGCCATCGGCAGCACGATGGCAGAGAGAGAAATATTATGTTGTAGCAAGTGTAAATGTTGCAAGATAATGTACAAAATTTATGTGCGTATACGACTATTATTGTTCAAGAACCACTGACACTATGTCGCCGCAGGGGCGCTATATAGGCCGTGTATACCTTGCCAGTCGACACCAGTGAGCTCAAGATGAACGTGTCATTTCATCCAGAGACAGCCTGAAGTAGTTTAACGCCTGGTAACAACTGTATAATCTATGTTTGTGATGGCAAGGTCGAGCCAGTAAAGGTGAGTTACCTTTACATATAGCAGCATGCCTCTTTAGATTGTCACTTCTACCAAATGTCGCATAGCATATATTATATGATAGTATTCTGGAGGCTGGTTTCTTTTGACGGNTAGATTGTCACTTCTACCAAATGTCGCATAGCATATATTATATGATAGTATTCTGGAGGCTGGTTTCTTTTGACGGTCACTCTGTTCATGTCGCAGTGCATTGCAACTTTTACTGAATGTCTGCTTGTCCACAACCCATCGTCGTCGTACGAGCGATGTCAGCAGATGGTCGAATGCAATCTTCTGGGAAGATGTGTCGTTAACTATATGCAAACAGACACTCCCCTGCCATGTGGTCCGGACGAAGTTATAACTCACGCTTTATTGAAAAATGCGATATGAGTTTACCTTCCTGAAGACCCTTCGGTGCCTACCAAACCTACCAACTCTGCTGCCACCGTCGACGTTGCTGTGATTGACATTACTAAGGAGGAACACAAGCCTCCTGCTATCAAAGTAAGAAGCCTGCCGCTGTCAAACATAAGAAGCCTGCCGCCCTGCTGTGTGCTCTGGACGAAGTTATAACTCACGATTTATTGCAAGAT
Source organism: Clitarchus hookeri (assembly GCA_002778355.1). Classification (NCBI taxonomy): domain Eukaryota; kingdom Metazoa; phylum Arthropoda; class Insecta; order Phasmatodea; family Phasmatidae; genus Clitarchus; species Clitarchus hookeri. The sequence goes on from NQII01001360.1 coordinate 47,687, forward strand.
GTGATAAGAGTTTGCCTTCCTCAAGAGCCTTTGGTGCTGGCTGAACCTACCAACTCTGCTGCTGACATTACTAAGGAGGACATCCAGCTGCCTGCCGTCAAACATAAGAAACCTGCTGCCACCTAGCATGTGAATTTGCATCACAGCGCATCGCCTAATCGCAGAAAATTACTTAAAAAGAAGATGCTGCTGGTCACAATATGTCTGAATTGTGGAAATACATTGCTTCAGGATGTGCGCAAATTAACAGTAGCTGATAGAAAGACAAAACTGCAAACATATAGTGAAAAAAAATGTTTTAATTTGCTATCTTGATATGCTACAGCTACTCTGCTTGCAAAGGTATAGTGAAAATGTTTTTATTGGCTATATATTTAATTGATATAGTAAAAAAAAAAAAAAGGTTTTAATTGTCTACAAATTTAATTGGTATAGTGAAAATATAAAAAAAAAATGTTTTTTTTGGTTAGTTGATATCTTGATGTGCTGCTTAGAATACATTCTGTATTACTTGTAAATATAAAAATATTATTTTTAAGTTATTTGCTATTTTGATGTGCTGCTTAGACTACATTATGTATTATTTGTGTAATTACCATGATTTATGAGTGTAATGTATGTATTACTTGTGAGATTGCCGAGTGTATTAAATGTAAATGAATATCTTTACATAAAAAACAATTTTTAATATTTATCTATGTCATAAAANTACATAAAAAACAATTTTTAATATTTATCTATGTCATAAAATTTTCAGTGTTCTTATTTCTGGGGGGATGACACACAGCCCTAACTAAAATGTGCTAGTATAGTAAAAGCGCTCCAATATACATATCTTTGGAAGGTAAATAACAAGTACACTAAAAAAATACTAACTAGTAAAGAAAANTAAAAGCGCTCCAATATACATATCTTTGGAAGGTAAATAACAAGTACACTAAAAAAATACTAACTAGTAAAGAAAAGGTCTCTGTGAAGCACACAAGTAAAGACAAGCCTCTGTGTGTGCACATTTTATCTCTGGTGTTACAGTAAAGTCATTGGAGGAAATGTGGATGGAGCGTGGCAGTAATTTTATGGGTTTAATTATAAATCATGCTCTGCCGTGCGTCAAAGTGGTCGTTCAGGAAACGCAGTCGACAGCTTATGTTGCGGGAGGGGGGCACCCGACCGGGACTGTTACCACCCTAAGACATTCTCTCATGTTTGAGAAAGAGTATAAATACCCCTCCTATATACCGGCACAGTTAATCGTGTCTGGAGCACTGAGCTCTATGTGTCTCGCTATATGTCCTCGGTCCACACGATTTCAGGTTTAATACCTGCAGTGCTGCATCTATTCTCTCTGTACACCAGCGGGAGAGAGTATCAGGCCGATAGCCGATACTCTACGCAACGCCTCTCCTGTTTAGAGGTAAGTGTGTGTTATGTCTGTTGGTGAGTATGTGAAGATGTCCCCACGACTATAACTTTGTAGGACATTATGTAATTGTTTCACCTAGGGCTTTTTCTGACGACAATGGGCCTGCGGATATAACTTCGGAGTAGTACATATTGCTGTGTGTGTCGAACCAGCACTTGTTTCACCTAGGGCTTTTCTGAGCCTACGTATAGCTATTTTTAACATGTTTTCTGTGTATGGCTCTGTATACATTCAGTATATCTGCAATCATATTAGTATTGCACTGGTACATAAGTTCAGTCCTGGGTTCTAGCCTTGGTGAATACAGTGTTAAATTATATATAGCATTGTATTAAATTATATAACCATATTGGCGAACTATNGTTCTAGCCTTGGTGAATACAGTGTTAAATTATATATAGCATTGTATTAAATTATATAACCATATTGGCGAACTATTCTTTTTTTTCTCTCATAGGATACCTCCTGGTCTGAGCTGCCTGCCACATACAACCTATATATTCGTATACATATTAGTATATATTTATACCTATACTACTACTGCAATGGAATCGTCGCCGTCAAAGTNACCTATATATTCGTATACATATTAGTATATATTTATACCTATACTACTACTGCAATGGAATCGTCGCCGTCAAAGTCACCGAGTTGATTCCATCCCCAGCAGCGTTGCTTAACCCCCATTCCGTTCCTATGTATGCAGACCCACACTACAGTGTGGTTTTTGCGAACAGGTGTATACAGTTCGTCGGAATGGATTGCATCACAAGCAAAAATGCTCCCTCAATCCATTCTGGCAGCCTGCCTCACATCTTTGCGATAAATGCGCTCGCCCCTTTGACCATCTAATCAAGTTAGCTGAACATAGTGTAACATGTACAGGACTGATCAGGCAGGCTGCATTNCTCGCCCCTTTGACCATCTAATCAAGTTAGCTGAACATAGTGTAACATGTACAGGACTGATCAGGCAGGCTGCATTGATCAACGGTATGTTCTGTAATGGGGCTTCGCGAAATCTTATGATGCTAGGCGCCATGAACATACTTGTTGCCCGAACCCTGATGCTCCTTCAAGGGCATGTGAGACTTGCGGCCAGCAGTTTACCAGGGCCAATAGGCTTCATGCACATATAGCTAATTGTACTGGTGCTGCCACATCAACCTTCTAGTCGGCGAAGCAAGCACGAGTTACAAGCACGGAGCCTTCCCATAATGTCCCGGCTCTTGCGAGTGTGGGTAGCTCTCGCCGAGCGCCCATTGCTACTGGGGATCGCGAAAGGAACACATATGGGTTTGTGGAGGTTGAAATCGCATTTAGAGGTGCAATGAAAACTGATGTTGCCGAGAATACCTCGAGTGTAGCCATAGAAATTTGCGACTACCTCGAGGTAATTAAACCTAATATAATTCTCCAACTACAGCAGGAAATCGAGACACAGGTGGCAGTTAAGTTTAATACATTTCTAGAGTGTGTATATGGTAAACCATAACCGCATGAGGACGAGGAGTATCGTTGTACATGGCGGACATAGAGGCATCTGTGTCTGCTGACATTGCCAAGATCTGCGTGGAGGAGACTGACTATATGGGGAAGGGTAGGGGCTGGACTCTCACTGCTGTGAAACGAGTCCAGTTACGCATCAAGAAGCTCGACCTTTTTACAGCCTCCTCATACATCCCATTGCCTGCTGGTTTTGCGGAGAAAAATGCTGTCATCAACCCGCACCATAGTGACGACCACCAGTGTTTTAAATGGGCTATACTGGCATATTTTGTAGAGGGGCAGGATCCACAATGTGTCAACCAATACTACACCAGGCTGGAGGCGCGCTTCGATTTTTCGACTGTAGATTTCCCCACCTCTCTACATCAAATACAGGCTTTTGAGAAATCTAATCAGGGGGGTCAGCATCAACATATAAACACTTGATAAGAATACAAAATAGTGCCGACACGGGTGACAGAAGCGGAACTGGCCGAGCACTTTGATTTGCTGCTGCTCACCACAGCAGAGGACCAGAACCCGCATTATTGCTACATGTCAAATTCCTCGCGACTGGTAAGCTCCCAGGTGACTGGCCTGTCATGTGGTTGATATCTGTAACCACTGTTTTAAGATGTAGGATAATCAACCATGGGTGACAGGGCTGACGGGTGCCGAAACTCTGGCTGAGCACAGGAGGNCTGTTTTAAGATGTAGGATAATCAACCATGGGTGACAGGGCTGACGGGTGCCGAAACTCTGGCTGAGCACAGGAGGTATTGCAATGACCATACTGCTGTTCGTGCCGACATGCCACAGCTGGACAGGTATGGCAGGCCACATGTGCTCAAATTCAAAAATTACCAGAATGCCAACAAGGTACCTATTGTAGTATATGTAGACTTCGAGGACATGCTTGTGCCTGTGCAAACATGTCAGCCCAACCTGGATGCGTCCTACACATATAGGTACCAAAAACATGAGCCCTGTTCATATGGCATATACATTAAGGTTGATAATTCTATTATTCCGCCTATAAGACGACCAGCCTACCACCGGGTGTAACTGTTTACATGGGTGAAGGTGCGTCGAAACACATTATGGAAGAGGTGGTTAGGATAGGTCTCCTGGTTAAAGACATATCTAGCCAGTCTGAACCTATGTGAACACTGACGCATGAGGAATGGGTTGGCTATGCTTTAGCCACTACCTGCTGCCACTGTTCTGGCATGTTCACCAACAACAACCAAAAGGTGCATGGCCATGATCATTTTACCTGCACTTTTATCGGGGTGTCATGTAATAACTGCAGCAAGCTTCGCCGCCGACCTCAGAGACTGCCAATACTCTTCCATAACTTAACATATGATGCCAATTTCATAATTAAGCAGCATGGCTATGATTCCCAGGACATATTTATTATTCTACATAGCGAGNAACATATGATGCCAATTTCATAATTAAGCAGCATGGCTATGATTCCCAGGACATATTTATTATTCTACATAGCGAAGAGAAACTCATCATCTTCAGTAAGAGTTTGGGCGACAAGTTCACTATACAGTTAATCGATATGTATAGTTTCATGTCTGCTAACCTGGCAATGCTTGCTGAGAATCTGCCATCTGGTGAATTCCACAACACATCTAGCTTCTTCACAGTAGAGCACGAGCTAGAGCTAGTAACCTGGAAAGGCATCTTCACCTACGATTATGTTAGCTCTTGGGAGAAGCTCACCAAGCTGCGGCTACCTGCTGTAGAGTCATTCTATAATAGGCTTACTGGGGTGAACGTCAGTGCTGAGGACTACCAGCACACACAAACCTTTTGGTGTGTGTTCGGTTGCCATACCCTCCGAGACTATTCTGAGCTCTAATTGAAGATGGACATGCTGATTCTGTGCGATGTCTTCGGGAATTTCCCGAGGCGCTGTCTACGCACATACAGTCTCGACTTTGTACGCTATGTTAGCGCCTCTGGATTCTTGTTTAACGCAATGTTGCGCAAGACACAGGTGCAATTAGACTTACTTAGTGACTATGATATTCACTTGTTTATTGAGGCTGGTATACGGGAAGGGGTGGCTAAATGTGTTAAGCGGCATGTGATTGCCAGCAATAGGCATACACTAGACATGTACGATGTCGCCAAGCCATCTACCTATCTGCAGTATGTAGATGCCAATAACTTATATGTGTGGGCGATGTCCCTGCCGCTCCTGTATGGCTGTTTCGAATTGACCAGCACGAACATCGACGTGATGAACATGCCGGATGACGGATATGACGGCTACATACTGGAGGTAGATTTAGAGTACCCTTGCGCTCTTCACAAAGAGTATATGGATCTTCCATCCTTGCAGTGAAAGAGTGTCCCCCAGGGTCCAAACAAACGAAACTTATGACGACTCTGAAGAGCAAGCTTCATTATATCGTACATTACGTTACTTTGAAGCAAGCATTGGGTCATGGGTTATGGCTGAAGGCTGTTCACCGATCCTTCAATTCCTACAGAAGCCATGGCTGAAGCCTTATATATATTTGAATATGGAGAAACGTCAGGTGACGACAAATGCTTTCGAGAAGGAATTTTATTAGTTAATGAATAATGCAATGTATGAAAAACTTATAGAGAATAAGTGCAAACGACAGCGTATGGAACTCGTGTGTAGAGAAGTTCGGGCGAAGAAGCTCATCGCAAAATCCGCATTTAAATGCAGGACTATTTACGATGAGACATTGCCCCTAGTCAAATTATGCCAAGAGAGCATTGTTTTTGACAAGCCCATATATGATGGGTTTGCCATACTTGATCTGTCAAAAACACTCATGTACAGATTTTACTACGATGTAATGCGAGCGTGGTTTGGGGGCAGGGTAAACCTCCTTTACATGGATACTGATAGCTTTGTAATGGAGATAGCCTGCTCTGACTTTTACAGCGAACTCGCCATAAACACGACGCTCATGTCGGAGTTCGACACCAGCGTCTACATGACCACTCATCTCTGTTACTCGCCTACCAATTCTAAGGTGATTGGGAAGTTCAAGGATGAGTGTGTGGGTAATGAGATGATTGAGTTTGTCGGGTTGAGGGTGAAAATGTGTGCGTACTGCTGCCTGAATACGGCAGGGAAAGGCGTGAAGGGGATACAAGGGTGCGTAGTTGAAAATATGGTAGCGTTCGACGATTATCGGCACATCCTTTTGGCCCAGTGCTGCATGAGAGTACAGGTCGCAGGTATAAGATCGTACCACCACGAATTTTACACAGAGGGAGTCAACAAACTGGCTCTTTCGTGGATGGACGATAAACAGAAAGTCCTGGATGATGGCATACATACCGCCCCCTATGGCTATCAGGCCTTATAAGAAATTCAGCTCTGGGTAAGGCCTACAATGTCCTCAGGGAGAGAGTGCTTTTCCTCCCTGCATGTACGGGAGCACATACAGGCGTCGTCATATTCCGCTTGTCACGTACATTGTCGAGGGTTTTGGTAGTCATATTTCTGGATAAGCATGCTGCAGCGCATGCAAGTGTGCTGCAGGCTTGTTAGGTATGCTGACTGATAGTCAACTGTAGCTCATTAAACAGGCAAACTCCTAACATTGAAAGGTAGATTATCGGTTTTTTATTCCTGCACTATACTGGAGCCCATGCAAAACCGGATAACTTGCTAGGTATACTATTTACTGGGCCCGTCCAGTCTGATTCAGTGTACTGTAGGTCATGCAAGAGTTACAATCTTCTTCTTGCCAGGTATACTGGGTGGTAACATGCAAGTAGTCTTGCCAGGCATGTTACCAGCACGTCCTGTACATGCTTTTTCCTCGGCGGTAACTGGAGCATGTGCAAGTAGTCTTGCCAGGTATACCATTTATGCATTCCTTTTTTTACCACACATGCTAATGAGTGCATGGTTTCAGCGTAAGTATTTTTTATGCTACTGTATCTCTTTCTTTTGCATGTGTGTTTCACACACTTGCTGTTTATTTAACTTCTTGTCATATGTGTAGAGTCGTCTCCGGCTAATGCTTGTCTTCCCGCTTTCTGTTTATATCATTGTACTTTATTTGCCATGTGTGGTTTGCAGCCATACTACTACTGCATAATGCTGTTCATTTGCATATTAACTTGGTTGTTCATCCCACCATCGCATTGTGTGTTGGCATCACCCGTGTCGTNGCATTCCTTTTTTTACCACACATGCTAATGAGTGCATGGTTTCAGCGTAAGTATTTTTTATGCTACTGTATCTCTGTCTTTTGCATGTGTGTTTCACACACTTGCTGTTTATTTAACTTCTTGTCATATGTGTAGAGTTGTCTCCGGCTAATGCTTGTCTTCCCGCTTTCTGTTTATATCATTGTACTTTATTTGCCATGTGTGGTTTGCAGCCATACTACTACTGTATAATGCTGTTCATTTGCATATTAACTTGGTTGTTCATCCCACCATCGCATTGTGTGTTGGCATCACCCGTGTCGTTGGTATCATACTGTAGTGTTCGTCCATATTTATTCTGTTTCCCATTGACGAAGCATTCGCTTCAATTGCAGTCTCCGTGCTGCTTCGCAACCTACCTGTTCGCTATATCCATGACGTTACCAATATATATATTTATTTATTTATATGTAGTAATAGTGTTGTAGGAATAGCGTTCAGCCAGTTGCATGTCTGGGCCCATCTGCATGGCTATTCCATGCAGATAGTAAACGGAAGTACGTTGCAGAAGCAACTGGTAAGTGATGTAACTTGCGATACTTAGACAATTATTTCAAGTATAAGATATTTTTGTTTGTACACCATTATGGTGACATCAGCAAAACAAATGAATCAAAGTTCCAAAAAAAAACTGTATTAATATCAGATTGCTTACTGTGGAATATAATGCATTGGGAGAGAAACTTTGGGAGAGAAACCCGAACAAAATTATTTATTCTATTAAATGCAAGTTTTTAATTTGGAATATTCATCATCATGAATGCCTAAGAAAATATAGATCTTACGGCAGGTGGGAGGGAAACTAACACTTTTATATAAATACTTACAAGTTATACACTGCTGGCCCCAACCAGTACTACTTCAATATGCATAATGAACGCCTAAGAAAATGTAGATCTTAGAGCAGAATGTAATGCAATAGTATTTTAATAAATATATGTGTATTAGATAATAATAGCAAGTATTGGCACAAAGTGCGGCACTGCATGGTAAGTGGGAGTGCGCTGTAGCAACTGGTAAGTAACATGCACTCTACCCTCTGTGCTGTGGCCTCCCATGTCAAAACAAATATGGTTGAATGGCAACACTGATTTGTGAGGGCATTATTTCAAAACTTCCAATTCATTTTACATATAATAGTTAGTTTTTGTTCACATACATTATATATACAACATTATTCTTATTCTTATTTGGGGCTATCAAAGAATTAATATGATGGCAATCAAGCATTGTTACTTCAATGCCAGCAGCAGCTAGAGGAGCTCGACGAAGGGGACCCAACGAAGGGAGGGAGGGAGTGGGGCACCATCCAATATGATGGCCATGGTATATCTAAAAAAAAGTTGCAATTAAGAACACTGTTCTTTTGAAGTTTTTCAGAATTATTTCTCCTATACAATTTATACACATGCATCACCTGAGAAAATATAGATCTCACAGTGTAGAATAAATATCTACTTAATATGAATACTGACATGTTATACACTGGCACCAACCAGCACATCTATGTTACACAACATATCCATTTAATTAAAAAAAACAATTTTTTTTAAAATACTTATTATAAAAAAACTTCTAAAGGAAACAAGTGCTCATATTTAAACGCTAGCATGTAGTATGCCGCTGTGGCCTCCCATTAAAAAAAAACAAATATGGCCTCTGTGTTACGTAATACTTTTTGGAATTTTAATTCACACACCTGTTTTCATGTCAAAACAAATATGGCCACTGTGCTACCTGTTGCATTACCGCAGGCTGAATTTGGGAAGACTCTGAGATAACCCTGCATAACTCCTTATTGTCATTCCTCCAAATTGTGGATCATTGACAAATTTTTGAAAAAATAAAAAATTTAGGGAAATTAGGGATATTTTTTAGGAAATTAGAAAAATTTCGTGGGTAAAAAGGGACATTTTTAGGGAACAAGGGAATTTCGAGGGAAATTGACTCCAAAATGACGGTTACTGGNTTCGTGGGTAAAAAGGGACATTTTTAGGGAACAAGGGAATTTCGAGGGAAATTGACTCCAAAATGACGGTTACTGGCTGAAAAAATGGACGCCATGGTAGTGGAATGCAAGAGCATGATGTGGCTGCCGGTGGCCATCTTGGCCTCCCTGCCTCCCTGTCACGAAGCTGTCTTCGAACTTACCAATCCTAACTACTCGCAGCCAATAGCGAGATAAACAGGTATCCATACTTATAAGAAGGGCAAATCTTAATTTGCTACTGGTGAAAGTAAAACATCATGAGACATTCAGTGCGGTACGCACAGCAGCAGAGCTGTGTTGTAGCCAGATTGTTAGCCAAAGAAGAAATATTTCATTGCGAAATAATAAACTTGTTCTTGCACAACAGGAGGTTGAAAGTGAGTGCGATTGAAACGGCAACTCTCTGTGTTGGTTTAGAGTATTATAGTACCGAATATAAAACCATTTATTTAAACATTAAATAATTCATTAGTTTTCTAATTAAAATGATAATTGAAATTAAGCAAACAATCTGTTTTTGAAATTCTTGACTTTATCCGACTCAATAAAATTTTTCCCTCTCTAAGTGAGACATAGCGGGAATGTTTCACCCAGGCGACGAGGACGCATCTTTACGGTGGGTCGTTTTGATCGACACAGGAGGTTGGAGGGAGGGGGCAGGCATC
>NQII01001360.1:60110-74652 GCA_002778355.1 Clitarchus hookeri
ATTCCGCTGGCTCGACATAGAGCAGCGACGCTGTAGGCTGACGTTCACCGGAGTGGCAGGGATACGAGATGGCGTACTCGAGAACCGGTGAGAAGTTTTGAAGGGGGGGGGGGGAACTTAATCTCGTTATGGGCCACCTCACCCCCTTCCCCAGCTCCTCCCCAGAGATCCCGCTCAGAACCAAGACGAAGAAAGCGAACACCGACGCGGGCAAAACTGCTGATGATTGTGGAAAATTGTTTAAAATCCTCTCCAGTCATTTTTTGCACCATGCTCTGCCCTGGAGCATGTGAAAAAAAAAGAACTTGTAATGAGGAGTGATTGAAGCGTGAGCCGATTCAAACACTTTTTTCTTCTTTAATTTCGTTAGAATTTCTTTGTCAGTGTGGAAACGAGCGAGCGAGCAGCATTCTCTTGACTGTAATCTGCGCTGTCTTCCCCCTGCCTCCTCCTGAAGCTCCAAGTAACTGACAACACTTCGCCTCAGATTGTGCACGACGTCGTGGCAGTGGACGCGAATGGCGGNTGCACGACGTCGTGGCAGTGGACGCGAATGGCTGCTTGATAAATATGCATGTTCCACTTGGAGTGCTGGCTCACAGGGACACAGCGCTCGTGCGGCCTCGGTAACACGCAGTCCGCGACCCAGAAAATGTACGCACGGCTCGCTAGACACTCGTGGGAACTACATACGTCACGCGTCTTCTTCTTAATCCACTTAGTCTACTATCACTGCTGTTTCATTAACTATGTTTATGTGTACGTCGGTCAAAAATGCTCAGGAAGTGTTACAAATGAAGTATTCTCACTTTAGAAAACAAGCAAAAATTTAAAATTACCAAAAATGTTAACATTACGATTATAACAATAAGTTAAATCGTGAAACTTGTTATACTTATTATCTTTAATAATTAATTATTGAAATTGTTTTGTTGAGTATGTCAATGTTCCAATACTAACCTATGATTTACGAGATGTATGTATATTCGTATGCATATATAAAGAGAGGTAGAGAGAGAGAGAGAGAAGGGGATAAATTGGACGAATCAACGAAGGCAGCGGAGGACATCACACTCAAGAGATTTTNCATTACGATTATAACAATAAGTTAAATCGTGAAACTTGTTATACTTATTATCTTTAATAATTAATTATTGAAATTCTTTTGTTGAGTATGTCAATGTTCCAATACTAACCTATGATTTACGAGATGTATGTATATTCGTATGCATATATAAAGAGAGGTAGAGAGAGAGAGAGAGAGAAGGGGATAAATTGGACGAATCAACGAAGGCAGCGGAGGACATCACACTCAAGAGATTTTNAGAGAGAGAGAGAGAGAAGGGGATAAATTGGACGAATCAACGAAGGCAGCGGAGGACATCACACTCAAGAGATTTTTCTGGGCAAATATTCGAGAAACTATCCGCTCTGCCCGCCCCTTCTCCTAGTGTAACCAGTGTCAGTTCAACAATCTTCTGATTGGCTGCATATCTGACAAATGGTGTTACGGGGTATTGTCTTTACACGATGTTGTTTTTGTGTTATTTAATTACGAAAGACTGTTTCTCTGAATTAAAAGTAAATGTATAATTTTCTAATCTATTATCTTCTCACTGGTTAAATTTTTTGTGGCCATAACAAATGTCGAATCATTTACATCCTTTTAATAATGTGCTTTTAGAGTTATTGGAGTACCATTGTCCCACAGCCGTATTTTTGCTACCCATGGTAGCATATATAGTCATGGCTTCACAATTAGCTGTAAGTCCGAGGAGTGGTGGGTAGTTCACCATATGCTACACGTTGACCTAAAACTGTAATTTTTAAACGTCTAAATCAACAACTCGAAAAATCACAACATGTCGATCTTAAGGACACTTTGTTCCTCTAAGTTCTCTGTACCACCGGTCTCAGTAAAACCACCCTGTGAGCGTTCTCTTGCAGGAAAAGAATTGGAAAATAAGTAGATATAAACCGCAACACAACGTTTTCAGCACAAATTGTTCGCAGCTAAATGAGCTCTCAGTAATTAGCTTATGTACAAGTTCCTCGTGGCTAAGCGCTTGCTTGTGTTTTCACGGTCGGACTGATTGCCATGACTTAAGTAATTCCACGCTAGTATCACCGTCATATTTTTAGTGTGATGTTTGCATTCGTGGACAACAATTTTAGTTTCTCTTTGTTTTATACACGAGGGTAAGAATATGGTAACATTGGCATGTTACCTTCTTGATAATTTTACAGTTACACTTAACAAACGGGTAAATAAAGTAATAATATACAGCAATTATAATTTTACTTCTAGTGAAACGATGCGAAATGAACAGTAAGCTAGCATCATATCTGCAGTTTTCGCCTAAGTGCTCAATTAACTGTAAATAATCTGCACTAAATTAATTTTATAATATAGGTTAAGGCGCGGCTGTAATATTATAATTGATTGTCAATTACAAATGTATTGTGCACAACTTCTACCAGTATCATCTTGGTTGATTCCCTAAGATCCGTGATTATTATCTGTATGCCGGCCGTGTTAAACTGCGTGCAAGTTTCATAAGCTTATGAGTTTCACATCGGCCAGATTACCTTCATTAAGGCTAATGAAATGAAATAATTATAACTTATGGATAACTAAGATAAGGTTTATTTAATGAAAGTAAGGTATACGAGAGATTATTTACTGTATATTTAGTCAAGGAAGTCTATGTAAGAGATGGCCTACTAATTGAGTATACTAATTATAGGAAATTTAATAAATGAATAATTATTGTACCAAGGATTTAAAAATGAGGGCTTGATATATAAATATTAAGAAAATTAAATATTTTTGAATAAATGTTTAGTAAGCGAAGGCTTGGAAAATGAACGCTTTGTAAATAAAGTCTTAGTGGATGAATGCCCACTAAAATGACTATCGTTTTTAACGCAAACTTTTTGTAGGATTATTAAATGAAATCTTACTGAGTGAAAACATACCATCTAAATAAAGGCTGACTGAATGATGTGTAAATGTGTAAATTATAAATTCGTATGCATAACCCGTGGCCAGTAATAACTAGAATGTTTCAAAATTAACTTAGCTTTTTCGAAAATTACTTAAAATAAACATGTAAGAGTGTGTGTATGCATGTATGTATATAAATATATATAACGTCGAAGGTATTTGTACGTGAGTGGTGCCAGAAAATTTTTAGAATTGTTAGGAGTAAAAAAAGGCGAAGAAATTCAATTGGTTGCCGCTGGTCTTATGCAACTGAGAATAGGAATTCGCTATGATTTTCAATTCTGTACGACATGTTTCTAACAATTTCAGATAGTCTGTTGATCTACTCACGTATCCTGTAATTAGGTCAGTGGCAGTGTTGACTTCTCCACGCAGCGAAATGATACATAATGCACTGGATGAGCAAACAACGCAAGGCTTTCTTAAGCATCTCGTTAGCCAAGGATAGGAATGTGGTCATCTGCAAGTAACTACAGAAGCTTCATAATACGTGGAGTCAACCCCAAAGAGAGATTAAAACTATAAATATTAAGAAGTGTCAGCGGGAATCCTGTAATCTTTCATCCTCAGTTTTTCGCTTTATATATACATATATAATGAGTCAGGACTGAGTGTGTTAACGTAGGGAGGTGATTAGGTGATTTCTGACAAGAAAGAAATATATTTGGGATTTTTTTTGATTAAGTCAAAATTGTGACAAACCCTGAAAATCGAATATAAAATTACGATGTTCACAAATCTCAGAAACAGTTTGAGATTACGCAACAAAAATGTAAACAGCGCTAAAGAAAAGGGTGGNTTACGATGTTCACAAATCTCAGAAACAGTTTGAGATTACGCAACAAAAATGTAAACAGCGCTAAAGAAAAGGGTGGTCTTGACTTTGTATGAGTGTGGTGGTAATATAATCCCCCCTTCAGCACCTAAATACGGGCAGCACCCTATTTCGGCCTCTAATTTCTAAACACTGTGCTCTAGGTCACGTCTCGTTACGATATAGTATTCAGCATGTGAAAATCAACAAAAATATGGTATTTTCCAAACTCACTGAGGATAACCGATTTCGAAAAATTGGTTTTTCTATTCTGAAAGTTGTGAATTCTTGTTTGTGAAGTTTGTCCACGGGTTATGACAGATGTGGAGGGCTGTCTTGTAGTATGTGTATTGCAATAATTGCAACATCACAATACGAATTCGTAGTGACGAAATGTTCATGTAATTATTTTTTCTTCGTCATGAAACCGTAAGTCCACGATGTTGTCATTGGTATCTCACTGCTTTCGCTGCCATCATGTTATCGACTGAGATAATANTTACGATGTTCACAAATCTCAGAAACAGTTTGAGATTACGCAACAAAAATGTAAACAGCGCTAAAGAAAAGGGTGATCTTGACTTTGTATGAGTGTGGTGGTAATATAATCCCCCCTTCAGCACCTAAATACGGGCAGCACCCTATTTCGGCCTCTAATTTCTAAACACTGTGCTCTAGGTCACGTCTCGTTACGATATAGTATTCAGCATGTGAAAATCAACAAAAAGATGGTATTTTCCAAACTCACTGAGGATAACCGATTTCGAAAAATTGGTTTTTCTATTCTGAAAGTTGTGAATTCTTGTTTGTGAAGTTTGTCCACGGGTTATGACAGATGTGGAGGGCTGTCTTGTAGTATGTGTATTGCAATATTTGCAACATCACAATACGAATTCGTAGTGACGAAATGTTCATGTAATTATTTTTTCTTCGTCTTGAAACCGTAAGTCCACGATGTTGTCATTGGTATCTCACTGCTTTCGCTGCCATCATGTTATCGACTGAGATAATANTGAAACCGTAAGTCCACGATGTTGTCATTGGTATCTCACTGCTTTCGCTGCCATCATGTTATCGACTGAGATAATACAGAAATGTTAGGTTATTGTGGTAAAAATATTAATACTCCCAAAAAATCCGGCACTACTTTATAATAACAACTGTTAGAACATTGCGCTGTACAAACAAATATTTACTGCAATTTTGGTTTGTGGTTTAAGAGAAATTGATAGGTAAAAGGTGTACTGTAATTACCTGGCAGGTAGACTATCGGTCGCGCATAATCTGAGAGAACTGTATGTTACATGTGGATATCTTATCGACACTAATTTCATCACGTAAACTTTCTGGCGAACAGTCGGGTATGATGAGCGTCGAAATAGCGACCTATTGTACCCGCTGGCTTGTTACAAGCTAATCAAATGGCAAGATATTTAGAGTTGTGATGACACACGCACATCGTATTGCATGATGGACTCGAGTACTGCGGATCTCAGTGACGTTGTTTTGAAGTGTGATGAAAAATAGTGTGTAATGCAGCGACTGCACGTCGGAGATGTGCAGAATAATTCCTAGCGCAATGGTTATTACGTCGAAAATCATTCATCGCAGTGAATTGCCACTTGCGTGAAACCGGAAGTGCGGGCGTAATAAGGCGTGCTTCCGGTGGACGCCAGCGCGGTACTAGGGAAGATATTTTGGAGTGCGTAGTTTATAACCCATACATTGACACGCGGCGTAAAGCTGCTAGACTACAGTTTACAGTGAGCCGCATACTACATCCGGTAATACTACAAGCATTTCACTTCCAGACAATACAGTCACTTCGTCAACCAGATCGACAGGCTCGAGTGCACTACTGCGAGTGGTTGCTGTATAAGGAGGCAGGAAATGTTGTATTTTCCAAAACCGCTCTCTTAACTGGCGATGGATCATTCATGAGATACGGCGTATTTAACTATCACAAGGAGCATGTGTGGGTAGACAAACTACCACACGTCGTTCGTGAATAACGGTTCGAACATCAATTCTCAATGAGCNCAAGGAGCATGTGTGGGTAGACAAACTACCACACGTCGTTCGTGAATAACGGTTCGAACATCAATTCTCAATGAGCATTTGGGCGGGCGTTGTAGGAGACATGCAATCTTAATTCGACCCCTGCCTCGTTCCTGGGCGTCTTGACGGAGTCTCCTAGCGAGCATTCTACTACTAATGTTATTGGAAGGTGTACCACTGTATCTCCGCCGTGGAATGTGGTAGATGCGTGACGGAACACATGTGCACTCAAGTCTTACTGCCAGGGAGTACNCAAGGAGCATGTGTGGGTAGACAAACTACCACACGTCGTTCGTGAATAACGGTTCGAACATCAATTCTCAATGAGTATTTGGGCGGGCGTTGTAGGAGACATGCAATCTTAATTCGACCCCTGCCTCGTTCCTGGGCGTCTTGACGGAGTCTCCTAGCGAGCATTCTACTACTAATGTTATTGGAAGGTGTACTACTGTATCTCCGCCGTGGAATGTGGTAGATGCGTGACGGAACACATGTGCACTCAAGTCTTACTGCCAGGGAGTACTTGGACACAACATGCTCACAGCACTGGGTTGGAAGAGGAGCCCCAGCGGCAAGGCCAGCCAAGTCACCGGACCTGTACTCCTTAGATTATTACTTGTTGGCTCACTTAAAATCACAGGTATATGCTAATGACGTGGCAAGTGATCAAGAGTGGTTACTAGGTGTTCAGCATGAATGCCACGCTGTAAAAGTAGATCCTGGTTTACTAGAGCCTCCTCACCAGTTCCTTCAACATCGGGTTCATGCATGTGTGGAAGTGGGGAGCAATAAATCTTTTTAATGTTCCAGCCTCGCGTTTAGGCGCCATATCTGTAATGTTGAACGTCTGGTATTGACGGCTGGAAGTTACAACTCGGTTATCTCAATCGGAGAAACGTGAAACTCTGAAAAAGGCGCTAATGAAAATAAAGTCAAGTTCCGGTTTATTTGTTCCTGCACTTTTATTTATTAATCACATGAAATAGTTCACATACAATATGATATGCCGAGTACGAACCGGTTTTACCAACAAAACAAGCAAAGAATTAGCACCGCCGCAGTGGTTTAATGATTTATTCCCGTCTTGAAAGCTCGCATCTCCACAGGAACTAGCGAGCTGAGCTCCCACACCGGCTGAGAAATAGACGAGCAGGTTTAATTTTGCCACCGGTGTGGGGGTTATGTGCCACGCCCGACGTGGCCTCGGGGAGTCGCTGGCTGTCAACTGCTTGTTATCGACTGCTGGAATGGAGCACTGAGTTTCTACTCGGCGATATGCACACCGAGTATTATCACCCCCCCCCCTCTTCTACTAAGATAAGGGCATGGCATCCCATGGCAGTCGAACTGCATCTTCAGTAAAAAATTATCAAAGCTTCCAGAATAAAAACTGTCGACTTGCAGTTCTGAAAGCTTCTATCATATAATGCTGACGCATAAAAAAAACTAAGATTTCGAAAAAGCAAAGTATGTCCGATAAACAAACTACCACGATAAATGAACTACGCGGCTTTTATTTTTTATCCCGATAAAACATTACGAAGATTTGCAAAACGAAATAAATTTAATCATGTATCCTGATAATTAATATATTGCGTCGTTACAACTTACAATATGTTCTGTAACTATATCATTGTCTAATAAATCTCTATGCACTGATCAATAAAATTGTACCATTTATGTCACATTTCATAGGTTAATTTATTCATTAAATTCGAATTGTTATGAAAATAACTAATAAAAAAAGTATACACCTATTTCATTGAATAATCTGTTTATGTTATTCTTGCCAAATTGTAACAAAATTAAACATATCAGAAAAACCGGCTATATAATAAGCATCAGTTCACAAATTTCAACACAAACATGTAACTATCTTGACAATAGATAACCAAAACATATCCTAACTGGATATCTTTTTAAAGTTGAAAATTCTCGTTATCTTTTCGTAACTAAACATATATTGCAGCACAGTTTTCACAAGCAATGACTCTATGTTTATAATTAATTTATTTATTGACATACCATTGTGCAAGCAAATGTGTTAGGTTACACATTGTTAAAACAGAGGATACGGCCCTTGTCCTCAGTGTCATATGACATCTGTCCATCTCTGTGATAATCTGTCTACACACTTCACAAATCAATAATAGGGTTGTTCCGAGTCTGCATTCACTTACAAATGAAAAGCGTCTGGCTACTGGGTTATGCTGTGTGTCGGACTGCAGTATAGTACAAACAACTTTCAACATACACAAACAGGTATTTCGAAAGAGGTCAACCTAAGCGAGTTCGGACAAGAAAATCTTTATTGTTGATTTTCACATCCTGAATACTGTCACAAGACGCCTGAGAGGCGTATCTGAGTTCGTGAGGGATGGAGGTCTTAGTAAAAACAAGAAGTTACTGATATAACGAATGAGCTTACTTTCCCGAACATGAGTGCTTATTAATTTTTAAATAAGTTCTTAAAAGCTTAGTTGGTAGGTAGGACTTGTCTCGTTGAAAGCAATATCATTAGAAAAGAAACCAGAAACATATGCAAGAGTAGTGAGACATTTAGAAATACACACGTGCATTACCCAGGACTCGAACCCAGAAAATCTCGTACCATAAGCTAGTGCGCAATCGACTGCATTACAGAGGTCGGATTTGAGCATCAACTTCGACTTCGAATTTATTCATTCTAATGTTTCGAATGATAGGATTTACTAACCTAAAATATTTACAGGGTTTTCATTTTGAAAATAAGCGACTGTGCAAGATAAAACACGTAAGTTTACACAGCCTACTATAGTGCTACTTCTGTGCAGAATTTCTTGAAACTCGGTTCTTTGGTCCCAGAGATATAGTATAAAAACTCCATATTTTTCATTGAGAACAAATATGTCATTTATAAGCACATTCGATGATTGTATACTGCCAGTAAACAAAGTAATGCTAAAATCGATTACATAGTTTCGTAAATATAACACACTAAGCTTAAATTATTTTATAGCCGGAATTCTGAAAATAAGTTCCGTCATGCACGAAAATTCATATAGTTATATGACCTACGACTATACAACTCCTTCGCCAAATTTGGTAAGTTTTTGTTGATTGTTTCCCGATATATGACATAAAAACACAGAGTTTATTGTGGAGCTAACTTACAAAATGGCATATAGATGGGGCTCTAAATAGAAAGATTTGATGGTTCTAACTGATACTGCCACCATACTAAGTTAATTTGGATTTTGTTTAGTTAATTTAAGATACCAAGCTAAAATATAAATAAAGCCACCATTTTGAAAATAAATATCTGACCTTCTTAAAACATAGCAGTTTACATCACCTTCTGCAGTGCAAATTGTTTACCAATTTTGGTAGCAATCAGTGTATGGTTTTCTAAAATATTACATGAAAAATTTATTTATTCATGTGGTGCTATCTTACAAAACCACGGACAAAAGATTCTACTTGCAGACAAAATAGACGTTTGTAATATATACTGCCAGCATACAAAAAAAAGATAGAATTTATTACATGGTTTCGACTATATAGATATCATTCTAAGCATAAATGACTATATAGCAGCCATTTTAAAAATAGTGTTTGACATATCTAAAACATATTATTTAACATCATCTACCGCAGTACTCCTTGTATGGCCAAATCTGGTAGGAATCGGTTCATTGTTTACCGAAATATAAAATAACTTTATTAATTCATGTAACTCTACCTTACAAAATGGCTGACCTATGTGTTGGCTTATATAATGCTTATAATAGATGCTTGCACCATACAAAATTTGGTCTAAATTGGTTAAATGTTATAGGAGAAATACCAAATAAACCTTAAATGTTTTTATGATCGCCATTTTGAAAACAAGTACCCAATCAAGTTAAACCACATACATTTACCTGAGATGTCATAGAATTTCTTACATGCCCAATTGGGTGAGTATTGCTTTAAAAGTTTTCCAGATATAATGTAATATATATATATATATTCATTTAGTGCTATCTTCGAAAATGGCGTACTGTCAACAACACCCTAATCATAATTTATTGCCTACACGATGCTCTGCCAGCATACACAATTTGGTTTAAATGTGTTGAATGGTTCCCGAGATAATACATGTAGCCCTTAATATATCAGTGGCCGCCATTTTGAAAGAAAGTGCCTAGAGTGGTTGGATACTTTAAAAGTCAGGTGTCCTTTTTAAGTACTATATATGTACCGAGTTAGGTGAAATTCGTTTATGTTTTCATGCACACACATATACACACAGACAGGAAAGTGATCTCATAAGCTTTTCTTTCCTTCGGTTAGATGGCTAATGCAAGAACTAAAATTGATTTTCTGTTTTTTCACACAACTATTTTTTACAGCATCAAATTATCTAACTCCACTATTACTCTTTTGATTTATTCATGAGGGGAAGTATTTAATGTATATTTCAACTCTAATTAACGCCCGTCTTAATACATATGTTTGGTTATAGTAAATTAATTCATACTAGTCATTAACACATGTTCAGTCTGTCTGTTGCCATCATTTGTAATGTCTTTCATTCACGCATCCAGTCCAATAGTCCAGCCTGCCAGTCGCACTCTTTACTGCTCCAATGCTCGCAGTCGCAGATTTTCCTCCCGCTGGTCACTGCCGTTGTCTATCGCCAGACGTCGCACAATTGCCCCAACTAACGACTCTCATATAATAAACTCCTGCTCGGAGGCCCGACGCGCTTTTATAGTTGCTCGCCTTAGCCTGGAAGGTTCGCCGCACCCCGGGGAGTCATGCCGAGAGAAATTAGGACAGTAAACTACTAGAAAATTCTTCAGATAAATGCAGAAATTCAATACAACCAAGGTCAGGAGCGCGCGCCGCAAAAAGGGTTATCATGGCACCACGCAGAGATATGCGCAGCGGGATGCTCTGTGTAACAGATATGCGCTTCTTGGTTTATCGTTCACCTGTCATTCAAAACATTAAATTTACTCGCCGCCCGTTATCATATCACTACTCTGTCCTTCACTTCTGTTCGCTCGCACGTTGGAAAGTGCCGACATGTAACAATATGTTACCGTTACGCAACGTGACCTACAGCACAGTGTTTCTAAATTAGAGGCCATTTATGTACTGAAGGGGCGATAATATTACTGTTACATTCACAAGGGGTGAAGATCTCCCTTTTCTTTATCACTATTCAAACTTTTGTTGCGTTATATAAAACGGTTTCTGACATTTGTAAGGAAATGCAATATAAAATTTAATTTTCAGGGTCTTGTAACTGCTATAATTTTGACACTATCTAACAAAAAAAACCAAATGCATATTCGACAATTTCCTCCCTAAATGAACACATTCCCTCCTAGCTCACAATATATATACACACACATACATGTTAACGTTGTTCCCAATTATGTAGTAATGGGTAGTGATTATACACTCAAAAACAATAAAAATCGTCCCTGTTAACATATCTCCTAAAGTCAATAGACATCGTACCACACATATTGGTAATAGTCGATCCTTTACGAAGCGGGCTTGTTAATGTTATCACCTGGAATAGTGTGTGTGTTGTTACCTGCTCTATTGCACTGTTGACAGTCGATTAATGTCGAATGCCATGCGATTAGAACTTCGGATCTCAATTCATTGGACTATAACCTGTGAGAGCATCTCAAGGTCATTGTTTATGCAACTCCAGTTCCGAACACATCAGTGCTGTGCCAGAAAGTGGAACAATATTGTCAGCAGATAAGCGCAATTCCTGGAGTATTCGAATGTGCCCGACAATCAATGACGCGGCGTATTCAGACGTCCATTCTGGCACAAGGTGGACATTTTGAGCACTTATTGTAGATTGACGTATCATTACTGGTGCACGAATATGGCTACATCTACTCGACCTGGGATGCGCCAGGAAGACTTACGAATACATCCAGAACAACATTGAAAGATCTGTAATTCGAAAAATATTGAATTTAAAACATACGTCCTTAGGGACGTGTTGTGTTATTTTGGGGCATACTATACACTATCCGATATTTCCCACATACTTGGGAACATTCTGTATATGCAATACATACACTGAAAGCCAAATAAAAACTGGTATACTCGTGCGTATGCAAATAACAGAGGTAGAGAACCAATCAGAGTAACGCGATGCGGTCGGCAGCTAGATCGGTTACTGCTGCTACAATGGCAGGTTATCAAGATTTAAGTGAGTTTGAACGTAGGGTTATAGTCGGCGCACGAGAAATGGGACATAGCATCTCCGAGTTAGCGATAACATTTGGATGTTCGCGTACGACCATTTCACGAGTGTACTATGAATATCGGAAATCCGGTAAAACATCACATCTTCGACATTGCTGCGGCCGGAAAAAAATTGTGAAAGAACGGGAGAAACGACGACTGACGGGAATCATTAAACGTGACAGACGTCCAACCCTTTCTCAAAATGGCGCAGATTTGATTTGTGTATTGCCCGGCAGGATTCATGGTGTGAATTGCCTCCTGCATACCTTCAGACATTAGTCGAGTCCATGTTACGTCGTCTTGCGGCACTTCTGCGAGCTCGGGTCGGGGCGGGGGCCTACGCGATATTAGGCAGGTGTACCAGTTTTTTTTTGGCTCTTGAGTGTATATTCAATTTATTATATGCTACATGAGAGAGTTTCAAGACTTTTAAATTGATTTCATAGAACATTCGCTCTAAAGGCACTAAGATTAGAAAGTTAATAAAAAAAGTAATATGAATTTGTCTGTCCGCACGAGGCTATCTGCTATCTATGAGCTAGAGATGCAAAGGGGAAAGCGCTAAGGGCGACACTCTTATACCCATTAAATGCGTTATCGCTTCTGTGTTCAAGGCTCTGAACTAGTATAGTCCATTCACTGTTACTTCTGATTTTTTTGAAGCCCTGCTAAATTTATGTTTCCGGGATATTCCTCCGCCTCATGCAAAAGTTTAGAAAATTACCCCAAACTGACAACGCATAACAACTATTTATTACTAGTTATTACGAACACACCAGCTATATTAATGTAATTTTTCATATTAATTATGGATTATATGTTATAATTCTTTATACAATACACGTAAACGTTAAAATTAATAAAAAATAAGGAAATTCTATGGCAACAGAAGCATAAAATGCTTGTGATATACGGCATACTTAGGAAATAACCGAACACGTCATACCTGGGGTGATTTTTAAATGTTAGATTAAACAAGTGTAGATAAATCGCGAATATATTATAGTGTTTAACTACAGGACTTCAAGGTGCGGGAAATTTGTCGTTGCGCACGTTCATTACCGAANCGCGAATATATTATAGTGTTTAACTACAGGACTTCAAGGTGCGGGAAATTTGTCGTTGCGCACGTTCATTACCGAATCATAAAATTCGACTCGCCTACTTGGGCCGTCTTTATTCATAGGCTAGAGCAAAATAGCGTGAGAATTAAGAGCCTTCACTTTACTTGCATTGAAAAGCGATGGACACATGCACACAGCAACGTTGTCATTTGCGTGTACACAGTTCAAACAATATTTACGTTTAAACACAACGAAATAAAGTTCAAAAATATAAAAAATAATTACTTTAAATAAGGGAAACCTTTTTGCTGAGATTCAAACAATACAGCATTACCACAAAATTTCCCTAAGTTTACGGTATTTTCAGTAAGTTTTCTAGTTCCCCTTTAATATGTTGTAATGTAGCAGTGTTTTTCTTTCTCCAAGCGGCCAGAGCGCTGTGTATTAAAAAAATAATTAATATTTCAGTTTTTAAATTTTGACAGGGGCCATTTATACTCAGTTATCACATCTGCATATGGAATGGAGTATATGTAAACTGACCTTCCAATGCGAGTTTTTAATTTTGGCATATCGCAAGAAGTTTAAAATTATAGCTTCCGATAGTAAATTTTGATGCGTAAATTACAGGTGTAAGTGGTGTGAGAATCCCAACGGTCGCCGAGAGAAAAACGTTTTTGGGTTACAATTCTTGAAACCTTCGCGTTGAGTGCCGGGCTCACTTACATGTTTCACATTTACTGACTGCGTTTCCGTAAACTAAGGGTACATTAAGTTTAAAGTTCTCTTTAGTTCACGTATATACCTAATAAAGCATTTTTATTAAAATAAAGGAAAAGCATAAGGTACGAATCAAACGCTATTTGCAGAGCTCTAAAGTACTTATTATTACTCTTTCTTGGACAACGAAGAGTAATTAAAAAAACTTTACACATTTGTTAAAAAAATTCCAGTTTATCTTTACATCAGTAAATGCGTATTATATTCCAAGTGTGGAATAGGCAAAAACGTGTTTTTTTATCGGGACTATTTTTAGAGAGGTACCATCCGGCAGAGATATTTGGAATTATCATAGTTATGTGTGGGTATATAAGAAACATCGTTATTCTTATATAAAATTATACGGCTATTGTTTAGTTTTCTGTGTATTGTCGTTGGATTTTGGTGTAGTTGCTTGTGCGTAGAGCACAATATACCCGTGTCACTGACACCCCAGCGCTGCCATGTGCCAGCATTTCAAAATGACAAAACACGTCCAGGTGGGCGGAGCTATGGCGGGCTAGTGGTCTGTATGTTCAAACCCTGCATTAGGGGAGATTGATCAGACTTTGAGAGGGTTAGGCGGGGGGG
>NQII01001360.1:79724-126431 GCA_002778355.1 Clitarchus hookeri
AATTACGTTTCGAACGAAAGACGGCCTCGCACACGCACACACGCATGTGGGGGCACGCACGCACGTTGGAGATCGGAGAAGCCGCAAGTGTGCACGGAACGAGCGAATGTTGTTTCCATACTTCGGAGCTGTTAGTCGTGACAGGACGGAAATACACTCCATTATCTGCGCCTAATTAGGTAAAGAAGTAACAAGAAGTTACGTATTACCAATGAGCCTACTTTCATGTACATGGGTACAAATCAAATTTTAGTAAAGTTCTTGAAAGCTTAGATGGCAGATAGGCATTGACGCCTCATTCACGGCAATATAATTAGAGATGGAACCAGAAACCAATGAAAGAGTACAAAGGTCATTAAAATACACGAGTGACTTACCCGGGGGGTTGAATTCAGAAAAACTCGTCAAATTAAGCTACTTAGGAATAAACTGCATCACGGAGGTAGGATTTGGAGCGTCAACTTCGTATGTAATAAGACTACTGTTTTGAATTGTAGGGTTCACTAACCTGAAATATTTACTCAGCCATTGTTTTGAAAATATGTGTCCGAGCCACTAAAACACAAAAGTTTACATGGCCTACCATAACGATACTTGTGTGAAAAATTTTATGGAAATCGGTTAACTGTTCTCCAAGTTATGGCATAAAAACATATTTTCTTAAAGGGGTTATTTTACAAAATTGCTTAAAAAAAGGCTTTGAACACAATTTTAGTAATAAATAATTTTAGCTTAAAAAGTCTCGATGAAATTGTTTAGTTTTTTAATATAGATGCCGAAAATATAAATATATTTACATGACTTCCATTTTTAAATCACTGCCTCACTCTATTTAAGTCATGTAATTATACTTGGCCTTCTGTAGGTGTGCAACATTTTGTGGAAATTAGTCGAATTATTCAGCAAATATGACAAAATAACCAATTTACTCACTTGACAATCTTTTGCAAAAAATCCGCAAAGGAGGATATCTGTATGCATATCGGTTCATTGGTCCTCGAGATATGGCATAAACCCTCCATTGTTCATGTGACGACTTCACAAATGGAGGGGAAAAAGTTTGTGTATTACCACATTCGATTATCGTCATAAATAAAATATACAAAGATAAATTTAAATCGATTACATAGTTTCGTGATAGAGCACACTAAGTTAAAATGATTGTATACGCAATATTCGGAAAATAAGAGACTTACATAATTAAAACATATAAATTATACAACTTCATTGCCACGTTTGAAAGAAATCGCTTGACTGTTTGCCAAGATACGGCATAAAAACTATATTATTTCATGTGAGATTATCTTACAAAATGGCCGAGAAATGAGGCTTTGCATAGACAATTTTGTTTCATATAACTATTACTGTCAGCATAGGTCAGTAAATTTTTTTTTCGCATTTTCGTAGATAAAATATTTTAAGTTAAAATGTTTATGGCAGCCATTTTGAAAATATGTAAGTCTAACTTACTCACCGTTTTTAGTTTACATAGCCTACAATAGTGCTAATTGTGTGCCCAATTTGGTAGAAATCGGTTTTTTTGGATATCACATAATTTCAACTTGTCATGTGACACTATTTTACAAAATGGCGGACAAAATACATTTGGTGAGTAAACATGTCCTTATTGTTATATTTACAGCCATCATGAAAAATTACTTTTGAATTAATAACATGGTTTCGACGATATAAAATACAAAACTAAAAAAGCTCTATGGCTGCCATTTTGAAAACAGGTGTCTTACATACTTCATAGCTAAATTTGGTAGGAATATGCCAAATGTTTCCCAAGAAATTACACAAAAATTTTATTAATTAATGTAGGTCTATCTTACAAAATGGCGGACCAAATTTTGTTTGTTTGCTTGTTTTATAATTGTAATATATACTGTGAGCTTACAAAATTTGGTTGATATAGGTCAAATGGTGTGGTAGTTACACCAAATAAACCTAAAATATTGATTTGACCGCCTTTTTGAAAATAAGAGCATAATATAATTTAATTATTTATATTTTCCTTCCTTATCATATTATTTCTTATGGTCCATACGGTATAAGAAGGTCACTTTCTGACAGGCCTGCGAAATTAAGAACCACGAACTCCGTAGCAGTGAAACCACTTTTACTGTCATTGATACAGCATTGTATCACCTGACTGGTCGCTTCTTTGTGAATATTTTAGTGTTTATTTCACTAAAAGTAATTATTTTGTTTTTATAAACTGTTTTGAGTATGCATGCCGATCATCTACGACATATAAAAACATGTTAATTTTACGTCCTAAGATGTGTGCATACACGGCTTGGTGAAGACATTCCATCTCAGCGACGCCATTGTGCCTTAGCGCGTGCTTTTGCCGTAGTCTTGAGATCTTGGCAATTTGTCGTGTTTTTAGTGGTTTAGAGTTGTATACTTATAACTTTAAGATAATTCTAATATAGACTTAACATATATTAAAGTGCTTTTCAAATGGTAGTATAATTCCAACGTAATATTTCGTCACATCTGTTTAATCACCTGTGCTGTAGTCTCGCTTTGGGTTTAGTAAAATTTTTGTAAGCATTTAACTTTTGAATTAGCCTGTATTTAATAAGATGTATTGCACATCACAGTTTTGTCTGTAGGTTAACTTTAATCGTTTATTTATATCCTTAGCCCATGCAGGTCTACTCGTTGGATTAGTTATTAAATCTCTGCATACTCTCTTAAGTTTATTATTTGTACGTTAATGTTGGAATAACCTCCTTTTAAGTAGATTTACTTTACAGCTGTACCATAGTCTGTAGTCTTAATTTATATTTCCCTTTTNTGCCCATGCAGGTCTACTCGTTGGATTAGTTATAAAATCTCTGCATACTCTCCTAAGTTTATTATTTGTACGTTAATTTTGGAATAACCTCCTTTTAAGTAGATTTACTTTACAGCTGTACCATAGTCTGTAGTCTTAATTTATATTTCCTTTTTATTGCTAACCTATATATTAGATTTTTTCCATTTGTAGCTCTATATAGCTTGTCGGTATTTTTGATTGTTTTGTAATTTATTCAAACTTTACTGTAACTGCACAGTGTTTCCGTTGCCTGGTTCTAGTACCTTTGCTGTATACGCTTTGTAGTGTATAGTGTCAATTAAGTTTCTAGCTTTTAGTTTTCCTAAATTCGGTACTTCGAAAATGAACCGGTCAAGGAATCCCATTACGAACCGGCAGAGGCAGGCAGATATTATTCGTGCGGCGAAGCCAGTGAAAGAAATGATTCGGACTGGCCAGCTGGAAAGATGTTCAGTCATCAACAAGACTGCAGAAATTCTGGGTATCTCCGCTCGAACTGTCCGCAGGTAAGTACAAAATAACGTTGTGTGATATTTTATTGTTTTGATGTGGTGTCTTACCTTGTTGACATGTGATTGTGAGACATACATAACCTCTAAACAATTATTAGTCTTAGAACATTCAATGAAAATCTAAAAATTTACTNGGCGAAGCCAGTGAAAGAAATGATTCGGACTGGCCAGCTGGAAAGATGTTCAGTCATCAACAAGACTGCAGAAATGCTGGGTATCTCCGTTCGAACTGTCCGCAGGTAAGTACAAAATGACGTTGTGTGATATTTTATTGTTTTGATGTGGTGTCTTACCTTGTTGAAATGTGATTGTGAGACATACATAACCTCTAAACAATTATTAGTCTTAGAACATTCAATGAAAATCTAAAAATGTACTAGGGGCATCACAATAGTTGTATTACATACTAAAAAAATGTGACGGGAGGGCTATGAAGAAGAGGGGAAATTGTGGGGCAAAAGTTATATAAATTACATGTTATTCAGGTCTATTAACCACGTTACATGCAAGAAGACCTAACCTAACTTCACAATATGGGATTGGGGGAGGGGGGAGGGGGGTGCTGACACGAGATAGTCCGTTAGCAAAAGTATAATAAATAACCTCGCGTTGCTTTATCCACCCCCTGTGACGTGAAGTTAGGTTTGATTTGGTTGGATATTCTGCAATTTAACTTGCCAACGGTAGCAGTGCATAAAACTTTAAATTTCCTAATCACACATGCAACTCTACACAGTACAATGAACTACACTTACTTTCCATGTAAAAACAAGAGTATAAATGACGATATTCACCCATGTGATTGGCGAATATAGGTCCTTTTAGATTTATGGCCTTTAAGACATGTCTAGGACACGTTGGCGTTGATTCGATTCATGGAAACTCGACAAACACTCTCATTTCTGCA
Organism: Clitarchus hookeri; assembly: GCA_002778355.1. Lineage (NCBI taxonomy): Eukaryota > Metazoa > Arthropoda > Insecta > Phasmatodea > Phasmatidae > Clitarchus > Clitarchus hookeri. Next base: position 83,974 of record NQII01001360.1, read on the forward strand.
CAATAATAATATTTCAACACTTATCATTGACATAATTGCAAAGAAACACCCATCGCACAATAATTTGACTTAACACTTCAAATGGAAAGAATCGCAATGAAAAATGCTAAATAAGCATTATCGTATTTAACACGATTCAGTTACCTGATAAAAATATATTTTACGTGTTTTACCATATAAACACACTAGTCTTCATAGCCTACCTCAAATCACATTAGCAATAATCATAATTGGCAGGTATTATTTTCTAGGTTTTCGGAAAAGCCCTTATTGTATATAATTACCTCTGTTGTGTCTCATCTGTAACTACCATAACTATAACAGCAATTTACATGTGTCCAGAATGCTAAAAACATTTCATTCATTCGGCAGGTTCTACAAGAAGGATGTAGAAAATCTGGAGATACCAGGGAAGACCAGAAGAAAGAAAAGAGTGAAAGGTGTCGGATATGTTGATAATTTTACATGTGGTCTTATTCGTCGCATCATATATCGCGTGTATGAAACATGTATATGAAACCAAGTACATTATTGTTTCCTCGTAGGGTGTTCTGTTTCGTCTGGGACCGTACGTTTGCGAAAAAAAAATGGTAATAGAGCTTTGATTTAGTTGGGTTAAGACAGCTTGCTAAAAGTACTTTTACATGCCTGTTAACGTATTGTGACCTCAAAGGTGGCTGGATTTACAATGCCACAACGAACATGCTCCGATAATCCGACAAGACATGTCCATCCGACAATTTCCGCCACCAAAATGTGTTCAGTGTTTACAATAAATACTCCGACAGTTCCCATCCGACAAGCGTATCGTAGCTGTCGGCAAATCTTAAAATGGCCAGTAATGTGCTATATTTTATTGTTATAATGCACAGAAATCACAATATTTTATGCACTATTTTGTTAATAAAACAGTCGAAAGCTATATAAATATACTATTTTCCATTCATAATTTATTTCCGTCGCATCAACAACCATATATCTTCTACACAATAATCTGTATATACCTGCCACATATTTTTAGAGTAAAATTTCCCACAGCAGTGACATCTGCACGACATAATGTTTTGTAAGGTTTTTGTTTTTGTTATAATTTATACTGCCAAGTGAGTCCGACAGCAACAAAAGTAGAAATAGAATCTACTTTTGTCAGCCTGTCGGAGCCGTGATTTTGTCGGGGTAACATTGCTACTGATTGGCTGTTGGATTATTTACCTCGGTGTCAGGGCTGTGATGTCGGACTGTCGTGGCATTTTAAATCCAGCATTATTATTTAGCACCAACTTAGGTTTGTAATCCATGTTTTTGTAGTACAGCAATATATTTATTGGCGTNATCCAGCATTATTATTTAGCACCAACTTAGGTTTGTAATCCATGTTTTTGTAGTACAGCAATATATTTATTGGCGCAGGCTATTACAGTTACTGCACACTGTGCATTCGCCAAAGGCAGCGAATTATTTTTTGTTCTAGTTGAAGATTTTGCAGGGTATTTGTTAAGAATAGGGACTTTTCTGAAGGAAATGTCGTAGACTCACGAAAGTAACATAAATGGGTTCTGCACAGCTGACCTTTTTAATAGTGAGGAGGGCGAAATGGTAAAATAAGTAGAACGTATTAAATAAATCCAACAATGTTCGGTTAGATTGACACCCTGCAACCGTAGGTTAGATTAACACCGTACAATNCGTATTAAATAAATCCAACAATGTTCGGTTAGATTGACACCCTGCAACCGTAGGTTAGATTAACACCGTACAATGCTAGGTTAGATTTACACCTTACAATCCTAGGTTAGATTAAATCCAAACAATCCTATGTTAGGTTAAAATACTACAATCCCAGGTTAGGTTAAAAGACAACAATCCTAGGTTAGATTAAAACCCTACAATCCTAGGTTAGATAAAAATGGTAAAATAGTCATTCACTCATTGCAGGATTAGGTAAAGTTTGGTTAGGTGGGGACATATTAGGAAATCCGTACTTGTGGTTTGTAACGGTAATACGTTAATGCCCCTAGTAAATTTGTGTTGTGTGTAATTAGAAGAGTGGAAATATACCGCTTCCGTGATTTTTTCTTTTATTTTTAGAAATGCCCTTATTCTGAAGAATTACCATTATTCCATTTACAAAATTTCTACAGCAATGTATATTTTCTGTGACAGTACTGATCTAAGTAAATTGGAAGCTTAAATATAAGTATAAATCTTTTTAATAATGTTGTTTATAGAATTATTTTAAGTAACATGCCTACTCCGACATGTAAAGTAATTTTCAATGCTATGAATTACAAATTTCTGAAGGGGCACAGCAAAATATATATTTAAGCTTTCAATTTACTTATATCAGTACTGTCACTGAAAATAAACATTGCTGCAGAATTTTTGTAAATGGAATAATTAAGATTTTACTATAAAGATTGTTGTGCGCTATAACTACATGTAATCTGGTGACAAGTTACTTCTGTTTAAACACGATTAACCATGTAATCATGTCTCTAGCAATCACATAAGATATGTATTTTTCCAGTTTTCAGTGCACACCCAGTCCAGTCTATTGCAGGAGAGTGTGTGTGTGTGTGTGTGTAAGCATAGTGTGAAAACAATTTCCAGGAGAACATGTGACACTGGATACAATCCTGGAAGCCTTGAGGAACAGCGGTGATGTCGGGATCCACGGGAGTAGGACTTCTTTGCATCAACTGCTTCTCAGGCTGGGATTCTCGTGGAAGAAGACTGATGCTCGGAAGGTGCTTTTGGAAGACCCGAAATTCTCAGGAATGCGAAGGGATTTCCTGAGGCAATATCAGAAGGTGAAGGAAGAAGGATGGATGTTCGTGTACTTGGACGATACATGGTTTTTCTCAAAAGGTATGTACTTATGACTATGGCTGAGTCCACATACCACTTTTTTAAATACTGCTAATACACAGCCTTATAAACAGATAATTTCAATGCTTGAAACTTATACAAATACTATTATTAATGAGAAAATCAAAACTCAAGCCATCAACAAACTGGTCCTTATTTGAGCACTTAACATGGAAAAAAAAGTTATGTTTGCTAGTCTACGAACTGTGAATGCTGAAGTTAAATTTGTTCACAACTTGTTAATTGAAAACACAATTGTAACATTAAATGAAGTGTACATTGCGCGCTTGAGTAATTTTTATATTAACTAGCTTTGCTCTAGTGACTTTGCCTGCATGTACAACACAAAGTAGCGACTACTTTCTTTTGGTGAAGGATATCTTTGTACCTAAACCACATTAGTGGTGCTGCTCTCATGTGCTAGGAATACGGGTTGGTAAGCGAGCTTACTCTGGAGCAGGCCATGTGAGAAGCAGTCTTCTCTCGAGTCTATATATGCCACTGTTATCAATTGTCTGTGGACCTCAGCTGTGGTCATAACAAAACAGGACTTGCGAGAGATTTACTTACCTAATTTTCAATTTGTTATTGATAGTTTGTCAGCATACATATTCAGGATGTTGGATTCATAACCTGCCCGATGCTACTTGGCTGTGATTGCAGTTGCATTGCGTGATTCGAAGCGTGTGTGTTCACGGACGTTAAAACTTCCAATGAAAGTAAATTTGAGTCAATGAACACACATTTCACTACCAAAGATGCTATTCTTGCAAACGTTTTAATAATTCCATGTGTTGGTGGACATTTGTCATGGCAAGTGAGGTTATGCACAATTTTTCATTCTTTATTTAAGTACTGCATGTCTGCCAGAAACAGTGCTACCAAGTACTACGGATTTTCCGTAATTATTACTCATTTTAATGAACAGTTACGGAATCACGGAGGCTTGCTTGTTTATTACGGAAATTGATAGCCGTGACAATGCTTCTAAAAATTTTCTTATTTTTTTTAGTGGGTACATATTTACAGTACGATGTGTTGTCTGCCGTACGATAAATATCACACTCTTGCCAGAAGTTTGCAAGCGAGTCGACAAGAACGGTACTCTCTGCAAACAGCGCAATAAATTCGGAATCACGAGCAGTAATTATCGTGGCATCACTAGATAGAGAAAACGAGCAATGTTGTGAGTAGTGATGCGGTGTTGCCATTGTGTGTTTACTATGTGGTCGCTGTGTGTTAGTTGAACATGAAGCGTGCCGTGGATCCGTGTGCATCAGTGAGCAAGAAGGTTTTACAGAAATATCGTGATAGTGACACAAAAGAATGGCTATAACTTGTTCCATAAAAAAATATCGGAGAGAGACGTATTTTATGGAGGATTAAAACTTCTGCCCTAGTTCAATTTATGTTGAGTCAGCCCAAGGAAGTAATTGCGGTGATTGTTCAGAACAGGGGCTTTTCTGAAAATAAAATAAAAAATCACGGAAAGTAGTATATTTTCACTCTACTAATTACAGAGAACACGAATCTACTAGGGGAAGTGACGTATTACAAATATAAACCACAAATACGATAGTGGGGAAGGCTATGCAGATCAGGGAAATTGTGGGGTACAATCACCAAAAACAAGAAAACACCTGAATTTAACATTTGTCCACCCAATATCGTAATATGTGCCCACGTATCTTAACCTAACCCCACGATGAGCGAAACACTATTTTACATTTTTAATGTAACCTAGGATTGTAGGCTGTAAATATAATCTAGGATTGTAGGAAGTTAATCTAACATAGGATTATAGGGTTTTAATCTAACCTACGATTTTAGTATAATCTAGGATTTTAGGGTTTTAAAGTAACAGTGAAACACGCCTGTAGTTTATGAATAACCTCGTCCAGGTTGGTGGAGGGTAAAATTCAACTGTCCTCTGCCAATTCAACTACTGCCGTGCACCTTACCTCACTCGACAAAACACCATGATCTAATAAAACTTCCAAGTAACATCCGCCATATAGCAGAATATTACGCACAGAAATATTCGTACTAGCACCCTACATTCCACAATCACAAGCCTTCGCATGGTCGGGTTCGGAAGTCGAAAACCACGAGCACATGATATTCCACTCACCGCGAACTGCACTGTATCCCATACAATGGCGTACTAAGCTATTTTCTTCACGTCCGCAGCCGATAGGTCGCGTTAGCACACTTACGTGGCTATTCAACATGACGTCCGACGTAAACAAAGCGGCCGAACTGCTCGTACTTTTATCTATTTTATTTTGTACTTCGTAGTTATTTTACAACTAGCTCTGCCCACGGCTCCGCTCGCGTGGACTACAGAATTATTACTTGGTTTTTTTTTATAATGTGGAATTTTATTTAGTGTTAATTCTTTACAACATGATATTGTTCTATCTTTAACGGTTCAGACAGCGTATTGCAAGAGAGCACGCTGGCGGCAAACGTTTTTCCGACTTGATTCACTATTATCGTCGTTGCTTATTATTGCTTATGATAATTTAAGTAACAAAATATATACTAAAACATGGCCAGAGAACATAGGTATGAATTAAAAAAAAAACATGTAAATCGGATACGTGGTTCTCGAATGATAAGCGCACGAACAGACAGACTTTGGTGGGTCTATGATGTTTCTTTCAGAAAAACCCCTATTCCGAATAATTATTGCTAAACATTGCTAATGCGCATTTCCTAACCAGTGATAAGTAAGAATGTATGAATTTGTCTTATTTATGTTTTTAACATATCCTGGTGATTATGATATTCCTGAAATATTGTTTATGTTTCACCCATGTGCACAAATTTAATTATTTAATGTTGTTGTTTATGCCTATTCAATTTTGAGAGTATATCTGTATTGTAGAGAATTTTTATTGCTCGTGATTTATGTGTATTTTTTTCTTGGAACTGTGATTACTGATGGGCATGCTTGGAGGTTGGCAGCTCTGCAGAAACAAAATTCTGTGAGGGACTATAAGATATTTTTTTTTAGTTAAAAATTTGTTGCCATGTTAAGCACTATTATTTTCACTAACAAATTTTATCTATTTCAGTCTGAGAAGTTGCCAACATCGAAATGGACTAAGGTGCAGCTCACATCGTGGCTCAAAGAAATGGACATTCAACACTGCCCGACAGCAACGCGCCCAGACTTGTACCGTTGTAGGAGTTGGCCAAACAGCACAAACCAACCACACAGTATGTGCAACTTTGCAGTACCTGTCTCTCTATGCTCAATGGTGTTACATTCCTACTGCCTACTCTTTTTTTATTTGTGTCCATGACAAGTTTAATACTGGTCACATAACTTCAGCTGTGTACTTGGCAACATGTGCTGTCAGACTAAAAATATCACTGCGTAGAATTTATATGTGTTATTTGTAGATGGTGGGGGGAAATTAACTGCATATCTCTTACTTTTTTTTGACACAGTGTTGATATTCTTATTGGAGAAGCTGGGCATCAGGTCCTCAGGCTGCCTCCACAACACTGCCACTACAACTCCATTGAGTCAGTGTGGAGTGACTGCAAGAGGTACTTCTACAGTAGGACAGGGAAGGGGAAGAAATTTGATAGTGAGACCGTGAGATCTGTATGGCAGGAAGCACTCTCTCAATTCACCGCAGAAAAGTAAGTTACGCTTACATAATTGCTGTTGTTGTTTTTTTTTAAAGATATTTGCATAAATAAAAAGCCTTTGTTCTGGAAATTGAGCAAAATTTTATTAATATTGATTTTAACATTGTTGTCAATACTCAATCCATTGGATACAGTTGCCACAACTTATTTGTTAGGATTTGTGCCAACCATTACAAGTCGAGTCGTTTGGAAACCCTTTACGATACTAACTAACCCACAACGGATAGGTTCCTACAAAAATCACGCTTTTAAAATACTGCGTCTATAACATTACACCAAATTCGGTTTACAATATGATCACAAATTGTTCGATACAGTGTTAATGGTTGTGTAAAATACACTTGTTTCTAGTGTATGCGATTGTGTGATTTGTTCTCATTGTTGCCAACGTACGAGTGCAGAATAAGAATACAACATTCTTTCTAGCTGTCGTCAACCTACGGATGCAGTAAGCAGGTAAGGATAAGCGTAGTCAATAAAACACAAAGCAATGCTACATGATGTAAACAATACTATCGATAAGGTTGTAAGTAGGTCGCAAGGCTACCAAAAATATATATAAGGACAGGTTGTGGAAAATGTGTTATCCTTTTGCCTGTTAAGTAACATACTATGAGTACTCGAATTCCTGTCATGTATATATATATATATATATATATATATATATATATATATACTATCGATAGTACCAGTTGTAGACTATCTGCGTTGTTTTGCAATCAAGGGTTAAAAAAAAATTGGTGCATGCACTCTTTTGGCGTATGTACTATCTGCTTTGAATTGACATTATGCGAAAACAAACTATTGGCGATCGTTGAATGTGGTCATCAAATAGTATGTTTATATGGGGATTTTGATGGGAACACAATAAATAACAAGGAAAATGTGGTACAGCAAACAGGCAGCAAAATGTACAGCTTGCATGGCGACACAAGTTTTATGTAGCCATCAGATACTCGGCAATCTCACTTCTAGAATAGAACGTCGATCTTGGAACAGCTTTTGCAATAAATTTCTAGACAAGGAATGTTTTACTCCAAATTTGTCCCATGCCTTGTGATTTATGGTACAGTCAAGACCAGGTGACCTTATCATGTAACTGAATTGTTTCTCGTACAGAATCAATGTACTTGCAGGCTGGTACTTGCCAACACACCCACACACACGTGCATGCCACACACAGAAGTCCACACATTTTAGCATGCTGATGCACGTTTGTAATGTTTTTGTTGTGAAAAAGAAATTATTGTCTCTAAACCTCTGTACGAAGTTTTTTTTTTTTTTTTTTTTTTTTTTTTTAATATTAATGATTACACATTTTGTACATATTTACTTTCAGGTGGCAGAAGTACACGGCTCACACTGAGAGGCTAATAGCAGAGAATTGTGAAAGAGAGTTTCAACATGATGGTCTTGTGAATGTGCAGCCCATTATTATTGAAGTGGGAGGAAATGTTTCAGATGACACTGATGATGTTGAAGCTGATCCACTGGCAGTGCCACTTTCACCATAGTTTAGTTGTCGTCCTTCCAAAACATTTGCGTCACACCGACACTGCCTGAATCCAGTAACCCCATACACCAACCTACATCAAAGAGAGAATTTCTTCCCCATTCTGCTTTTTTATCGTCTCATCTTTACTTCTTTGAACCCCCATGGTCAATTTGTCTGATTCATGCCTGCCTCTTTTGTGTTCAATATTTTGCCAGCTCATTTATCAACACCAATATACCATCTCTTTCTTAAAGGAAATAATTAATATCGATATCACCACAACTTAAGCCAACAAAAGAATAACCGTATGTGGCTTTTCCATACTCTTGTTATAGCCTTCATTTTAGCTCCTGCTTCATTCCTTAAAAGTACACTTACCTAACAAATACATTGGCAAACTAAACATATGTAGTGCAAGCTGCTATCACTGTGCCACTTAAAGCCGAAAGTATAATCTCCAATGCAGCAAGTGCAATACCAGCTAATAGCAACATAATGTGCCCGGAGAAATCAGTTTGCAACATATGCATTCTCACAAAAAAAATGTACATTTACTCTCGATACAACTCAAGGATATGGGGAGAGCAGGGCCTCGTAAAAACCAGGGGTGAGTTTGGTTCCTGGAAATTAGCATGGCAGTTTATATTTATAGGTATGCAGAACATATCTTCTTGCCACATTTGCTTACACCCTATTTATTATATTCTACTGTTTTCATTACCTGACTGAACCTATTTTGTACACTGACTTGTCTTCAGTTAAAAGAAAAGGGAACAGCATCACCATTCACCTGAATTGAATAACATTTCACCATCATAACGTTTTATTATGAGTATTTGTACTGTGCATCCCTAAAAACCCACAAACACTTGATTACTACCGTGATATTAGTCATTCCTAATGTGCCTTAACTGTCAGTCGTTTTTGTGAATGTAAAAAAATTTAATTTAAATAACTTTATGGCATTCAATATGTATTCCACAGTTTGTACATTATGGTATTTTGTTACCTTTTTTCCTTGTATTTACCTAATTAAGATGTTGGTAATCACTTTACATTAGCATTGTTTTCTTGTGCTTGTTTGTGTTTTTGACTTATTGCAATAAGCATGACACTTTAATTTTTCCAGTTTTAATCATTTATAAGGAGATTTACCGGCGGCGGCTTGATTGGGTTGCAGCTTAACCGTGTAACCACCAGTTCAAATTCAAACATATAGTTGCTGCCAGTCGCGTGCCGCTGCTATTAATTACGTGGCTGCAGTAGAGTGTTGCGGTACGGATTAATTTTAATATTGAATGTGTTAGAGTACTATCTTTACACATGTTTTGAAAATGAAAATTTACTGTTACAGCGGATGAGTGTGGTTTGAAGCTGTGATTATCTTATGTTGAGGCCCAGGGGCTGCCTGGATTTAGTTATAGTTTGATGTGTATAATTCCAAGAATCTTAGTTCTGGCCTGTAGCAGGAGCCAAAAAACAGAGATGTGTTGTCCCATAACTTTTTGCCGGATGAAACAGGCAAAGCCAGCAAAATGTTGCGATTACGCAACCGTGTGAAAAATTTGTGGTCCTTCTTTGCATGTGTACCCTTGAGAAGTACTAGACTGTATGTACTTGAATTCCTGTCCTTTTATATAAATTTATCTAAAAAGGTAATTAATGCTTGCTGCATTTTCAGCAATGGTTAGTGACAAGTCTGGCAGGTCCGCAAGTTCAATCTGGACGTTAGCGTCTGGAAAGCCTTATTGGTATAGCCATTGGGTTTACTCAGGGTACTCATAGTTTCGCAATTCACAACTGATCCATCTCATCTTACTTCACCCTCGCCAACACTGAGAATGATAGTTGCCATTCCCCACTGAAAATCCATTATATAACATTTTCTAACAAATTTATCTTGGAAAATTACAAGAGTATTGCGTCAAGAGTTAAAACTGTTTTTCGTTTCATTGCACATCTATTGTTTGCTTTTCATGTAAGAGGTGTTGATTTTTGATAGCTTGTAGATGTAGATTGGGCAGCAAAGTTGTTTACTGAGATTTAATCGTGTAGTTATTTCAACAAAAGTATAAAATAATAAAGGATAAATAACGTGCTGTTATCACAGAAGCACAAATATACCACAGCACTTAAAAAACATAAGTACATTCTCATTACAAGAAGGCAAGTCTGTTTAACCTTGGAGGTATTGTAACAAACGAGACTTATCTCTACAAAGGAGGCATTTAATTTTTCCAGACATGAATAAGGTAGTGTTTTTTATGACTAAATATTGTCTTCATATATTCACAGTGTTAAATTAGCCAAGACCTGTATTATGTTCAAATATTTTAGTGAAATTTAAAATAAATTCAATATATGTTGTTTATGTAAAGTTAGCAATTTCAAAATAAAGTAGTTATTCTATGCTGAAAAAGATAGTCATGAAATTAACATGATGCTATATTTTACTGTATTGTTAGGTCCGGTTAAAGTTATTTAATGTGAACTAAATCACATTTCACTTGGGTTGGTGTTGGATTCAAGAGAATATGTTGTACTATATCATCTGTAATATTCCCCCACTTTCAAACTGCGTATATGAGATGCCAACATGTATGTACACTTAAAATGGATTATATCGTACAATGTACATTTCTTTCTACCAGAAGTCTCACAGTTGCATATTCGACAGAATGTTTGCCACTAACAGTGATTCTGAAGGATATTTCTGGTATTTTCCTGTTGCGCTTAAAATGCAAAGTAAGTACAGGCGAGTGAAGATTCATTACATATTAATTTCACCGTGTGAGCATGCTGGAATTACTAAAATTAAGCAAAACTTTGTGCATTACTAATATCCAATTTTACGCTTTAAGAATTTTTACTGTTTAGTAAGCAAAAATTTGCAGTATTTTTTTTGTTAACTTCTTAAGAGGGTTTTGCCATGTATGATCTTTGGGTTATAGCAGTAAGCAAGTTCCCCCACCCACGCAGTGGAAAATAGTTTTTATAAAGTTTATATTACTAAGAGAATGGGCAATATCGGAAACATGCTGAAAGAGTGATGTTTAAGACCTTGATGATTAAATTGGTTGGTTTAGCCTGCACGCACATTTTTTTGGTAGTTGATAAATTTATAATTACTGATTTATATTTTTGACATATAACATACATTTATTAATTAATAATTTCAATACATTTATTTGTAGCTACTAAATTTTAAATTAATTATTAATAATTTTGCCCTTTAACATAACAATTTACATATTAATGGTTTATTTACACATTACTATTACTACAATCACAGCTACGTATTTCTGAGTAGCAAGTTTGCGTAAAACGACCCAGGGGATCAGCTGATAATGACAGCATGAAAATAAACAACATCGTTGGCATGTGGCCAATCAGCTGATGGCGGAAGGATACGTAGTCAGATGTAAACAGTGGCGCTACTTTCGCAGACATGTCAGAAAGTGGCCTTCTTATGCAGTATGGACTATAGTAATAGCAACTGGACGGAATGTTGTGCCTCTGTTTTGTACCTTAAACTATATGCATAGGTACAAGAAAGAACAGTCTGTGCTACAGAATAGGTCATTGATTAAATAGACCAACTTCAGCAATTTTGGATTGTTCCTGCAACAAACACAAATGCAAAAAAAAATACATAGCATTTTGATGCAGGTAGTAAAAATTGGTTGGTGCTTCCGTGAAACCAGATTAAAGAACTGTTATGTTGCAACTCATCTGCTGATTTTTTTTCCAGTGTACTGCTAAATGTGGGCTACTAGTGTCTGGAGACTAATTTCCAAGTAAATTATTTCTTATTTTGGGACACACTCAAAGACAGAGTGTTGTTTCCAGGGAAAACAGTGGTTTTATGTTATGTTAATTTCTTCACCTCCTAAAACATCCGCCGCCACATATACTGCCTCCTCGCGAGTGTTTACAAAGNAAATAAACAACATCGTTGCCATGTGGCCAATCAGCTGATGGCGGAAGGATACGTAGTCAGATGTAGTCAGATGTAAACAGTGGCGCTACTTTCGCAGACATGTCAGAAAGTGGCCTTCTTATGCAGTATGGACTATAGTAATAGCAACTGGACGGAATGTTGTGCCTCTGTTTTGTACCTTAAACTATATGTATAGGTACAAGATAGAACAGTCTGTGTTACAGAATAGGTCATTGATTAAATAGACCAACTTCAGCAATTTTGGATTGTTCCTGCAACAAACACAAATGCAAAAAAAAAATACATAGCATTTTGATGCAGGTAGTAAAAATTGGTTGCTGCTTCCGTGAAACCAGATTAAAGAACTGTTATGTTGCAACTCATCTGCTGATTTTTTTTCCAGTGTACTGCTAAATGTGGGCTACTAGTGTCTGGAGACTAATTTCCAAGTAAATTATTTCTTATTTTGAGACACACTCAAAGGACAGAGTGTTCTTTCCAGGGAAAACAGTGGTGTTATGTTATGTTAATTTCTTCACCTCCTAAAACATCCGCCGCCACATATACTGCCTCCTCGCGAGTGTTTACAAAGAGACTTGAATGACTTCAAAAATTACAACTGAGACAGAGACACGCGTACGATGCGAGCTTGACAGTCAGAAATCTACACTTGGAGATGGTCAACGTCTCCTTCTACTCTGAATAGAACTGACCCGCTTTCCTCGTGTTTGAAAAGGCCAGGAACGAGTGCAGGAACGACATTTCTTATTTATATTTCTGAATTTTTATAAGATAATATATTGCAAGAATGTTTTAAAAATAAACAAAATGTCCCCAACTATGTAGGAAGTAATCACAACAAAAAATATAACCATTTACATTTGTCCTAATGACGATAATTACCGAGTTACAGACCTCCCGGTGTTGTACTTTATGTATTTGTAATAGTATTTCTAACATATCCCAGTTCTAGTAGCTGTAGCCATGTTCGTGAGCCAGCAATCATACATCACTCTACAAGAAGTGCTCAGAATGTCCACCTTGTACCTGAATGTAAACCTAAACACATTGCGTCACTCAGTGACACTCGAATACTCCGGGAATTGCACGTACCTGCTGGCAACCTTTTTCCACTCGCTATTACCGGAACTGGAGTTGTATAAACAATGGCGTTGAGATGCCCCCAAAGGCAATAGTCCAGTGCATTGAGATCCTGGGAGCGTGCAGTCCATGTGATAGGTCCTGCACGTCCTATCCACCTGTGCGACGCAGGTAATAACTCTCACACCATTCCATCTGATCACATTAACAGGCGCACCTCGTAAAGTTCCACTTTTACCATTACGCAAAGTACAGCGTAGGAAGGTTTGCAGCTCGGAAACTATTGACTTTACGACATATGTTCATGGTGACATTTTGTGTTGTTTTGGAGTGTGCTATCCACGCCTTTGGCGACATTCTATTCACTGTACAAACGTACCAACCAGAAGGTTCTATATAGAGCCGCATATACTCTATAAAAAGTTTTTGCATCTGTTGTAAATTGACCGCATGTATAATTAATTGAGCTGGCCGTTAAATATTCCATGTCATGATCATAACATAATACTGTTTTTATTAAAATAAAATACAACCATTTGAAAACCAAAATTTATATGTCAACTTTGAAATAAAAATCTTTTAAGGGTAGAATGATGAGGTAGTAGAAATACTCGGCTTTCACCCTAAAGTTAGTTCAGCACTAAACCCGCTTTACCTGCAATTTCACTTGTCTTCAGTCCATTACTTATGTAAGCAGTCACACATCGTAACTCTCAACTGCTTGCCCAACTTATTTTTACTTGAGGCAATTTGAACTTATAAGCTAAGGTTACCCAGAAGTCTCGAAGTTGACTCGTCAGTACACAGTTTAGGCATTAGTTAAAAATTTAATTAGTCATATAAATATACACAAATCTATTAATACCTGAACTGTTATTGCAATGTAACTCGAGTGTTAAGTGTCGGAAATGGAGGATATATATATATATATATAGTGCAACAGNTATATATATATATATACATATATATATATATATAGTGCAACAGTTGACAATAATTTTTATTTTTTATTTTTTTTGAAAAATAATTATACTGATAGAGAAAAAAAGCGAAAAACTGAATACGAAAAACATTGCTAAAATCTACACAAACCTGGAGCCAAGCCCACTCGTGACCTGAAGGACGTGACTATCCTAGGTACTAACATAATTGTGCTGGCTCGCTGACTCGCCATCATCTCTACCATATGCAGTATGTCCTCGCCTATTATAACAATTGTACGTTATACGCCTGATCATAGATCTCACATCTAACGATAATTGCAGTTCATACACTAAAAGCTGAAACAATACAGCATGAGGAACAACGGAACATGCGGTGTGTGTAGGCTTGCATTAGAGGCGAATGTACGAAGGGCCTCCAGTTTGTCACTCATAAAATTTAACATTATTTGAATATTATGCTTTCCGTGTGGTATTATTCTGCGACCGTAAAACAGTCAACTGTTTCAAACAGCAGTTGTTATTATTTACCTGGAAACGTAATTGGAATGCCCTATCAACCAGATACTGTAGACTAAAACTAGTTTATCAAGTTCGAGTTACCTAGCATAATACCTGAGACTTGGGCTACCTAAGATTTTTAACATAGTGCCCTTAACAGAAAATAAACCAAAAGGTATTCTTAAAAATTGTGACCCGGACAGCTAAATAAAAAGAAACTAGTTTTTTTAGGCTTTGTGATGATGCTTGACTTTCTTGCTAGAAATTTCCTAGCTTTTACCGATAATTAACTTAGAAATTATTGGTAATCACACACCAAAACCATAATAGGATTGCATAATTTTACGATAACGCCCATTTGTAGATAAATAAGCATAGAATATACAGGCAAAACATGAAGCATAGGCGAATTCCGGAAATCCTATTCTACATCTCGTACTGGTTGAAAAATATTTGTTTTTATAACATGTTACATGCTGCCATTGAGATAAATGTAGAAATTTGTGCCATGACGATTTAAACAAAACTAAACGTAATACGTCTGCATGATAACAAAAAAAAACGTAGCTTTAGANAAACAAAACTAAACGTAATACGTCTGCATGATAACAAAAAAAAACGTAGCTTTAGAATGTTCATGGGTGTCCATTTTATTCAACCATTAGTATAACTAATGGCCATTTTTCATGAAATAGATTGCAATAAGTGGCATANTGAAAAATATTTGTTTTTATAACATGTTACATGCTGCCATTGAGATAAATGTAGAAATTTGTGCCATGACGATTTCAACAAAACTAAACGTAATACGTCTGCATGATAACAAAAAAAAACGTAGCTTTAGAATGTTTATGGGTGTCCATTTTATTCAACCATTAGTATAACTAATGGCCATTTTTCATGAAATAGATTGCAATAAGTGGCATANATGGGTGTCCATTTTATTCAACCATTAGTATAACTAATGGCCATTTTTCATGAAATAGATTGCAATAAGTGGCATATCAGTATAAGTTGTGGTTTATGAAGACATTCCATTAAAATGAAAGTAACTGATAAACAAAGAATATTGCCTTAAATTTTATGTACTCATGATTTTAGGAATAATTTAATAACGAAAACGGTAATTTTGTAATTAAGATTATATAACTACATATTTCTTTTCATCAATTTGATATGAGGTATGCACAAAGAGCGTTTCATCCTGAAACCGAAACATATTAAAATACTTAAAAGTACAAAAATTTATAANTATGAGGTATGCACAAAGAGCGTTTCATCCTGAAACCGAAACATATTAAAATACTTAAAAGTACAAAAATTTATAACTACGAAATTGATATCTTAATGTTTTAAAACTGTTCTGATGGAAGAATAAAATTAATACACTTGGGCTGTTTTCTAATAGTGACATTTGTATAACATATTCCTAGCGTTTTCATTTCGATGAAATCTGAGAGCACTTATTTTTGTTTTTCGGTAGTGTGCTTCCCAGTTTCATATTTATTTTCCTGAATACCGTTTTTCTATCGCCCTAGTATACATGTTCATGACGGGACACTTAGAATACGGACGATGTTGTTCTAATGGTGCAAATGTTATGAAGTGGCAGCCTGGTTATTAAATGGAGAATCAATAACGTGTCCGCCTTTCAGAAGAACTCTCCTCCCTGCTAAACATAATCTCTGGATTTTTCCTCCGCCGGGAAGGAAATACTTTACAACGGTTGCCCTTTCGAACTCCCCGATTATTATGTTGAAACAGTGGCCAATCCGGAAGTGGAAGGCGAGGCGTAGCAGGGAAAGTTTATTGAATCTGCTAGAACTTCAAGCCCACGGTGAACGGGAAGGGGGCTGGTAAATCATTTGAATCGGCGGAAATCTTTCTGTTTTTCCGCACTGGAATTTGTTTGATGAAATCTGTTTCCCCTTATATATCTCTCTCTCTGTCCTCGTTTCTTCAGCCGAGAACGCATTGGAAGCTATCGCTCCTCTTCCTGTTGGAAAATTGGAGGATTTTTTTCCCGCCTCCAAGAAGGAAGCGAGCAAGTGTTTGATCGAGGTCGCTGGCGATAACCGATTTAGAAAAAAAAAAACTCATCGCGTTCCGAAATTGCTCGCTTGACCAATTGGCACGAAGCAACGTCTCTGCTAGCTTAACTACACTAAAGAGCGAAAAAAACTGGTATAGGCGTGCGTATGCAAATAACATAGATATGGAACCAATCAGAGTAACGCGATGCGGTCGGCAGCTAGATCGGTTACTGCAGCTACAATGACAGGTTATAAAGATTTAAGTGAGTTTGAACGTGGTGTTATAGTCGGCGCACGAGAGATGGGACATAGCACCTCCAAGATAGCGATAAAATTTGGATGTTCGCGTACGACCATTTCACGAGTGTACCGTGAATATCAGGAATGCGGTAAAACATCACATNCCTCCAAGATATCGATAAAATTTGGATGTTCGCGTACGACCATTTCACGAGTGTACCGTGAATATCAGGAATGCGGTAAAACATCACATCTTCGACATCGCTTCGGCCGGAAAAAGATCGTGAAAGAACGGGACAAACGACGACTGACGAGAATCATTAAACGTGACAGACGTGCAACCCTTTCTCAAATTGGTGCAGATTGGATTTGTTAACTGCCCTGCAGGATTCATGATGTGAATTGCCTCCTGCATACCTTCAGACATTAGTCGAGTTCATGCCACGTCGTCTTGTGGCACTTCGCGTTCTTTAGGTGGTTAGAAAAGGGGGGGAGAGGGGATGGGGGCCCTAGACGATATCAGGCAGGTGTACCAGTTTTTTGGCTATTTAGTGTACATTTATCTTCAAACACTCACAACTCTTCATATTTCTCAAGATAGAATAAGTAATGTTTTACTTGGTATCTGCATTCATTTCAGTACATTTTGTGCACAATTTGTATGTGGGTTAGTTNCATACCTTCAGACATTAGTCGAGTTCATGCCACGTCGTCTTGTGGCACTTCGCGTTCTTTAGGTGGTTGGAAAAAGGGGGGAGAGGGGATGGGGGCCCTAGACGATATCAGGCAGGTGTACCAGTTTTTTGGCTATTTAGTGTACATTTATCTTCAAACACTCACAACTCTTCATATTTCTCAAGTTAGAATAAGTAATGTTTTACTTGGTATCTGCATTCATTTCAGTACATTTTGTGCACAATTTGTATGTGGGTTAGTTNTAGAATAAGTAATGTTTTACTTGGTATCTGCATTCATTTCAGTACATTTTGTGCACAATTTGTATGTGGGTTAGTTTTGAAAATCTCTTACAGCTATAATTGGCGCGTGGAGTTTAAAAATGATTTAAAAACGTAAGTTCATAAACAATAAATAAACTACAAATTCTCATTATATCTGGCATGACCTCTAATTTTTCTGTCGTGGTGGATGCTCCGATGCGTGCGGCTATTATTAGATATAAGTAGAAGGATTATGGGGACTGTGGCACATTGGGACCTGGGGCCGGAGCGTCTGAGCTTTTCGTGCTCTGTCATTCCTACCGGCCGGCGCCAATCTGGATGTAGGTGACCTTTATCATGACCTTTGGCACCAAAATCCCACAAAATAAATAATAAACAATTTTCAAAAATATAAAATGATGTAAAATAAATANATGACCTTTGGCACCAAAATCCCACAAAATAAATAATAAACAATTTTCAAAAATATAAAATGATGTAAAATAAATATTTTTTTAAATTGAATTAAAAATAATTAAAAATTATTTAAAATGTTTTTAAAAATTAATTAAATAAACTTAAATTTCCGGAGGTTACCCACATTACCATCCCCNATGACCTTTGGCACCAAAATCCCACAAAATAAATAATAAACAATTTTCAAAAATATAAAATGATGTAAAATAAATTTTTTTTTAAATTGAATTAAAAATAATGAAAAATTATTTAAAATGTTTTTAAAAATTAATTAAATAAACTTAAATTTCCGGAGGTTACCCACATTACCATCCCCACATGCTCATTCCACCATCTTCGAAGGTACAGTCCACCATCCTGGTAGGCGTCACAGCTACCATCCACCATCTTGTTTTTTAAATTTGTTTATACATTTCTATAGTTTGTCTCTCACCTTCATTCAACCGCCATTTTGGTTTTTCTATTTGTCATTTGTTTTACATTGCTGGTGCTGTCCCCAGAACCGCACCCAACATACGACTGACACCTCCACTCCCCCTTCCAATATATTTATGTGACCAATTGCCCCATACCTGATTTTTTATTGGCTATTTGTCCACCCCTTTCCAATATATTTAATTGCTCTGCCAATGTTTATCATTTTATAATTAATTGGGTGTTTTCCGAAACATTCGTTCCAACCAATCGGTGGCCTATTTTAATCTCAAGGGCAGACTATTTTTTTCCCCTTAAAAACCCTTTACAAGACGCACCCCGAACCCCCTCAGGAAATCAGTCATTTTTTTAGCTCTTAGAAAAGTGTGTGTGTGTTGTCCGAGCGGTAATAAAATCCTTTCGGCCGTTTTGACATTTGGCAGGGTGCGTTCGCTTAGTGCCTTAGACAAATGGAACTAGTTTCCAAACCTGCCCAAAGAATTTCTCCTGGTCTACGCACATTACAAAATTTCGACCGTAATCAAGAATTTGCCAGCTTACCTGCAGCAGGACGAAGACATATGGGACTGCCTCCTGTGCAAAGAGTGTTTCGAGGACTGTACCACCTCGTTTCCTGACACGCCACATCGCAGGGGTTGGTACAAGGCCCACAAATCAGCCCTCACGACGTCTGTGCCCGTGGAAGACGACTTTCCCATTGATGACGATGTCCCAATAGAAGACGCCCTCCCTGTTGTAGACGCCCTCCCCGTAGAAGACGACGTCCCCGTGCAAGTTATCTACTCGCAAGCTGTACCCATGGAAGATGCTTCCCTTGAATAAATTTACTGGCAAGGAATACCTGGCGAGGAAACAAACCCAGAACACAGATGCCCGATATGTGTGGACCTCAATTAAGTTTTAAATTTCTTTTTAACCAATTTGTGAAGCTCAGCGTGTGCATGGGAACTGAAAATTATTTTATATAACATAAATTGAATGAAATGTTTTGCAACAACCAAGGTTTACACTCGTTGGACTCGTGCACCATCAAGCAGATTGCCGTCTCGTATAGTGACGAATACAAGAAAACCAAAGTTTTCACTTTTTTATTGCCACGTCCATGGAAGAACCTCCACCACACCACGCAACAGATCTATCGGCTACAGACGTACGAAACGCACGGACTATGGTGGGACGAGGGAAATATTCCGTAGGAGGAAGTTGGAAGTTTTAACAATGCTGGACTCTGCCATAATTCCCTATTAGCCTTTATATGAGTTTGGAAGACGCTAAGAGTCGGCGATTCGCAATGCGTGCCCCATCAGAACAAACTTTGTAGACCTTCACAAGCATTGCCACTGCCCACCGTTTCGACAGTTCGTCGAGACGTACGCCACAAGACTTCACAAGTGCAAAAATCAAAGATATCTCTATGCTCCGTGCAACTCCGAAACCCTAAGACTGTGAAGATATAACTCGTGGTACATANCAAAAATCAAAGATATCTCTATGCTCCGTGCAACTCCGAAACCCTAAGACTGTGAAGATATAACTCGTGGTACATTAAAAAAAAAAAAAAAAAACAACACGATGAACCTATGGTACATAAAAAAATTTTTTATGTATGTAATGCCCTCCAAGACTCAGATAAGCAACACATGTATAAATAGCATTCCTTGTAATAATAATAATATTGTGATCTGTGTGCATAAAGAAATGTGCTTAAAATATAAATATTTTTATCGCGAGTTATGTCCTGCCCACACAAGTTAAAAAAACACTGTTGGCAAAGAAAAATAATATTTAAAAAAAACAAAAAAAATTAAAATCTTCAATGAGACACTAGATGTCACTAAAATAATGTATTATATATTTTATGTGTATGATCGTAATTATTTATTAAAAATAATTAAGGATTTTAGGCAAAACACTTTGCAAATTAAGACGGCCTCAAAAATTATCTATAGACGTGCAGTGTAGCGGCTGCAGAGATTGCCAGAGTTAAGGTTGGCACCGCATTCAGTATTCACCACTTGGCAGTCGTGCAGCTCTTCCTGCTGAACATGCAGCGGGCGGGCCCGCGGACTACCCGGAGCCTGGGAAAGGAGGTGAGCGGCTCGCCTACAGCGGTAGCTTCATGCTAGCTAAGATACATTTGTTATTTCAATAGAGATCGATTGCTTATTCATTTATCTTGTAAAACTATAATATGTTGCAAAAAGACTTTACTAATGCATATTTATTTTATCAAACAAACTTCAATACTCTAGAAAAAATAAACACACATTTGTCATAAGCCCATTCGAGAATACACACAAGGGCACACTAACAGGTGTGTCAAGATTCGACACTTGAGAAAAATATAAACGTTACCCTACTGATGAAAAAATGTACACATTAAAATACTGATAAAAAAGTATACACATTACCATACTGATTTATGAAAAACAGACATAACATACTGATGGGGAGAAACAGAACACACCGATAGAAAAATTATACCCCTGACCATAACGATTAGTGGAAAAAAGACAAAACATTCACTAAAAATATAAAACTCCCTTCACATACATGCCAACCACCTTTAATACAATATTAAAGCCAGCGCACAGGGAAAATATGGTATATAGAAGCCTACGCACCATCCTTTCGTAATGATCTTCACGTTGGTTAACAAGGCTTGGAATATTTTGCACTCGAAACACAACTTAAAGAACAAATTTATTATTATGCCGATCACATCAAATGTGAAACAACAATCAGTAAAAAAATATATATTGTTCTCGTTAGTACACCTAAAAAAAACATCCATACACCAAGATAACAATATAAATATGAAACACTTCATAGTTTTACTTCAACTTTAAACATTTAAAGGATTAATCTCGCACACAGCCTGCGGGCGCTGGGGTACAACAGGGATAGAAATGAATGAACGACCTTCTCAGCACACATGTCACGATTTATTGTATTAAAAAATATATATGTTTACATTAAATAAAACATTTAGCAGGGTTTTTACACCAAAATGTTTTTCTTGGGGATCAAGGAGTCATATCACGTTTGGATTGTCCCAGCCATCGCATGTACAGGCAACCATTACATCGTTTCAGCACCTTCTCCGCCAAATACCCGGCTGGAAAGTGCGTAGGCCAGATCTATTCGGTGTTAAACCCGCCAATGATGGATTCGCTGTGTAGGTCCTCGAGGTAACACGTGCGTGGGTACGAGTGTCGTATACGCACCACCTTGTACAACTATGCAGACCAGTTTTGACGGAAGCCTTTGTAGAAAACTCCCCGTTTTTTTTAAAATCCGCATCAAGTCACCGATCTTGCCTTTAGGCTCGTGTGAGTCTCTCTCCTTCGGAATGGCATGCACAGTCCGAACCAGGGAGTCGTTTTTCATGTATTCGGTCTTCATGCGGTTGGTAGAATGAACAGTTGAATTGTACTCGTGAAGGTGTTTCGGGAGTATATCCAACCACATGTAGTTTCCATTCGCCGTAAAATGTCTCCACAGTTTAGCTTTGATCGTCATGTGAAAACGCTTGACGATACTGGCCTTGAGCCCAGAGTATGTAGAATAATGATTTTATGCTATACTTTTTCGCCAGTGCACGAAAAGATGCAATAAAATATTTATTTACCATCGTCAGTGAGGAGATTTTTCTGTATGCACCATACGCGCAACACATCGACCATGGCTTTCGAGACGTCGCACGCGTTCTTCGACTTGAGTGGCCTGACCGAGGCGAACTTGGAAAAAGTATCGATTACAGACAGAATGTAGCGGTGAACGTATTCACACGAGCAAAGTCTTGCATTTCGATCAGGTCAGATTAGATAGTATCGTACAGCGTATTTGTGCAGCTCGTCAACAACTGCATACTTGCTCATTTCGAAATGTAGCCCGCCTCTGTGAGTTCTTCGATAATGGCAATTATTTCGTTCGTGTGCAAACGGTTTCCTTATACCTGCGAAAAAATCAGGCGTCTCAGCCAATCTAATAACTCATTCGGATCATCCCAATACAGGTAGNCCTATGGTACATAAAAAAATTTTTTATGTATGTAATGCCCTCCAAGACTCAGATAAGCAACACATGTATAAATAGTATTCCTTGTAATAATAATAATATTGTGATCAGTGTGCATAAAGAAATGTGCTTAAAATTTAAATATTTTTATCGCGAGTTATGTCCTGCCCACACAAGTTAAAAAAACACTGTTGGCAAAGAAAAATAATATTTAAAAAAACAAAAAAAAATTAAAATCTTCAATGAGACACTAGATGTCACTAAAATAATGTATTATATATTTTATGTGTATGATCGTAATTATTTATTAAAAATAATTAAGGATTTTAGGCAAAACACTTTGCAAATTAAGACGGCCTCAAAAATTATCTATAGACGTGCAGTGTAGCGGCTGCAGAGATTGCCAGAGTTAAGGTTGGCACCGCATTCAGTATTCACCACTTGGCAGTCGTGCAGCTCTTCCTGCTGAACATGCAGCGGGCGGGCCCGCGGACTACCCGGAGCCTGGGAAAGGAGGTGAGCGGCTCGCCTACAGCGGTAGCTTCATGCTAGCTAAGATACATTTGTTATTTCAATAGAGATCGATTGCTTATTCATTTATCTTGTAAAACTATAATATGTTGCAAAAAGACTTTACTAATGCATATTTATTTTATCAAACAAACTTCAATACTCTAGAAAAAATAAACACACATTTGTCATAAGCCCATTCGAGAATACACACAAGGGCACACTAACAGGTGTGTCAAGATTCGACACTTGAGAAAAAAAAATACACGTTACCCTACTGATGAAAAAATGTACACATTACAATACTGATAAAAAAAGTATACACATTACCATACTGATTTATGAAAAACAGACATAACATACTGATGGGGAGAAACAGAACACACCGATAGAAAAATTATACCCCTGACGATACTGATTAGTGGAAAAAAGACAAAACATTCTCTAAAAATATAAAACTCCCTTCACATACATGCCAACCACCTTTAATACAATATTAAAGCCAGCGCACAGGGAAAATATGGTATATAGAAGCCTACGCACCATCCTTTCGTAATGATCTTCACGTTGGTTAACAAGGCTTGGAATATTTCGCACTCGAAACACAACTTAAAGAACAAATTTATTATTATGCCGATCACATCAAATGTGAAACAACAATCAGTAAAAAAATATATATTGTTCTCGTTAGTACACCTAAAAAAAACATCCCTACACCAAGATAACAATATAATAATGAAACACTTCATAGTTTTACTTCAACTTTAAACATTTAAAGGATTAATCTCGCACACAGCCTGCGGGCGCTGGGGTACAACAGGGATAGAAATGAATGAACGACCTTCTCAGCACACATGTCACGATTTATTGTATTAAAAAATATATATGTTTACATTAAATAAAACATTTAGCAGGGTTTTTACACCAAAATGTTTTTCTTGGGGATCAAGGAGTCATATCACGTTTGGATTGTCCCAGCCATCGCATGTACAGGCAACCATTACATCGTTTCAGCACCTTCTCCGCCAAATACCCGGCTGGAAAGTGCGTAGGCCAGATCTATTCGGTGTTAAACCCGCCAATGATGGATTCGCTGTGTAGGTCCTCGAGGTAACACGTGCGTGGGTACGAGTGTCGTATACGCACCACCTTGTACAACTATGCAGACCAGTTTTGACGGAAGCCTTTGTAGAAAACTCCCCGTTTTTTTTAAAATCCGCATCAAGTCACCGATCTTGCCTTTAGGCTCGTGTGAGTCTCTCTCCTTCGGAATGGCATGCACAGTCCGAACCAGGGAGTCGTTTTTCATGTATTCGGTCTTCATGCGGTTGGTAGAATGAACAGTTGAATTGTACTCGTGAAGGTGTTTCGGGAGTATATCCAACCACATGTAGTTTCCATTCGCCGTAAAATGTCTCCACAGTTTAGCTTTGATCGTCATGTGAAAACGCTTGACGATACTGGCCTTGAGCCCAGAGTATGTAGAATAATGATTTATGCTATACTTTTTGGCCAGTGCACGAAAAGATGCAATAAAATATTTATTTACCATCGTCAGTGAGGAGATTTTTCTGTATGCACCATACGCGCAACACATCGACCATGGCTTTCGACACGTCGCACGCGTTCTTCGACTTGAGTGGCCTGACCGAGGCGAACTTGGAAAAAGTATCGATTACAGTCAAAATGTAGCGGTGAACGTATTCACACGAGCAAAGTCTTGCATTTCGATCAGGTCAGATTATAAAGTATCGTACAGCGTATTTGTGCAGCTCGTCAACAACTGCATACTTGCTCATTTCGAAATGTAGCCCGCCTCTGTGAGTTCTTCAATAATGGCAATTATTTCGTTCGTGTGCAAACAGTTTCCTTATACCTGCGAAAAAATCAGGCGTCTCAGCCAATCTAATAACTCATTCGGATCATCCCAATACAGGTAGTCCATTTTTTTCTCAGCTCTCCAATTTCTGAGTCAAAACCCGAACCACCTATTTCACGTACCCTAGGAAACAGTCCGGCTATAATGGGGAATTTTTTGTACGCAGAGTATTTAAATCGATTTGATGCATGGTAATCTCGGCGTAATATGCGCGACTTTGCTTTAACAAAAGGCGGTATTTGCCCAAATCAGATTCGGTGTAGTGTCCACGGCGCCTACGAAACAAAAGTTCACTCAATCCCTGTGAGATTTTCATCTTGCGCTTGCCAATCTGCAGTATATCCCTGGGAAAAAAATAAAAAACTTCCTTATTTTCAAGGTACCATTTTCCACCACTTTTCTGCAAACCATAAGTCTCGTCGGCAGTATGGCCAGAGTAGGAAGCGATGTAATGTCATAGAAAAGTGCCCACAACGTGCCCATGCTCCCGTGAGTGTTTCCATTCTCGCGCACGCAGCAAATCAGGAGCAAATCGTCTTCGTCGCTAGTGATGCCACCTTCCAATTCGGACAATTCCAAGCTTATTTTCCTTTTACGCGTCGGGGTCGGTTCTTTCACCTTGATTACACGTTTGATTTCAACGCTGGCATCGTCCCCGTCACTCGGTTTTTTTTTCTAATTTAGTCGAGTCAGATGCTAATAGGTTTGAGAGCTTCCTCCCTTAAATTCTGTTATTTTTTTGCGCGTAAGTATTTCGTCTGTACCTCCTCGATCGCTCGCTGATGCTCACTCGTAAATTCGGTTCCGTTATCCACAATTCACTGACTGGAAAAGGAGTTTCGTATATTAATATATATATATATATATATATCGACCTCGCATTTTTGTAGGAAATAATTCGTGATTTTCTGAAATTGCTTTTAGATATTTTCGAGCTGTCCGTCACACGTATCCAATATCTTCTTGCTATGCCTTGCAACATCAGTTTTTGTAACCAGTTTAGACATTAAAACATTTTGTAGGTCTTTCAATTCTTCTGGAATCTGCGCGTTCGATACATTGATGAGGTCGATTATTCGCGCCTCCACGGTCACTATGCATTTATCAACCACCATCATATCTTCGATCACTTCATTTTTCACACTTTCCAATTTTCGACTGATAAGTGACAAGTCTTCTCTGCACCGAGGGATGAAGCGATTTTGCCCGCTTTCAAGGTCATCATGACAATTGATGCCGCCAAATTGGGAAATGCTTCCGTGACTCATGGTTGCATTAGAAGGTTAAACTGATCGAACCCATTCCTGTACCTGCCTTTATGTAGCGAGCACTCCTTTATGATTACCTTTACAACGAACTTGTCATTCCAGCGTAAAGAACACATATATTTGAATTCTGCAAATGTCATGTGTGTATTTACGTGATCGTCATAAACATGGCGTAAATTAGTGTTGTCCATGCGGAACAAAACTAGGAAATTCACATTGTCGCGAATAAGTTGTTCGGGTACATGGGAATAAGTTTGACTGAGGTACACACAGTCCATGATTGCATGCCGTCCCATGCTAAAGAGTTCTTGAATACAAGTTTGTTTTTCCGCAGGCAATGTCATCGAAGACAAATATCGAGTTTGGAAGAGCTTCGTTCGGATGCACCACCTTCTCGTTTTCGTTGCCGGGGAAATAACCCACTGTAGTACTCATGCCAATCGCTGGTACTTCGGTTGTTGGGGCGATTTTGAATAAACGTACAGGTTATTGAACCGGAGGACATTCGGTTCTTCCAGCAGGCTCAGTAGGACACATGTTTTCTCACACCCGGATGGCACACAAATCATCAATGTTCACATGCTATTAGGCAACACGGCACGATGACATGATTAGTGCTCGGGTTTGGCCTCTGCACCGGTGATACGCATGGGGAGACTAATGTCCTGCTCGATTACCTCCATTATACTGAAACAAAAGTGTATAAAAAAATAATATTTATAGTTTGCTCTCTCAGGTTAATGCAATTTGCCATAACATAAAGATGGTTAAATCCGGCTGTGGGATCACCAATTCACTCATCAATAATCTTACATTTGAACTTTACATTCCAGGATACAGGTTCTGCGGGCCGGGAACAAGGCTACCTGAAAGGCTGTCATGCAATCAGACGGGCATAAATGCCATGGACGAAGCATCCAAGCAGCATGACATCGCCTATTCACAGTACAAGGATCTGCAAACTAGGCACCAGGCAGACGAGATAACTACACAGAATGCCGACGAAATAAGAAAATCGTCAGCCCATGGGCTCGGAGAAACAGTAGCCGCCTGGGGCGTATCCAACATCATGAAAGCCAAGGTTAAACTAGGCATGGGTCTACATGCTAGCAAAAGACAATCGCTGCGCCCTCGAAGGACCAAGAGGAAAGGGAAGGACAGGGTAGGAGGGTTCCTACCAGCACTGATAAATGCAATCGGTGCTTTGGCAGGTATCGCTGGGGCAGTCGCGAATATCGTAAGCGCAGTGAAGCGGGCTTCGAACGATCGAAAACAGGCAGAGGAAACACACCGCCATAACAGGAAATTTGGAATCTATCGCCACGAGGAAAAAATTGCCAAGGGCTCTATATTCGTCACCCGTATCGGGGAAAAGAGGAGGATCAATTGCTGGGGGAGAAGNAGGAAAAAATTGCCAAGGGCTCTATATTCGTCACCCGTATCGGGGAAAAGAGGAGGATCAATTGCTGGGGGAGAAAATAGTAAAAAAATCGAAGAAGGAAATCAAAGTGAATCCGCCTAGATTCTCACAGATAAGCGTGGATTTGGAACTGTTTGCGCGCAAATTGAAAAAACCTCATTTTCGCGGAGTGTTTATGGGATATGCTTTACCCCATAACCCAAGAGACACGAATATGTCACAATTAATCTGGACACGACAGCCGGGTCTGGTATGCACTGGGTGGCTTACANAGGAAAAAATTGCCAAGGGCTCTATATTCGTCACCCGTATCGGGGAAAAGAGGAGGATCAATTGCTGGGGGAGAAGATAGTAAAAAAATCGAAGAAGGAAATCAAAGTGAATCCGCCTAGATTCTCACAGATAAGCGTGGATTTGGAACTGTTTGCGCGCAAATTGAAAAAACCTCATTTTCGCGGAGTGTTTACGGGATATGCTTTACCCCTTAACCCAAGAGACACGAATATGTCACAATTAATCTGGACACGACAGCCGGGTCTGGTATGCACTGGGTGGCTTACANTAACCCAAGAGACACGAATATGTCACAATTAATCTGGACACGACAGCCGGGTCTGGTATGCACTGGGTGGCTTACATAAAAAAAAGGTAAACACGCAAACTATTATAATAGATTTGGGAATTTGCATCTTCGCCCGAATTGTGCGAGTATTTGCAATATACTAAACTAACATACAATTACGAAATGGTACAGATGCCTAACACATGGAACTGAGGATTCCTGTGTCTGCGATTTTTAAGCAATTGAGATTTACAGTGATAAACCCAAAAACTTTAATATAAATCGCAGGGAATAAAAAAGGTGTGTGAACCCTATCAATCTCGTCAGTTCGTCAGTGGCTATCATTCTGATTGGTCAATCGTCTGAGCTGCGCGCCAACATTTACCCTCCCTTAGAAATGGAAGGGCCGTGGTGCGTGGGGCTAGTGGATTTTCAAGCTTACAACCCCATATCCAAAATCGAGGAAAATAAAAATTCCAGTTTTCGGTACTCGGTTATTGGGGCAGCGAAGGAAATCGTCATTCCTACCAGCTTGCACGAGCTAAAGGATGTAGAATACTTCATAAAGTAATCGCTGCCGCACAACATTGCATTCGAACTGCACGGGAATCCGAATACCCAGAAGGCCAAAATGTTTTGCATAGCATATGTAGATTTCACGTAACCGGACTCGATCAAGCCCGTGCTGGGGTTTAAAGCCAGCGTGTACGAAGCATGAAAAAAACATGTATCTTCGAGTGCGCTCAGCATCTTTCCGGCTAACATCATACAAATAAACTGTAATTTGGCATGTTTCAGTTTCGTCAATGGGAAACCGAGCAGCACTATTTACGAGTTTGCCCCCACCGTAGGTCCTGGATATATNCATGTTTCAGTTTCGTCAATGGGAAACCGAGCAGCACTATTTACGAGTTTGCCCCCACCGTAGGTCCTGGATATATAATCTTAGAATGTCCAAAAACTCTCATTTACATATCGATCGTTGCAAAGAGCATCCAATCCACGCAGTGAAGTTTCGATCGTGGATCAAAAGATGAACTGATAAATTTCCGAAACGAAGATCTCACTTTGCTCCTACACATGAAACAACGGGACAAAATTTCTCTGGGAAAACAAAAATGTATAAATGCATGCGGTATATCGAATCCGAGATCAATAAGCCACGAGGACTCGTTGCACTAACACCTGAAAATGCAGAGTTTCTCCACATCCTTGGTTTAAATTAAATCGTCATGGTGGACGAAATTCTCGACGTGGATCAAAGCCTAGAATTTAACGATAAATTTGATAAAATCGAAATGCACTGTTATTAATAAGCCTTATCTTATCGGGCCTTTTTCTCTTGGAAAGGAGGTTCGAATACCTATACAGCATCAAGGTATTTACAAATTGCCTAGCCAGTCCTTTGTGCGTACAAGAGGCAGGCTAACGAAGGCAGAAGGTACCCACCCGAACACCCCTAAGTTGGTTCGAAATTGGATTCTGCACCTTTTCGAACGCGTAATGTACTAGATAAATGGCGTAGTGGTCGGTCAGTCACGAGATGTGGGCATAAACTCGTCGATAAAATTTACCCATCGCTTACCTCCAACCATCTCTCAGCAGCCTAGATCACNCGAGATGTGGGCATAAACTCGTCGATAAAATTTACCCATCGCTTACCTCCAACCATCTCTCAGCAGCCTAGATCACACGCTGAGGAATCGAAGAAGACTGCAGTGTTTCCATTTACACCGAAGGCAGGTTCGAAGTATGCGTTCTGCTCTCCTTGCAACTGGGATTCGTCGAAGGTTGTAAGAAAATAATAATATAAGCGATGCAGGAGTTGATGATATGCTGGCCACATCGCATCTGGATGTCGTGTTTGGAGTCGGAGAAAACACGCAGCCCATCTCTCTTACTTTGAACACCATAGAGTGGTTTGTCCCTCACGTGACCCCGAACACCCGCGAACATGTCAAGTTGTTGAATTATGCCAAGAAAGAAAAAGTGATCGAAATAGCATTGAGAAGTTGGAGCCTTGTCACCTGCCTGGCCCTATCCGCCTCCACGCGAAATCACTAGGTTGTAAAAACGTCTTCCAGCACAGAAATACCGCGCTACATCGTACTGGCGCTTCAGACAAACAAACAGCATAGTATCGGAGCCGACAAGTCTACATTTGACCGCTGCAAAGTACAAAACGTAAAGATATTTTGAATAGCGACAGCTACCCGTGTATCGACCTGAACACTGCGTTCGACCAAGAAGAGTTAACTTTGCCATATTATATGTATTCGACATTCAAACGATCGTATTACAGACGCAAGGTGAATCCCATCCTCAGCCTCGTAAAATTTTCGAGACATGCCACCTTTGCTGGTATTCGATACATCGATGCAGAACGAGCGCTTTCAAATTGGAATGGTCGACTACTGGATAGAAATAGTCACCAAGGAAAACGTACCCGCGAATACCGCAGCCTACTGCTTGATACTCCATGACAGGATCGTTCAGTACGATTGTTTTTTTCCGGCCTGGTAAAAATGCATCATTTAATTAAGCATGTAAATACATATGGAGAGGGGTACTCACGTTTCAGTCGTAAAAATGAACTGTAACTTGCAAGGTTTATGTAGCCAAGACGACTTTGTGCTCAAGTAAATCGCAGTCACGGATTTTCATGGCTCCACTCGAACCCGCAACTTCCAGTCTCCAAATCCGTGGAAACTTTTGGACGATAAGAGACAGAAAACAAACACCTGGTTGAACAAGTACTACCACAGACTGTGCTGGGACGAAGGCAAGAATTCATATCATCAGGCGGGAAACATACTGAGCGACTTCTCATGCAGTACCCGCGAGGACAGATTTATGTGGTGGGGTACGAGCAGGACATACAGGACGATCATGTGTGTTCTTACCTTCGTAAAATGAGGGAAAGAAACTTATAGGAGTTCTTTGGTGAAAAACACCCTGTTGATTTACGAGTGGCATGCTCATTTCATGGAGATATAAACACGGTTATACATATATCTCGTAGCGTGAACGTTATTATTTTTATTGTTTTTGGTATGCCATCCAGCATTCGAGAAGATCTTGAATGCGCGATTCCGCACGATGTAGAGTCGGAAAAAAATACAGTTATGTGCTGGTGTAGATGCAGAATTGCTTTCAACAATTACTGCGAACACCTGCTGCAAGTCCTCTGGGTANTACAGTTATGTGCTGGTGTAGATGCAGAATTGCTTTCAACAATTACTGCGAACACCTGCTGCAAGTCCTCTGGGTGATCTTAGGCCGCGGGCAATACGAAGATACCTGATCACGTTACAATCACGCGTGTAGATGATATCATTCCAAAATGCGAAAAAAAAATTATGTTAATAAAATTGAACCCGAAAATAAATTAGTCACACAGTCAAGCACGAGTCACCGTGGTATCATGATGACACCATTTCATCCGGAGAACCTGTACGTCTCGTTCTGGGATTATGGATCACTATTAACCTACGAAGAAAAATGTGATGGATGGGACCACTTATTATATTCAGTGACTCCGGGTGATTGCGAGCTTACACAGCAGTTAATAACCTGCTGTGCTCCTGGGAATTGCGTGTTTCATCACATGAAGCGGGATGCGACTCTTCCATCATACCTGGGCCAGGTTCTGGAACTTGCAGCAACTTCGAGGCGAGGCAAGGTCGACCCTCTTCCTACGACCACCGTCATTCACACCCCTGACTGCTCCACACCGGTCTGCGCATGTCGGCAAAATAATACCAGCGATTCTTCGACTCAAAAGACCCCAACTGAACATCGAACGTCGTACCACGACCACCGTGTTGACACCACGGCGCATAAAAATCCTGGGGAACCTGCGTGGAACTGTGAAACGTGCCCATGCTAACGTCCACGTATGACCTCACCTGCTGCCACCAACATGGGTTCGTCGACGACCGACTGTAACTTGGAAGAAGGCACTTTGAACATTCCTATTCTACTGCCTTAGATAGAACGTCACTTAATGCTAACAATTTTTTACGAACATGTTTTGGCTGGCGCATTAAATTTTTAAAAACCCCCAAATTTTACGTGTATTTATAATTTTTTAATTTGTGTAAGTAAAATAAAGATGTATAGCATGAATTGTCTGTGTATTTCTACTTTAAACCTTATCTCTTTTTAATATAACTTTAGATTTTTTGCTAAATAAATAAAGTGCGAAGAAAAGACANGTAACTTTAAATTTTTTGCTAAATAAATAAAGTGCGAAGAAAAGACATAGCAGAGAAAAAAATTTTTATAGGATTGGTTCGCCGGAACATGCAGTACCAAAGGAGTAAGGAAGACTCAAGCCTCGAACGTATATGGACTTTGAGCAGGCGAAGGAAACAAGGAAATGTAGCGCGGAGTAATTCTCCATGTCCACTCGGACGTACACTGTCACACGTGCGCCGCAAGCCGATCAAAATACTGCCATGATGTGTTCAATACGAGTTTCCCGGCGGCTAGTTGCGTTTCCGATCTCATGCATGATTAGCTGTTCTCCCGGATCGAAATCAAAGCTGATGGCCAGCGCAGTTCCTCTGGTATCCTATCCAAGCCGATCCTGGGAGCTGCAACGTAACTCTTACGGCGGGGAAAGACTCCCACTCCATTCATTAGCCTTTCGCCGTCACCCCACTCCATTACTCTGTTACTGGCAATGGTTATTATTTAGTTGATAAAATATTATTAATTAAATGGTAAATAAATAGATATGTTAAAAAAAATGATAATGTTAATTTATTCAAGGGTCCTGCCTACCTAGCAATAAAATCGCATATATAGGTAATGTTTTTTTAATCGCAGGCCTACTGTCACATGACGAAGGGGTAGCAGGCTGTGGTGGGGGTATGCAGAGCATTATAGGAGGGGGATGGGCACTCGCTTATAAGCTTTAGTTTGGGCGTCGATGCCCCGTAGATGTATTGGTATGTCTCCGTGCTGGGGCTATTTTAAGGAAACTAGCAGCCATCTGCGTAATGTCATCAATTTATTTCTGGTCCGAGAATGACGAGCCTTCCCTCATTAATGCGGGGGAATTATTTGAAAAGNAGGTAATGTTTTTTTAATCGCAGGCCTACTGTCACATGACGAAGGGGTAGCAGGCTGTGGTGGGGGTATGCAGAGAATTATAGGAGGGGGATGGGCACTCGCTTATAAGCTTTAGTTTGGGCGTCGATGCCCCGTAGATGTATTCGTATGTCTCCGTGCTGGGGCTACTTTAAGGAAACTAGCAGCCATCTTCGTAATGTCATCAATTTATTTCTGGTCCGAGAATGACGAGCCTTCCCTCATTAATGCAGGGGAATTATTTGAAAAGATGGGTGCCTATGCATCTGTCGCCTCAAGACGATGCGTCGCTGCACCATCGGAGACCACGGTAGAATCCGGCAATGCACCTATAGCAACAGTCGGCATCGTGACGGAAACGCCCTTCTGGAGCACCCAGACGGTACTCTTTCGAATCATCCATCCGCCACAATTCCAATGCTCTCAGACGCCGCCCCTTCGCGGCCATTTCCTATGCTCACGCACACACGAGCACCTCTGGCCAAGGGTCCGGTGGCGTTGTAACCTCCAAACTGTGCCAACCGCCATCATATCGTTCAGAGCATACTTTAAAAAGTTTATCATTTTTTATTTCATGATTAAATGCACAATTTTCCCTGCCGTACTTGCTTGAACGTCGTTCGCCCACAATTCCTTTTTCATATTTCTGATGTTTGTGGAAAATTTTGTTTGTGAACGGCACAGATGAACTGCACACTCTTCACTGTCACAACCTTGCACTGATAATTCAAGAGTCTTAACATCGAAGACGCTTCTTTCAAGGAGGAAATGGACATTTTCGTCACACCGCTCCACAGATACGGTAACAGCCGGCTGGTCCGTGTAGGTTACGCCATGCAGTAGAGGATATGTACTCGCATATTTTTTTCTGGGGAATGAACTTATCACCAGGACGCGCTCTACCGTCGCGAGAAGACTTGGTGGAAGGTCCCGGCCTCGAGCCAAGGTGCACTTCGCATGCAAAAGGCGTGCAGGTGGAGGCCCAGTCGGGGAAACCTTGCCTTTTCACAACATGGTTATGTACATCACATTTTTCCTGCCATTTGTACACATAATTATTTTTACTCTTTCGGAAAAGTTCGTACAATACACTCTCATATATTCTTGCCTTGCATACATGGACATCACAATTTTGTTTTACCAACTCCTCCAGNGTTCGTACAATACACTCTCATATATTCTTGCCTTGCATACATGGACATCACAATTTTGTTTTACCAACTCCTCCAGCGCACATGGAAGCGTAGAGTTGGGGCATGAATTGTAAACATAACAGTTTTTATATTAGCATGTTTATGTGTCCCGTACATAACAGCCTTCGAAATCATCGTAGCAGCATATCAAGTGAATTGTACAGTCACAAAATTGAATTTGCAGAAAGCCTCGAGCATCTCGAAAACTCACGCATCGGTACCCACAATTCAGTTCACTGTACTTACTCACGTCTTCTGACCGGAATGGAAAAAATTCGACGACGGACACTTCCATTTCTTCGTCGATATCACTGTATTTGAAGTCGGAGCTGATAGGGCTTTCTGCGAAGCTGGGAGACAATAAACTGTAGGACGTTCTGGCTGATGGGGGTTGGTATTCGTTGCCTGATTGTTGCGGGTTCGCGCTAGTGGACGGCATTAGCAAAGTTGCTCCTCATGCCAATATGGTG
Organism: Clitarchus hookeri; assembly: GCA_002778355.1. Lineage (NCBI taxonomy): Eukaryota > Metazoa > Arthropoda > Insecta > Phasmatodea > Phasmatidae > Clitarchus > Clitarchus hookeri. Next base: position 119,028 of record NQII01001360.1, read on the forward strand.
CGGATAAGCTGCAGAATATTATTTCCATTTTCTTCTGCGTTGCTTTTGCTGTTATTTTTTTCTTCACTTGACAACATAGCTATCGTAAATTTAACAGTGGCTATAAAACACTGCAAGATTTGAAATGATCGCTAGGCTTTCCTCTTGAAATAGCGAAAAAGGAACGACAGCGAGAAAAATGACTGATTTCCCGAGGAGGTTCAGGGTGCGTCTTATAAATAGTTTTTAAGGGGGAAAGAATAGTCCGCCCTCGCGATTAAAGAATGCTGCCGATTGGTCAAAGCAAAGATTTTCGAAAACACCCGAGTAATTAGCCAATGATAATCATTGGCGGAGAAATTAAATATATTACTAGGGGGTGGGCAATTAGCCAATGAGAATCAGGGGTGGGGCAATTGGTCAATAAAATATAATGGAAGAGGTGAGGGGAGGTGTCAGTCGTCTGCTGGGTGCGTTGCTGGGGACAACACCAGTTCTGTAAAACAATTGACATACGAATTGTCGGACGGTGGTTGTAACGCCTACCAAGATGGTGGACTGCAGTTATCAACATGGTGGAATGAGTATTGGTGAAGGGGGTGTGGGGAACCTCCGGAAATTTAAGTTCTTTTTTAAAGTAAATTTTTAATAATATCCATACAATGTTTCAATATTTTTTTTTATATAATTTTTTTTATTTGTTTTGTATTTTTTTGGATTTTTGGGGTAAAATATAGAATTCAAGGTCACCGGAATGACATAGCACGAACAGCTCCGACGCTCCGGTCCCAGGTCCCAATGTGTCAAAGAACCCATAATCCCTCTACTGATATATAAATCAAAATTTAAGTAAAACGGTTTTATCACCAGATTTCATAGCTGTGTTAAGATGTATCACACATTTTATTGTTAAAGTCNGGGGATGTGTCAGTCGTCTGCTGGGTGCGTTGCTGGGGACAACACCAGTACTGTAAAACAATTGACATACGAATTGGCGGACGGTGGTTGTAACGCCTACCAAGATGGTGGACTGCAGTTATCAACATGGTGGAATGAGTATTGGTGAAGGGGGTGTGGGGAACCTCCGGAAATTTAAGTTCTTTTTTAAAGTAAATTTTTAATAATATCCATACAATGTTTTAATATTTTTTTTATATAATTTTTTTTATTTGTTTTGTATTTTTTGGATTTTTGGGGTAAAATATAGAATTCAAGGTCACCGGAATGACATAGCACGAAAAGCTCCGACGCTCCGGTCCCAGGTCCCAATGTGTCAAAGAACCCATAATCCCTCTACTGATATATAAATCAAAATTTAAGTAAAACGGTTTTATCACCAGATTTCATAGCTGTGTTAAGATGTATCACACATTTTATTGTTAAAGTCTCGAGTATGTAAGAAACGTACAAATCCAGAACGACGACTGAGAGTGAGGCTTGCGCATGTTGGCCAAGCAGTGTAACTAGCATCCCCTTCTTCGAGACCACTATAGTCTATTCGCGGTTTCTCCACACTTTTTGAAACAAACCTTTGAAAAATCACGTGTTTCGTTGTTACCACAAGCGATTTATACTTGCGTTAACATAAAAGTACATTATCTTCGGTTAAATAAAACTTTTACTAATATTATATGAGTAAGTTATATTATTTCATTTGCAATTAATATGAATAAACCCAGAGAGAAAATNAAATTTAAGTAAAACGGTTTTATCACCAGATTTCATAGCTGTGTTAAGATGTATCACACATTTTATTGTTAAAGTATCGAGTATGTAAGAAACGTACAAATCCAGAACGACGACTGAGAGTGAGGCTTGCGCATGTTGGCCAAGCTGTGTAACTAGCATCCCCTTCTTCGAGACCACTATAGTCTATTCGCGGTTTCTCCACACTTTTTGAAACAAACCTTTGAAAAATCACGTGTTTCGTTGTTACCACAAGCGATTTATACTTGTGTTAACATAAAAGTACATTATCTTCGGTTAAATAAAACTTTTACTAATATTATATGAGTAAGTTATATTATTTCATTTGCAATTAATATGAATAAACCCAGAGAGAAAATAGGAATGTTGGTAATGCGTAGTAAGGAATAGCTCCCATTAAAAATATTATTAAACTGAGTGCGCACGAATGCAGTGCGTTTTACCTCTGGTGTAATTTTCTGAATTTAACTAAGTTTTATTTGCATGCGACGGTGGAATAAACTGAAATAAGATATTGGAAGGGGCTTCAGAAAAGTTGGAAGTAGCCATGATTGGACAATAGGAGAAATATTAATTTTTTATTAATTGAAACCCAAAATTAAGTAAATAGTTTACACTTTATTAGTTACACACATCATAATGGCAGTAGTCTCGTCCTTAAAGCGCCCGTCTACCTGGAACTTTTTCCCACGTTTGGGCCGAGAAGCGCGGGAGCGATAAGGGCGACACTGCCACGCGCATCAAGTACGCAATCGCCGCTAAGCGCAAGGCTCTGAACTGGCGTGCAGNGACACTGCCACGCGCATCAAGTACGCCATCGCCGCTAAGCGCAAGGCTCTGAACTGGCGTGCAGTGTTCTCGTCGTGCTGCGTGTACCTACGGGACTTTCAGCGGTGACCATATTATTTTATTAGTAGGTAGTCTTTAGGAAGGTTCAGTACAGGCGCCTATAGTAGTTTTGTATGTATCTTATCCGTGCATTTCGAGCTACATCGCCTTGGAAAGGCCGTTTTTAGCGGTTTTGGAGTACTCTGAATTTATGTTTCTAACGTACGTGATATTTTGAAAGTACTTAACAGCTCTTGTCTGAAGTGTGTGTTCTTTTCGTAGATCAGCATGTTGGACGCACGCTTAATAATTTCGTTGAAAAACGGGTATTTCGAACACTCTGCAACGCAGTTCAAGCGCCAGGTAGACGAGNCGCACGCTTAATAATTTCGTTGAAAAACGGGTATTTCGAACACTCTGCAACGCAGTTCAAGCGCCAGGTAGACGAGCGCCTTAACTGTTGAAGTAGGGGAGAAGAAATCGCTGGATGAGACCGAGTGCCAGGGGTGAGAACGAAGTTCTCCGCTAGCGAGGGAGTCCGAATCACTATGGTCGCAACATGGCACGCCAGCCGCTCATTAAGGCTACTTCCTACAAAAAGGTTTTAAATTCCTCAAGGTCACGTCTGCCCNCAACATGGCACGCCAGCCGCTCATTAAGGCTACTTCCTACAAAAAGGTTTTAAATTCCTCAAGGTCACGTCTGCCCGTAAGTAAGAGTTACAGTGCTGATGTAAAATAGCAGTAACAATCTTCGCGTATGCTCTGTTTCCTCAGAATTTTAAGCTATGACTTTTGGGTTTTAACACAGATATCCGATCAGAAAAGATTCATTACTGTCGCTATAGTTTAAAACACAATTTGATGGAAGAATAAATATTCTATCAAGATGGCTACTTACAGAGATTTTTGCTAACCTTGACACTTTTCAGGGTCACATTAAAGTTTCAATTATTAAATTAACAGAATGCCCAAAAAATATCAACATTCAATTTTTTCCCTGAAAAAAAAAATATACATTGGAATTTTCCATATTAACAAAAACTATAACAGACACAACAGCCCACAATGAGGCCCCGTAAAGGACACGCTTGTCTGGCGCTTAAAAGGCGTCGCAATATGTCTGAAACTCGGGTATTACTAGGAACCTATTAAACTTGTCCCTAATGTAATTATCTAGGAAAGGAATGACACACTTCAGAATACACAAGTTGATTACTTTCAAAACCTTATGGTAATTGGAAACACGATTTCAGAGCACTTCGCCATAGCAAAAATCGGCATTTTAAAAACCACTGTACCATGACATATCCGAGCCAGGTTCGGACAAAACTATTTNTCGCCATAGCAAAAATCGGCATTTTAAAAACCACTGTACCATGACATATCCGAGCCAGGTTCGGACAAAACTATTTCGAATGACGGAGTTAGATGATGCAACGGCAAACTTTCAAAAACGTGTCAAGGGGACCTAGGTTCGAATCCCAGTGTGGCCGTCCTCATTTGGGTTATCCATGGTTTCCCTAAACTCATTCCAGACGAATTATGTGAAGTTTCCTCACTACAGGATAGGTCAGTACACATGCCTGCTACACTGAGCAACTTACTGCGTCTGTGATCACCTAGCTGTTGACGAGACGTTAAGGTACACGCACCTTCTTCTTCAACACAGGTATGCAGGTCATCAGTCCAGAGTTAGGTTACTTGTTCTTAGTGAAGGAGAGGTAGGAAATGGACAGACGTAAATAAACCAAACAGTGCTAACGAAAACGACCTGAAAACAACGGTACAACCTAAACAGGCCGCAGTTAGTGTGAAGAGGGATCTAGATTGCTGTTGTCCGAGTTTACGACGTAGAGGCATCAGGATGCCGCGTGACAAAGTAAGTTTCGTTTACTCCCAATGGCGGCCGGATCGCGAGCAGTACATCTCGTCACACTCTGGGGCAAATGGTAACAAAACCTGACAGAAAATATAAAAACGAAAATTAGCCAGGGTTGAAGTAATTGACGATTCTGAGTGGAGGGGAATCTAAACCAATCTGTCGTAACATGTCGTGCTGTTCGGGCTTCCTGGCAGCCTGGCATATCCCTAAGTTTGTGGTGTTTCCTAGCCGGTGTACGTCAAGTGAAGCACAGATTTAGCGGTGGACCCGTCTANGGGCTTCCTGGCAGCCTGGCATATCCCTAAGTTTGTGGTGTTTCCTAGCCGGTGTACGTCAAGTGAAGCACAGATTTAGCGGTGGACCCGTCTACGTCAGGTATTTAATGCAATTTAAGCAACAAGAATAAACGTTTTAGATACTCAAGAGAAATACTATAAGCCTGCAAAAAATCACGTGTAAATAAAATATTTACGTGCGATTCAGTTGAAAATGTAACAGTTTTGTTATGTTTTAAGTGAGATCAAGCATTGATCCATGGTTTTCTGTGTCACGTTATCGTTCCAAAATATTGAGCACTTGTTTTTCCTGCTACTTTGTGCTACTTCCTTTGATAGAATGACTGCTTTGTAAACGATATGAAAACGAAATAAAATTAAATCAGATTGTATTGTGTTTAGATATGTATTTATTGCTGATATGTATTCAAAACTGTTTCTATCATGAGGTGAGAACTCCTCGATATGATGAGAATTTCTGTGGGTGGCAACATAGATACAATGTTGAACTAATTATGATAAGAGCTCACGAAAAGAACTGAGTGTACGTCGAAAATCCTTCATGACTTAAACCAAAAATTGTTTCACCTAATGTCGCAATACATATCCAATTTGATGAAAGCGTGCAGAATAAATTGAACAGCTGAGAAACGTAATAAGGAATGGCTTAAGTCTTCAAATTCATTTTGTCGTTATACGGAGTATAAACGCGTTCGACCGGAAAATTCATTATAAGCATGTTGTGAGCGCACAAAACGACCGGAAACCAAAGACTTGATGGAGTCTCCACCAACAGCTGTTGTAACGTACGTCGCTCAAACAAGATTAAGAGCCACAGGTCTCGCTTCGCCTGGTTTGTCGTAATAAAACTACGGCAAAACCCATGACCTGCATCCATAAGATATTGTAGGACTCTGAAAATATAATTTAATAAGGAATCTACGGAGGTATCAATTGTGGAGAAGAAAAGAGTCGATCAAGGAATACGAAACATTAAGACAAATAACGTTCTGATCCAACACAGTCAGACGGAAGTCAGTTACAATTTAATCTTTGCCATGACAGACGGCAAAGTATGTAATACTCTGACCCAAACCACGTCAACGCAAAGATTTTACCTGTATTGCACTACTTCGAAGCAAGTTAATGATGTAGAAGAAATGATTAGGATGGAAATAAATACAGACAACCTACAATTCGGCATGTCTGTCTTACATGGGCAAATTCGCCTGTTAGAATGGCTTTCGCATTTNTAAATACAGACAACCTACAATTCGGCATGTCTGTCTTACATGGGCAAATTCGCCTGTTAGAATGGCTTTCGCATTTGACTTACACATTGCCAAACAAGAAATGGCAAGCTCGAGGAAGTGACACAGATATTGTTACTGCAAATAAAGCTCTGATTCAGAGAGAGTTTCGAGAAAACTGTGGTTTGATTTTTGACCAACGTATACCAGGCCTCGGAAATACGAATACCAGAAATACAGCAAGACTGTTTTTAAAAAACCCCGACTTCCCTGTTGAAATCACAAACATAGATAGAGATTTAATTAAGAAAATACATATAATAATGATTTTTGTATCATGTGGAGATGATATTGTCGTTGTCACATTGCAGGTTTACACTCATAACGCNTACATATAATAATGATTTTTGTATCATGTGGAGATGATATTGTCGTTGTCACATTGCAGGTTTACACTCATAACGCTCAATGTACCTTGTTGGAAGGTATCCATGATACAACATGCCACCGACAATACATAAGTATTTCATACACGGACCGGAAAGTATCACGTCAGCATTTATTCCAATAGAACAATTAACAGAAGAAGCCCAGGAAGCAAACAATAAAGAATTTTAGACACACAGAGAGCATTAGGCCTGAAAATGTAGCCGAGAAAAAACTAATCATGATNAAAGAATTTTAGACACACAGAGAGCATTAGGCCTGAAAATGTAGCCGAGAAAAAACTAATCATGATGTTTTTATCAGCTTCCTTGTCAGTTAAGATCAAGTTATATCCACTAAGAGGACAATTAAAAATTAAACCATGCAAAGCCTTCCGAAAGTGACACAAGAGTGGTTGAATCATCCATCTGGCAGTGTTGATGAAGATAAGGACGCTAGCAGTGACGACGCCAATGACGATGGTGAAGATCGGTGGTGATAATGGTGGAGATGAGAATGTTGTTAGTTACAATACCGATGATTGTGCTGATGGAGGTGACAATCTGATGGATCGATATTTTATTCGATTGGGTTTCATTTATTGCATTTTGGTTATTTGTGGTTTTGTTGCAATGATTATTTATTATGTTTGTTATCATTGTCGCAATTTATTTACAACTTATTTGTATATTTCTATGAACTACTAATGTACTTGACAAATGCTGTGCTGTCACGTCGGTGTTTTAATCATGGCTTACTATATGTAAGTGGTTTGTTCTTCTCGGAATTCGCATATGTTTACATAGCGATTGCACCATTTTCTCTGACGTTACATTCTTTTTTAAAATCGAATGCAGCATGCAGGGATTGATGCACTACCTGAATGACTGTCACAAATGGAGTTCTCTTACCCCAGTGTGAGTCGCAGCACGCGACTATCCTCAACACCGCCATCGCTACCCCACCCTCCCCTCCTCTTACTGATATACGAGGAACGGGGTTAACGATTAAAAGTTCTCATCCCGCTCCCTTTCGTCTATCTCTCCCCAGCCCCT